>VZRF01010180.1:0-426746 GCA_013396875.1 Vireo altiloquus | reverse complement strand
CGGCACCCCCCCCGCACAGGTAGGGCCCGCACCGCCCCGGGCCTGTTCCCACCCGCCCTGCCCGTGGGCATCCTCTGTCACGGGCTTGTGTGGACGTGCCTGCTTTGCACGTCTTGGGAGAAAAAACCTCCCTTTGTTATTCCAAATGAGCGTTACGATACGGGAGAAGACACAAAAACGTGCCTGCGTTTAACTCTTACATGGTAAAAGCAGTGGTCTTCTTGACCAAAACTGCAGCGTCTCGGTTAACCTGTTGCCAGCTACCGTTTGACACAGCTCTTAGGAACTTCATTCCAGTTTAAAAAGGGACAGCGGATCTTTGAGGGTAAATACCCAGAATGAAGGCATTGAAAGGGGAGGGGATGTGGTCTAAATGCCCTAAGTCGTACTGCATTTTAAAATTTCTGCCGAATGTGATGTTTGGAAAGTTTTCTGCTCTGCCAGGTAATTATTTTTAAAAGGCTCACTGTTCAAGTGGAGTTATTTAAGTCTATAACAGGATTTTTTTTTTTTTAACTCTGCTGCGTTTTTGATCTTTTTTTTTCCTGAGCCATGTTCTAAACATTTGTTTGGATAATGAGTCATTTGTGTTTGTAAATGCATTGTTTTCTCTTAAGTTAAAAGGTAGTGGCCGTATCAAGTTCTTCCTATGTGGTGCTGTGAACCTTAGCCTCTGAGTGGCAAATTGAAACAAAGGGCTTACATTTCATTATGCCTACGTGTGGCTGTACAGCTTTACTTGTTTTGTTCTTTGTAGATGACTTTTTTAAAAGTTGTAAAGACTATACTACAATAGGCTTTGTTCTGAGAGCTTGCTGTGGCCTGATGTAGAATTTCAAACAGTAAATTGTAAAGGAAAAGTGGCAGTAGCAGTGAATACAGTTTAACCAGTCACTGTTGCATTAAGTAATTAAGAGGCAATGCACCCATGTCCCAGACCTTCCCAGCTGCTTTCTGACCTTCTGCTCCTTTGTTTTCTTTTCATCCTGAGCTGCTGCTCCCCTTTTTTTCTGTTCCATCTCAGTTATACCTTTTATTCTCAAGTTCTCATAAATACCAGATTGTCTTCTATTTTAGTTTTCTTCCTTTCACAGTTGAACTTTTGGCTCCACTGACTTGAGAAAGAACAGCATTCGCAAAGAAATTTAATTTTGTGCGAATGATGTGCTCCTGTTTTTCCTGATAGATGTATAATCTGACAACCTCAGAGGTTTTAGAGGAAGCACCACATATCATGGGTGCATACTGCCAGTTCTGTGCCAGACTAGAGAAGTTTCTTATTTTCTTTTTCTCCCTAAGGTTCCATTTCCTTTTTAATTTTTTTTAAGGTGGCTTATCGCTAAAAATGGATGGAGAATTATTGCTGGAGGCACTGAACTTATAATCTTTTACTCTAGAAATTCGGTTGGCCTTAAGAAAGTTGTATGAAATGAAAATATTGATCAAAAATATTTCCTGGTGTGAAGGTGGCATAACAGAGTGAAGAACCTAGACCAGAGGGTCAGGCAACAGAATTTTGGATAGACAAGATAGATCAGTGAACAGCCAAGAAATGAGTGAATTTTGAATTTATTTTAAATGGTATTATCTATTCATTAAAGCTGCTTTTGGACAGATAATCTGGTGTAAAGAATAATGTCACAAGCTACATCTCAGCAGACTGAAAGACATTGAGGTACTCAAATGCCATTTGTAGGTGTTACTTGTCTAGGAAAGTTTCAGTGACCTAGCTCTGCTGAAGCCTGTGGGCAGCGTGATACCCCCATTGCCTTTGGAAACTGTGTCCTATCACAGACATCTCTGTGATCCCGGAGTGGCTGAGGTGGAAAATAGCTGGGGGGGAGTGGTGGGGAAGAGCTTGGTGTAGAGAGCATTCAGATAACTTTTGCAGAAGTGAATACATTTAGTATGATATGTGAGTTTACTGCAGGGTAGGCAAGAGTATGGATTCTTGGATAAGTTCCTGCCCAAGTGTTTTAATATGATTCTGAATGACTATGCTTGTAATCTGTCACTTCTCCTTTTCGCTCCACATGGTTACAGCACCTCGTTTCCTCTTTGGATCACATCTCACAGGACCAGCTGAATTTAGCTTCTGCTGGAGAATCCTTTCCAGGTTCTGTTATTGACTGCCAACAGTGACAGGGAGAAGTGTATATAAAACACAGTATTTGTTGGACAGACATTGACAGAAACTTTTGTGCAGACCTGGATAATGAGTAGTGTAGGATGGGGACAGGACAAGATGGGTATAGCTTTAAAAGGGATGTTTGCTAGGTTGTCTATGAAGGAGTGAGACATAACAGCTGAGGCTTCCTGTGCTCATCCTTTCTTGCAGATATTTTATTCTTTACCCATCTTTCTAGGTGAATATATATCTGTTACCCCTTTTGAAGCTGAGGGTTAGGCAGAAGCCTCCCTTTCTGCCTGTCTCTCTGACTTTTACCTTGACCAGCATTTCTTCTTTTACTGGTCCAAGGTGACTATTCTTTCCACAGGGAGGAGGAGTGAATATGGCTATTAGCAATAGATTGTCATTGTCACTGAAACTGTGGGAAAAACAAAAACTCTTCAACAACATCTTTTTATGTTAGAGAATTAAGGCATTACTTTATTCTAGCCAGAATGTTGTACTGACCAGGATGGGCAATGGAAATAATTTCATCCACACATGCCCTGGTTGTGCAGTGAAAATCATTCCATCACACATAATCCTTTATCAGAACTTTTCACACATTTATACAGACAAAACCCAAAGAAATTCTTGTTCATTGTTCTTAAATTATGCAATTCTTAGTATTCGATCTCCTATTGGTTGTTGATCCCTTTGCCTTCGATGCTAATTTGGTCCTTGTTCTTCAGTTCTCTTATCAGTCTTTCCCTAGACCAGGTGTCTCTGACCGCGCCGGGGGTGATGTTGAGGGATAGTGTCGTTAATGATCATTAATGTTCGCTTATCTCCTGTGTATCTTCTGGCTACTCCCAATCTGTGGATGTTAAACTCATTGGGCCTCTCCCGGTGAATCTTTTAAATAGAAACTTCAATTCCTCTCCCCCTTGGCAAAGGAGAACTGACTAAAGTTACATAAAAATTTTTAAAAGTTGTATCATTTCCAACATCGTTATTATGAGTGTTGAGGTAGATCACATTTTTCTTGATTTTTAACTTGATTACTTCAACAGGCTTTCAACAAGAAATCACAGAGCTAAAAGAAATATAGATAGATGCAACTCTTAACTAACAACACAACCCACGCATGGTTACGTGTATGTTTCTCTTTGCATAAATAATAGAAATATCTCCCTCTATTTTTTCTATGGAGGTTGAAGTAGGAAAAGTAGTTGGAAAAAGTATTTATCTGTAGCTTTGGCCATTTAGGATTACTAGTCCTCCATGACTATTAGGAATGTAACAGGGAATGTTATGTTCCCTGTAAGGGTGAAAGTGCTGAGTGCAGCCTGTATGATAAATAAATGAGCACTGACTGAAGGACAATGTGGGTCTGTTAAGGCATTTGGTGGTGGTGTGCTCCTGTGAGAGCACATGGTAGGGTTTTAAAGTATTCAGAGTAGCTAATCAGGCACTGAGAATGTGGATATTAAAGTCCAGCTGTAGTAGCTGATATTTCTTGATCAGATGAGAAGGGAATGGTAACGCATAGAATCTGTATGGACTTTTGGTTTGCCTACTTGCAATTTGCACTTTTGATTATTTTGTTTGCTTTGAAAGGTTAAATATGGTGGGGCTGGTGAAGTAAACTTAATGCTCAGTGGATGTGTCTGTCCAGAGCCCTTGGAGGTTGGGGTTTCTTTCACAGTGGAAGGAGTTTTGCATCACAAGGGTAACTCAGGAAAAGAAAGACCTTTCTGGCAACAGTAAGGGCTGAAATGCAGCTCCCTCTTTCTCTTCCAGTAACAAGAATTCAGCTTCTGAGCTTGTGCGTGGGCTGTTGTTCCACAGGCCTTATCTCCTCATGCTAAACAGTCAAGTATGCTGTGAGGCTGCTTCCATAGAAATACTTGATTTAAACCTGTTCAATTTAAACTTTTATGAAAGACTGCTGACAAATAAGCCACTGCTGAAACTTGTGTTTCTGAACAAAACTGTCTTTTTAATAACAAAAAAATCAGAATTGTGTTTTAGAGAAAGGGTCAGTTTGTGGAATCCTCGTCATCAAAATGTTGGAAGTTTTATTGTTACGCTTATCTGTTAAAACAAATTGCTCACAATCTCGCCTACAGATTAAATACTTTAAATGAACAAATTTAACACTCCCTACAAACCACCTCCTCCCAACTCTATGGCAAGAATTGTTTGCTTGCTGTTTCCCTAAGCAGTGTTTAAAGTCACACCCGGATTGCATGTGATGCTTTCTTTGTGTTTTTCAAACACTTTAATTGAAAGTATTTGAAATATTAGTATGGAAGTAATTGCATGGTAGGACTTATGCTGTAATACCAGTGTACTTTGGGTTTAAAAAAAAAACCCAAACCAAATTGTAAAACACTGCTTATTTTATAAGACTTTGAATGTATTCACCAAGTTGCACACCTGACAGAGTACCAGAAGCACATTAGAACTTGGAGGAGCTGATTATTTGTTCTTTCCTGAAGCTGGTCAAGGCTCCCATATTTTTCTTGGGGAGATAAAGTGAGTAAGTTGCCTAGAAAATGCGTTAGTGATTTCTTGACATGATGGCATCTACATATATAGGGAAATATGTCAGTGGGTGTTACATCTTGCTCAGAATTAAAATTCCCAGTTCCCTACCTCTTAAATGAGAAAGTGATTATGATCTCCTCTGTAAAGTTATCTGAGATTTTTAATGCATTTTCAATAGCTTCTGAGTATGTAATCTATCAATCAACTTATTGTTGAATCCTTCTCAAGGTGTAAGCTCAATATAGAAGATGAAAGTATAATTAATGTATAGAATATGCAATGTGGTACTGCATATATATTTTATATAACACATCATGTAACCCTCTTTTTCTTAGCCAATACCATTTCTTTCTATAACACGCAGTATAGCCCTGGTTTTGTTGGTTAATGTGGTCTCTTCCAACTGAAAATATGGATGCAGGGAATAATCTGTTAGTAATCTTATTGGACAAATCTATTTTATAAAGTTGTGCATAAGACCCTAGTCTCCAGCCACATGGAATTTCCTTGTTCCAAGTGCTGTAGAAGATAACTCTCGGTGAAGGAGGTATCCTAGATACTTTGTGACTGATGTAACAGTTCTGATTTATAATACCTTGCTAAAGTTGGCATGAAATACCACAGCACTGGTATGCTGAGTTAAAGACCAAATGCCTATGAAGTTTTAGGGTAAGGACAGAAAAGACTTAACAATGAGAATTGCACATTGAATACTTTTCTTGCTTCATTTTTGGATAAGAAAATTACTGTTGAAAATATTCAACGGTTTGAGTGAGTGGAAGCTGTCATTTAAGTATTCAAGTATATAATCTGTCAGTAGGTACCATATTAAACTTATGTAAAGTCTATGAAAAAATATAATTTTTGAATCAATAGGTTTCTGTTGTGTACAAATAAAGCTATGCTGTAACTGGTAGATGGTGTAGTGGAATATCTTTCTAGGTAGATACATCTTTAGTACATTACTCTTTGCATATATCTGTTCTGAGAAAAAGCAGTTGTTCACTAAAGAGGATGAAGAATGATTTAAGTTTTATTTTTGACTGGCTGATGCTCTCTGAGCCTTGTGGTTAGCACAGAACTGACTCACGAAAAATTCTGCAGACTTATAGGCTGTAGTGGGAATGCCATCCAGATGAAGATCTATAAAGAGAAACTCTGGATCAAGTTTCTAAATATCACATTTCTGCTCTGTTGCCAAATTTATCTATTCAAAGGTGTGACAGTATTTACTAGATGATTGTCTGTTTGACAAGGTCAGATGAAGGATGCTAATGTCTAAAATGTAAAGACAGTGCTTGTTATTCATCATGGGAACAATGAACAGAGAACTGAGTTGCCATTTTAAACTGGCAAAGTTATGTAGCTTGAGAGAGCTGAAAATATGTATGTGATCTTGACAACACCTGTTTTAATTTTTTGGTTTAATAAAAGAGCTTAGAGAGAGAGACTATTATTCTTATTTATAAAATTCAATTTTCTACTTAAAACCAGATTAATTTCTCTTGGTGTTGTTACTGCTGGTGTACTGTTTCACTGAAAACCTTTGCATTACCTGTGCAAATAAAACTAATGTCTGTTAAGGGTATGCTGTTACGCCTTTCATTGTTAAATAAGGTGTTAGATTGCAGTGGATGTTTGATGTATTAGATGAGATAAGCAAGTAGCCATTGAAATAAGGCTGTTTGGTGGGGGGGTTTGTTTGTTTTGTTTTTAAAAACAACAACTAAACAAGACCTTCATCAAGAAACACAATCTCTCTATTAACTTTCAGTCTGAAGATTAAAACCCCCATAGTTACAGAATCAAAGTTCTAGAAAGCTCTAGAAACTTGAATGCTCTCTGTGAAATACATTAGTAAAAGTTTCCCCCCCTTGTTTAGCTGGAATAAATTTAAACAGGTTGGTTGCTTTAATTTCAATTTTTCTGCTTTCATCCAGTGATGCCAGAAGGAAAGAAGAGGCATATGTAGTGTTCTGGTGTGGGAAACCTGAGTCTTTGCCTCAGTGAAGTAGATTGAGGGATTCTCCAAGTTTCTCTTGGAGTGCAGTTTCTCTGGTTTGGCTGCTGCCCTGTGCTCTCGGTTGCTGCCCAGGAGGAAGCTGTGTGTTTCCCTTGGCCCTCACTCCTCTCCTGGAGTTGTTGTTGGCCTGTGTTGGCCTCGGCCAAATTCCTCCGTGCAGCTCCGTGGTGGCAAAAGCATCTCTGTCCCCAGGCAGTACAGCTCATAACTTTCCTCCTGACTATGTCCAGGACAACAAACCTCCCTGCTGAAGAACTGGTATAAGTGTAGAAGAAAAAAGGAGTGTCTGATACCCAGTGCTGAAGGGAAATCCCTCAGAAAAGATGATTTATAAAGAAGCAATTTGATCTTTTTATTAAGCCTTGCTTTTACTAAGCTGGAGCAGGCATGACCCCAGCTCATGCTGGGGAAGGGTAGGAGCTAAGCAAGTCCATTGGAGACAATGTGCTCTAAGCTGATGGGGGAACACATGGAGCAATACAAAACATTTCATCTCTCTCACAACTATTTTGTTTTGATAAGCTCTCTTTTTTTCCCCATTAAACTGCTTTCAACCAATCAAGTTTTAAAGTAGTCCCTAGAGATCTTTGAATCGTGTGGAATTTGAGATGGGTGAATGATGAAGCAAAAGATAGTGAGATGTCTCTTCAATTTCCTTACTCTAACCTCTGGTGCAAGCTGTACCAGCTCGAGATGCTTCTCTCAGGGCTGGTGTGCTGAGACGAGGCTGCTCACACAGGTAGGTCTCTTTCCTATGTTCCCTGCCAGCTCTTATCTGCACTTTGAGCTACTGATGCTTTCTGTTGTGTGTGGATGGAGAGTATCCCCTCTCCTGGTACAGCTGGAGAAGAAGAGGTATCATTATGGCTATGGACCTGTCACAGGGGCCTGAACTGTGCTCTCATTTTATCTTTCCATCAAGCTGACCAAACCTAATGCACTGTTAAACTTAATGTGTGTGCTTTCCTTCTGCACAGATCATGTTTTGCACTTTGAACACTCATAAAGTGGATATGGACAAGCTCTTAGGTGCACAAATTGGCCTTGAAGATTTCATATTTGCCCATGTGAAAGGACAACGAAAAGAAGTGGAAGTTCTTAAAACTGATGATTTGCTGGGGCTTACCATTACAGACAATGGAACTGGCTGTGCCTTTATAAAGGTAAATTTAATTACCAGTGAAATACTTCATTCTGTAGAAAGTCCTGTTATTAGAATAGGTTAATTATTGTTTTAATGATCCTTTAGAACTGTAAAATCCTTTATTATCATATATATGGTAAGTAAAGAATAAAGGTGAATTTCTTTAGGTATATAATTCAAAATTAGTTCAGCTATTCTGTACTGCATGTCATTCAAAATTAGTTCATTGCTTCTGTAATGTGTATCAGCTTTACAATGCACCCATTGTATCTCCTGAGCTACCCTGAGGTGGCAGGTGTTAGATACTGCTTCCATCTGCCCCCTTCTGTTTTAAAGTGATTTTCTGATGTCATTTATTAGATGCTTATAGAACTTCTGTCACTCATGTGATAATGAGATCATGTTCTTTCAGTGTTTGGCTGTTCCCAGGGCAGAAGCCTTTGTGCTGTACAAGAGTAGGGGCAAGTACAGTGGTTTCTCAGCTTTCCAGCATTGTTTCCTTAGATAGCATGAATTACAAGGATATGGATTAACACAATTTACCACAATTAACTTGAGTAGCAAGTATGGGCAGTAACATACACCATATATTAATCATAATTGCTTTCATTCTCCTCTTCTATATGACTTAGAGGTAGTATGTTTTGAGACAAGTAGAGGCTGAGGAAATTATTAGGAACCTTAATCACATTTTCTGCCTTTTTTAGATTCTTTGCTCTAATATACTCCAATTACCCATTATTAGCGAGGCATTAGCAATTATCTTTGATTACTGCTGCCCCAATCGTTGTTCTCATTGTAAACAGAGCTTTTTGTATGGAGAGGTTGTATTTCCTGTTCATTCCTTAGCTACCATGGGTATAAAACAAGATGTGGTTTAGAAATCGGTTTGCTCGTCTTTGTCATGGAAAAATGTGACTGAGGTCATGTTTGTGAAAGTCAAGATGCAATGAAGGTTGCACTAAGCATTTTGGCAAAATCATAGCCTAACTTTTACGTTTATAGACAACTGTGAATTTCTAGTGATGGCATCTATGCAGCCCATAGCATTCAGTCATGCTTCTGCTTATGTGGCATTTTAAAGGAAGGCAATGAAAAAAGTGCTTCAGTGACGAGCACCCACGAGTGCAGCACTGTGCAATGACACTCCCTTTGTGCTTGGTTGGTAACAGGCAGAGAACAGCCGTCACACAGACTGCTGCACAATTGGAGCACACTGGAAAACCCTCACCACATTAGCCAGACAAGCTGTAATTTCCAGTAAATAGTGTAAAACTCCCCTGAGCAAAAATATATTTTTCCTTGTACTGGTCTAATAATAAGCGTTGTAATGAAAATGGTGCAGTCTTCATGGGAATGCATCAGTTTTAAGGAGTTTCTACTTCGTTGTTGTTGCTGCATATTTAGCTGATGGATCTTTTAAACTAGCATAGAAAACGCATCTACAAAAGTAAAAGCTGCATCTTTTTTTACTTGGCTGTCTAGGTACATGACTAAGCTCTGCTAGGTAGAGATTGCCTCTAATGTTTTATAGAACTGTTTTTGCTTAAATACATATATTTTCCCTGAAAATTTGTAAGTATGTCCCATTCTTAATTAAAAATTATTACTAAATTTACTGATTGGTGGGTTGTTGAAGGTTGCTATGGGTTGCAGTAATTTTACTGCATTTTGAATAACAGGAAGGTTTCTAGGTTTCATGGTAACCTGACCAATTTTAAACCTGACACTGAACTGCTGATTTCTTTCCTATGAAACTTAATCTTGTTTTGCCTTACCAAGAACAAAATTTGGTGTCATTCTGCTTTCACAAATTTGTTTTGGGATACCTGGGCAGGTGGGAAAAAATATTACGGAGTCAAATTAGCATTCAAAGAACAGCAGTAGAACTTGAAATATGACTGAGTGTGTACAAGGTGTACAAGGAGACATTGTCAAGCAGGGTAGGCATTGCATAGGAAATATAGATCCTCATAGCTTTCCAATGGACTGTAGAGCACTTGAAATACAGGCAATTGCATCTTAATTACTGCGACAATGTAGCTTGTCCGTCTCAGGCAGTTGACTTGGAGTGATGACAAAAAGTGACACCAATAAGAGTCAGTGAATATTACTTAAACAGTTTTAGTGTTGGGATCCAAGTGCGGAAGAAAAGCTAAATGAATTTGAGTTCAACATGTAAACATTAACTGAAGCCTGTGGAGCAGTTTAGAGTCCCAGAAACTCATTTGGCACCCGGTTTCTGGTGTGTACGATACCCACATCTGCATTCACTACGAGGCTTCTGTTTGTGGCTAGAAAGAGTTAAACTCAGCCTGAAGCTTAAACTCATTTTGGACACTGAGCACTCTCACACTTCCCACTGACTCTCAGATGGAGGCACATGTGTGGGCTCAGGCATGCGCGCAGGGGCTGGAAGCAGGCTCTGGGAGGATTGCGCAGCTAGGCTGCCTCTTACAGTAGGAGGTGGCAATATGTTTATCTGCCTTGTCTCACTGTTATCTCACTCAAAGTTAGCCTGAACGACGTCAGCCTGTGTTGAAAAGATTGTTAATCGGGAATGCATTAGAAGGAAGTTCGTATCTCTGCTAAATATAAGGTATTTTACTATGTCACAGCTTTTCTATTTAATAGCCATATAATAATGGCTTACGTGATGTATGCACATGATGAACAAATATGACAGTATGTGACAACAATAAACAGAATCACTGAAATTTAAAGTGTGATAAATCATAGAGATATTTTAAAGGTTTTTCCCCATACTTTTAAAATGACACTTCACAAAGCTCTAACTTCTGTTATGACCTTTAGACTATTTGTATTTTCCATCACATGGCAGTTAGAAGATTTTCTTATTCTTTAATATTTCAGAGGAAATCCTTTAATATACAACTGTGTAAGTTGATGAGAATAATAGTCGTTTCACCACTGGGGATGGGTCTTTTTAAGATCAGCCCTTTACACTATGTAATATTTTACTATATAACACATTTTTAAGTCCCTGAACCATACTTGAGAAAAGTTCTGTTCCTATGCTTGTCAAGCTATTAAATGAAAAAAAATCCAAAACTTGAATAAACATTCACATTACTGAGATGTCTGTGATTAGTTTTAAAGCACAAAAAATACTAGGTTATTCAGAACCCTGATTTCTGAAGTATGGTTGCATTCATTTTTCCCCCAGCTGATTTTATATTCAATGCTTATTAAAATACTTTGTTTGAAAAATAATGCTTTTCAAAATATGTTTTATGATAATCTTAGACAAAACACACTGATGTTGTGTGCTCAGTGGTATTGATATTGTTAACTGACATTCTTGAAACTCTGTGGTGTCACCTCTTAAAAACTATCACCTTTTAAAGAAATGTTTCTAATTCTGGTGGTGTTTTTTTTTAAACAATAGCGAATCAAAGAAGGCAGTCTTATGGACCAAACCAAAACAGTTTGTGTGGGTGATCACATAGAGACCATAAATGGAAAAAATGTGTCAGAGTGTCGCCATTACGAAGTTGCCAAAATGCTAAAAGAGCTGGAGAAAGGTCAGAAGTTTAAGCTGGAGTTGGTAGAACCTTTGAAAGCATTTGGTGAGTGACCTGACTGTCCACCTTGTTCAGTAAAACACTTTGATAGTAAAATCTCAACATTGCATTACATTGTAAGTTTGTTTTCAGAATGCAGACAGGTGTTCACCTAAGGTAACATAATGACTATAAGAAAGTACATTTAGTTTTTTTCTTTGAAGTGGAAGATTTAAGAATGGATTTTCTTCCATCTTGCTTTCTCCAGCAGTCATCCTGATGTGGGTTACCTCAGCCTGAGCCTTAGTCTCAGTCTCTTTTGCCACTACATGATGTTGCAAAATAAGTACAGGAATGGTTTCGTAGGTACAGTTTTAAAGCGTGGATTACTTCTCTAAAGTCCTCAAAACTCCTTTTTTCCTCTCTTAATTCATAATCCTGTTGTTCTGTTTGTTAGACTTTTCTATTTCTGTGCCCTTTACTGGGGTCTGTGCTCTCTAAATCTGAAGGAGGCTGCGGAAAACACTGTCTGGGATTCCCCAGAGCTCCTCCTTTGCTGTCTGCCTCCCTGTTCTCCTTCTCCCAGCCTTTTTGTGGATCTCCAGTCATGCAGCACGTGTACTCAGAATTGGAAGAAAGCAGAATGGCAAAGTTCTGCCTCTACTTGCCACCTGCATGCTATGAGCAAGTGCTGCTTGAATAGGGGGAATGCATACCTACTGCAAATTCTTGTATATGTTAATTGTATCAATGTAGCAAACAAACAAACAAGGTTTTGCTCAGGCAGTCAAAATAGAGACTGAGTTACAATTTTTATTGTTTTAGTTTTTTGTATCACCCCCAAACCACATAGCATTATCCTGTAATAAAAACTTCAAAATAGTGCTAAATCATAAATTTGTGTGAGGTCTTCTGCACACCTGCAATAACAGTCAATTCAATATCACTGTCTTCCATTACAGCAGCAAAAATCCTAAATGTTTATTTTATAAATATGGTTTCTTGTGTTAGTAATTTACAGCTACTGTCATACACCAGTCTTGACACTTGGTGTCAGAATAGCAGCAGAAATTGAAAATGAGAAATGCAAAGATTTCTTTTTGCTTTTGGTGTTTCTACAAAGAATTAGGGTTATGAGTCGATCTCTAATGTGTTTGTATATAAGTTGATACTCCTGTTATGTAAATGTGTATGTTATACATTATGCTAAAGAATTGCCTATGTAGTCTATCGAAATTAGTAATGCAGCCATACCTTTTTTAATATGGGCCTGTAATTTGTGTCCAATGCTAAAAGTGTTACACAGTCTGTTTGTAAAGAGCAGAGTAAGTCAGCATTTGATTGATGACTTCAGCCATTATTTAATAGTATTTACTTTAGTCAGGTGACTAAGATACCTTTAGTCTGCTTGCGATGTAGAGAAGGAAATGCACTCATTTCATGGCAATACCTTTTTTCTGATATTGAATTAAGATGCAACCAGGGCTTGTGGACAGACTTTTTAGGAGATGCATGTTATTTTTTACCCTACAAAAATTAATTTGCAAGTTGCAGTGCTCAGTCAGTTAGAAGACCCTGCCTCTAGCCTTAGGTACAGTTGGGCTTTAGGCACAAATTTATTCAAGACAGTGCTTAAGCTGCAGCTTAAGCACTAAGATTAGCCCCAGAGGAGATGACAAATAAGATCCAGATCCTGCTGGACAAGTAAGTGCTGAATTCCTGTTAATCTCATTGGAATTTGGTGAGGGTACAGAAATGAGAGACAAGCCTCTGTGTGAAATTATTTTTATTTTTCTTCCTCTCAGCAGAATGTGAAATAAGTATAATTTACTGGTTGGATATCCTTCTACCATGGACACACAGGCCGTCTCAGCTACTCTAGGCAAGGCTTGTAGCACAGAATTAAAGATTTGTACCTGTCACAAGCTGGCCTTCTATGAATTGTGAAAAATTAATAGAAACAACGTAAAGGCAGTATAATACAAACTCTGCACTTTAATTATGTGAACATGAAAAATAGTTCCTGTGATAGCCAGAGAGCTTTGGTCAGAAGTACTGCAAATAAAGGTTATGTCAAAGCGTGAGTTCTAAGGTGATAATGGTGACAGATTTTGAAAAATGTGGGCTTTTTAATCAGGAATGATTTTTTGACACAAGGCTAGCAGAAATGATGACAATCTTAAGGATGTTTTAAACTGTCCTTGAAGCAATAAAAGGATTAAGAAAGTGTTGAGACTGTGACATACCTATTTGTAAAATAAAAGCTAATAAAATTTACTTTTCAAGACCTGTTCAGCATAATAATCTATTTGTGACTGCTTATGCAAGAATGATGAGTTGAAATTTGTCTGAGCAAAATTAATATAACATCTTAAAGCCTTGCCTTCAAGAAGAGCTTATTAGAAAGGCCTGCTGTTAAGAGGAGGAATAAACTGTTAGAGAGAACAGGACAATTAAAAGCAGTTCTGCAAAATTATTTACTCTCTTCTAGCATTTTCCAGATTCACTATGTAACTCCCATGTCAGTGAGTAAATTAAAGCCTTCCCAGTCTTGGGTGTAAAACTGTGTCCTGGAACAAGAAACCCAAATCTTAAATGATTCCATGCTCCATTTACTAACTGGGGTGCCCTTACTTAGGATTAAACAAGAAAGGCTCAAGTCAGGTAAAATAAATTTTGTGTAAACCCAGATATTCTTTGTAGAGGTTTATCAGCTGTGAAATCATTTTGGTGAAACCAGTGGAAAAACTCTTGAGGATCTGCTTATGGACATTTCACCTCCATGACTGCTGATAAGCAAATTGTTAGCTCAGCTCAATGTGGTTCATCGTCACCTGCTTAGCAGGAGTGCTTGCACCATTGCATCAGAGGAAGATGGAAATGTTGCAATGCTAAACCTGCTATGTGTTCTGCTTGTAAAGACCAGAATAAATCAGCAGCTGGCTGGTGACTTCAGCTGTTATCTAATATTAAGGTGTAAATACTTACACTTTTCTGTAGAATGAGGAAATAAAATTACACAAGATGCACATATGAAGTGAATGCTGTAGGCTTAGATATATTGGCCAGTGGAAGTCCTAGCCTCAGTGCAGTTGAGCAGATATTAGAAGTTAAACACAAGAAATTGTCAGCAAAACAACACTTAGAATACACTTAATTTATAATTAAATTTTTACATAGTCTAGATCTCGATTAGAATAAAATTTGAAGATAATGTAATGACCAAAGCAGGTACATCATATTCTGTACTGTACCCTTAGTTCT
This sequence comes from Vireo altiloquus, assembly GCA_013396875.1. Lineage (NCBI taxonomy): Eukaryota > Metazoa > Chordata > Aves > Passeriformes > Vireonidae > Vireo > Vireo altiloquus. Next base: position 412,128 of record VZRF01010180.1, on the reverse strand, counting down.
GTTTGATATTTTACTTCTGTTATTTTTTGTCTTTAGAAAAGCTGGAACCAAGGTCCAAAGGTACAACTCTGTCAGAGGCTAAGATCTCCAAAGGGAGAGAAACACTTCGCCTGAGAAGCAAAGGCCCTGCTACTGTGGAGGAAATGGTATGGTGTGGTGTATGCCCTTCAGTAGTTTAATCACCTAGCTTCTGATTTATTCTTCCCCAAGGCTCATAAGTAGGATGGAAAAATCTGGACTAGTAGGGATAGGATGGGGCTGAGGAACCTGGAAGCAGAGGACCTGTATTTAGATGTCACGGAATACATGGATGAATTCAAGGTAGAGTAGACCAAGGAGTGCTGAAAAGAGGGAAGAGGGGAAAAAAGAGGTGGGATGGTTGAAGAATTGGTTCAATTTCTGACAAAGTGAAGTGTATGGAGTTGGTGTAAGGGTTTTTGTTAGGAGAGGCTAATTAGTTACATTGATACATACAAATTAGATACATTGACATGACTTTGTACAGAACCAGGATTAGAGTTTGGTGAATAAATGTTATTTGTTCTGGGCTCTTGAGGATTTGATGAAGATCTGTATTATCTGTATGTTCAGTTTGAATGTGTGAGCTGCGTGACTTGATGTTAGGAGGAAAGTGCATGTTTGTAGAGGAGAGGGAAAGAGAATAGAATAGTGTGTTTTATTTGTAGATTGTTTAAGTCTAGGTGGCCAAGACGAGAGTAAGGATAACCACTGGCACATTGCTGGTTATTTTGAAATCTGCATGGATATAATCATACTTTTGCTCTTTTCTTCCTCTATTCCAACAAAGCCAACTGAAGTTGAAGAAAAAGCAATTAAAAAAGTGGATGAGCTTCTTGAAACATACATGGGCATAAGAGATATTGAATTAGGTAAGTTTTTAGCAGATACATTACTACAAAATTAAATAATTTTTCATTTTCTGTAGTCTTAAATTTATTGAGTACTTTAGTCTCTGGATGTAAGTGAAGCAAAATTTGTTCAGCATGCAGTCTCAAAAACTTGCCTGTATTTTTTCAAATGTGTTTGTCTGATAAAAGAATCTCCCTCCCACTTCAATCCTTATGATGTAATTAATTAATCAATCCTCTGTTCTTCCTTCACATTGTCTATGCACTGTTGCATGAATTTTTTAGTTGTTTGCTATAACTGTCACCACTGTATTCTTTCTGGCATATATTTTCTTAGTGGATCCTGTGTGTGCCATGATTAAGGATTCTTAAGGATAAGTATGTTTATTTGCTTTTTTGCCTCTTGGCATAGACACATCAAAGTTGATTGCTAAGGTTTGAACCTGAGATCTTCATCAGTGAACAGGCAACTATTTAGCAAGGGAACTGACAGAATAATTGCACAAATTGATCAAATTCTCTAAAACCTGTGTTCTGAAAAACATGAGAAAACTTGTAGAATATTTACTAGTTGCTAGAACCATCGATTTATAATGAAAGAAACTACTTAACCCCAGTGTCATAAGTTCCTTAAAGATGCACCAAACTTGTCCTTGCAGATGTTGCTTTTCTTTGTTATTCTGCCAACAACTAAATAGGAATTTCTTTGTGTGGGAAGAAGCTGCAGTCTAGCTGTTGTAGCCTGCTGTGGCTGGTGTAGTCCTCCTGGGATCTTGTGGAGCTTCTCATACTGAGAAAAAGAGGAAGGTATTTATTGTTATGGTAATATCTTAAAAAAAATCAGCCAAGATTTAGGAAAGGATAATCTAAATGGAAAGTGATCTTGGAAGGAAAGCTTTCATGAGAGAAAAGGCAAAGCAGAATAGAAAATAGGTCTGGCATGAAGCTCCAGAGGCAAAGCAGGGGCTGGAGGGGGCAGCAGTTAGCACAGAGGAATGAGAACAAAAGGTGGTTATCTGAATAACCAAAAGGCCTTTGCTGGCTGCTCCTACCAGCAAGCATCTGGTTGGCAGATTCTACTAGTTTTCTCACAGGAAAAATGGTAGGTAAAACAGTATTTGTCCCTCAGTCTAAGGTAGAAGTGGGCTTCCTGACACAGAAGAGAGGGCAGAGCTGCTGAAAACTTGAGTTCTGTTTTTTAGGTTCTATCTAAACTTTCCTATTCCCAGGAAACCAGAAGTTCTCAAAAATTCTGTTCCCAGCAACTCTGTGATGCTCTGCTATGTTATATGCTCCTGGAAGGCCTGTGTGGTGCTTAGCCATGTTTAGGTTAGGAAGAATTCCATGTCCTGTCTCACTCCTGGAACCTCTGTGCCTCAGTCCATCTGTTACTCAGGCTTCAAAGCTGAGTCTCATGCCAGCTGTCCCTCTGGGAGCTGTTTTTGTCCTGCAGCTGTTGCAATCCTGGCTCAGGCTGGACTTCTGGAAGCTCCTGTCCTTGCAGGTTACTTCCAAGGTCCCCAGGCTCCTTGCCCTACAGGAATAAGCAGCTAAGGTGGTCTGCTTTTGTTGTCTGTGGGAACAGTCCAGTGGGAACTGGTGTTCCTTGTGGTTTTGGCTCTCAGTACTGTAAATGGGATGGCTGTTGTACAGTAGACTGAGAAGTTCAGCTTTCAAGACATATGGCTGAGTTAATAGTCAAGCACCTGGTAGAGTTTTCCCATTAATTCCTTGAATTTCTTTTTCCCCCCAGAAAGATCTAATGCCCTTCATCTTTCAGTATGTGGTTTGGAATCTTTAAAAAAATGCCTTAAAAGAATACTTAAAGAAGGAAGAGGTCTTTGCTCATAGAGAGGCTCTCTTCTTCCAGCTGGGTGGTTCTTTTGTCCCTCAGCTCTTCTTTTCCTCCCCAAAAGATAATGAAACCAAGAAGCTGTCAGAAATCAAAGACTATAGGTTTCATAGTTTAATTTAGTAGCTTTAGTTTGCACCTTTGAAGCCTCATCCTGAGTTTCAAATCTGAGAGTCAACAGCAAACGATGATGACAAAAACCTCCCAACGTTATCATTTTAAAACAATTAAACAGCTCTAGGATTCTTTGGGAAAGGAGAGCTAATCACCTGTCACAAATCTGTTCAATTAACACATGTCAGTTTTTCACATACTGGATGTGATCAGTCACCCATGAAAATGAAATATGAGGAAAAGATTAATTCAGAGAATGCCAATCACCACTTAGCTCAAAATTTCACTCATTACTCAAGCCAGATTAGTTGAAAATGCAAGTCATCACAATGTGCAGCTGACAAGTGATTAAGATCTCAATCATTGCTCACTTCCATGCACTTCTGTTTGTCAGACTCTTTGGATGTCAGTTAATGTTGCTCTTTCATCTCCATTAAAATGACACTTCCATGGTGTGATTGAATTCTAAACCAGTGCCCCAGTTTTAAGACATAAGTTAGAAAGAAAGGAAAGAAAACCTAATGTTAAGTTACAGACAGAATTAAAGGTGAGATAAAGCCCTTAATTTTTGCATGATTAAGTATCTTGACAGTTTCAAGATTGGCTGGCTAAATCTACACAGAAATCCCTGAGCTGGAGCAAAATACTTGGAAATTGTTAAATAAAATGCATGCTTTTTTTTCTGGCACAGTGTTTTATTTTTATTTTCAGAGATCTAAATGCTGTTGAGATTTACATACCTGCTTTTGGATGCATTTTTACCTTTTTACTTCCTTACTCCTTTTTACTGAAAACTGGACTTAATCCACAGAAGGGACAGTTGGCTCTGAAATTTATTCCTCAGCCATTTTATGGGCACATTAGAAATTGAGCCAAGGTTTGACTTCAGCATTCTTTAAAACATAAATGCACAGCTGAAAGATAATTCAAGTTATTTTAAATTCTATGGGTGCTTTCTGGTAAAGGAATTTGAACAGTTGATTAATAGGAGCGACTCAGGAAACAGTGTTAGTGAAAAATAATGACATTTCTTTTTTTAAACCAGTAATTGAATTGTTATGGACTTATTCAATCCCAAAAATTCTTGGTGGGAGGAAGCCTGGATCTAAACCCAGGATGCTACCGATTTTAAATGATGGCAAAAAGGTCTTCCTGTCCAAACTTTTTTTCAGCATCTTTTGGCTTCATCCATTGATATTTTGTTCCTCTTTGTTCTATTTTTCTACTTTTGGATGATTACTTCCTTTCTGTTGCTCCCTATAATATTATCAGACATGACATATCATAGAATCATTATGGTTGGAAAAGACTTCCGATATCATCGAGCATCGAGTCCAGGCTTTGACCAGACACCACCATGCCAACTAAACATAGACTAAGTGCCACACCCAGACATTTCTTGAACCCTTTCAGTGATGGTGACTCCACCACTTCCCTGTGCAGTGGTTAACCCGTGCTTAACCACTCATTTAGTGAAGAAGTATTTTCCTCATGTCCAACCTGAACATCCCCTGGTGCAGTCATGGGCTGCCAGCTTCTCCAGGAGAAAGCTGTGGGTGACACTATCAAAGGCTTTACTGGAGTCCAGGTAGACACATCCACAGCCTTTTCCTCATCCATGGGGGGATCACCTGGTCAAAAAAGGAGATCAGGTTGATCTGGCAGGACCTGTCTTTCCTAAACCCATGCTGGCTGGGCCCGATCCCCTGTTTGTCCTGTACATGCTGTGTGATCACACACAAGATAGTCTGTTTTATAACCTTCCATCACTGAGATCAGGCTGAAATATCCTTGCATTGTCTTTGTTTAAAAAATTTAGAAACTACTTCTCTACACTTGGCTTCAATTTTTAAATTTACCATCTAGTCAAAATATCTTAACAGGTTTAAACCGGTTTTGTTACCCAAACTTCCTGGCTCACAAATCCAACTCATCAATATTCAATAGATGTTTTTATCTCTAAATGCTTTAACTGAAGCGATATTCTCCCTGAATCTGTTGTTTTCTTCTCCTTCTGTCACCAGACTTCCTTTCCCAAAAGATTTTATTGCATACATTCTGAGTATATTGTTTATGGCTGTTCATTTACTCTGAAAGAATAATGGGAGTTTTATGAAAAAAGGAAGGGCAGCAAGTCTAGTTAAACAAAAAAACTTCTCCACTTCAAGAAGAATTAGTACTTAAGAAAAAGGAGCAGGAAGAAATATTTCTAATAGTTCTCGAGTACCAGATCTGACAGTATTCAACATGAAACTTAAAACAAGTAATGTTAAATACTGGAAACTGCAATAACATGCTTAGTTTTCTGCTTCAGAGTGACAGGATGGAATAATAGTATTTTTTTACCTTTTGATGAAGGCAAAACTTCTAATAGCATTACAACTAAATAAATATTGAGGTTTCTGTAAAGACTTCTGAAAAAAGCTTTTTCAGAAGTTACAGTATAGGATATAGGTAGCAAAACCACTATGTAAGGTAGATAATAACAATGGCAGGCAGAAAGTAGCTTTCATGGCTTGTGCCTCATGTGTTTATTAAAAGTGAAAATAAGGACTTTGTGAAAGATCTTTGAAGTTATTTTAAAGGAACTTTGTTTAAAATGCCAACATATTACTTTGTTCATATTCTGGGAAGTCTGATACAGAGCTTCTCAGTTAAAGTTGACAAGAATTCTAATTCCTTTCACCACTTTTAAGATTGCTGAACACTTCACATTTTATATAAAAACTTATCAGATATTAACATTGCCCGAAGTGAAATGAAAAAAGGAAAATCTGAAAACAATTTAGGCTCTTTTGACCGTGTAAAAATAATTCTATTGAAATAAAATTCCTGTAATCACTTACTGTGCATCTNGCTGTCAACCTCTGAGAACCAGCAAGGTTTTCTTCAAGCTGGCAAGTATCTACTAAATGCCTTGGCAATCAGCAGGCTTTGATTTGCCTTGGGAATTCCGCATTGCAAATGTCGCTGTGTGAACACACTGTGTTCGCACAGCTGTGCCGCCCTGGCGGTGCCGTCCCGCGGCTGCGGCGGCTGCCTGGGGAAACAGGAATGTGTTCGCAGAGAAGGCTGGCCAGCTTTAGCATGTCTGGATGGAAGCAGTGAAGCAGGGCTCGACTTGGCGGTTCCGTAGACGGCGGTGGTGCAGCGGAAATCCTTGGGGAAGCTGGCGCCGGGGTGCGCGGCAGTACAGCCGGGCTGGCGCTGGAGGTCAGCACCGCGCTGCCGAAATCGCCCGGCCCCGCAGGCCTGCCAAGAAGCCTGTTTCATTACATCAGGCGGATCTGGGAATGCGAATGTGCTGTAATAAATATAGTACATTAAATGTACTGATTAGACTTAATACAGATGAAGACGGGTTTGTTTTTTTTTTTTTTTTTGAGGCTGCTTTAGCATGGCAGTGATGTTCTGATTCCTGCTTGACTGGGTTGAAAGTTGATCAGCTAAGCTTACTGGATTTTGTTTTCAAGTTTTGTAAATCTGTAAAAAACTAGTTTTTAGATTCTATTTCATTATTTGGGAAGCTCAATCTTTAAAGAAAGTTGTGTTTGAAGTTACACTTTCTGTTAATGACAGTTTATTATGTGCAATTCTGAAGCTTCAGCTAGAGTCAGGTGGGTTGTGATATGCTGTGTTATCTTGTTCTATTGCTGCTATCTGTGTCATATGGTTCTTCCATATCTCTTGGCCAGTTTATCTTAAAAATGGATAGATTCCTCACTCCCACCCTGCTTGAACACTTGTCTAGATCCTTACTCTCTTGATGGCATCTTTTTCTAAATATCTGGTGTAACAATAGCTTGATGTGTTTGCTCTTACATCACCTTGCACAGCTCTTTTCTCTCCATCCTTCTCCAGTGTCTGTAAAAAGTAGATTCATACCCTACTTCATATCCAGAAATCTGTGAAGTTTCAATTATACCCTTCACTTCATTACCTCCAGGGTTACTTCTTATGCCACTTCGTCAGGGAATGTAGAGTGGTGTTGATAGGACAAATCCTTGTGTTCCATCTGGCAGGAAAGATTCCCCTCTTTAATGCCCATTTCCCGTCCAAACTTGTCTGAATCAGAGTCCCAGGAACTTCATGGGGGACACAGAGAGAATCAGTGCAACAGGGACAGGTTTTCTTCTGGCAGGAAACTGGTCTTGAGGGTCCTTGAGAACCACTAGTGGTGCCTGGGAAGCTTGGTTATGTTTGATCTGTCCCCATCAGAGCAGTTTATTTGTTGAGATTTACTTAAATTTTCCTTGGACAGCTTTGTATGGTTTGACACACTTTGGTTGTGTCTGGAGCCTCACATCTGAACACAGTTAAAACCAAAACAAAAGTTTCCTCAAAATTACTGTTGGTGACGTTTACAATGTGGAATATGGTTCAAGTGTTACATGTTTGCACAACAGCAAGTACTGTTTGCCAGAAGTTCATAACTGTCAATAAATTTGGGCTGAGTTTTAGGTCAACAAAATAAAATAAATAAATTTAGTAAAGTTTCAGAGCAGGGAGAGTTGTTTTTTTTTTTATCAGAGAGATTTTGCAATGTTGATTCAATACAGTGCATGTAGTAGATGGCAGACTGCCCCTGTGAAAATGTTTTTCTGTAGCTTCAAAACTTCCTTCCCTTTCTCAGGCACTGTATTACATGTTTCACATTTGGATATTCCTCTGAGAAAAGGCTAGAAGCTATCAAATCCTTCACTTTGACACTTGAATTTGATATGCTTATGAAGAACGTGGTGGTTATTTGATGTTTAACAAAAGATTGAGGACATTTTGCAGTTTAAGACAGGTGTGTAAAGTAATCACAAACTGAAGCAGATTTCAAGGTTTCATCTATTATATAATACCATAGTTTTCCTGTGAATTTGAACAGAGGCTGTGGAACAGAGATACAGGTCAGAAAATTGTATTCAGCAGTGCTGTTTGTGCTGAATGTGTCTTACAGAGCATTCTGCATCCCTCAAACCATGGTAGCCTGCTGCCAGTGCTTCTCTGGGCCCAGCTTAACCAGGAGAAACTTCTGTGCTGACTCTTTTTACCCTTCATGGAGGTGCAGATGTCATGATCAGGAGGGGTTTGAGCCCTCACAGTTTTCATTTGCTCTAATATCCATGGGTTTCCATCATCCAGTGTTGTTTGGGACAGACTTCTAAGTTGTCCTGGAATCTGAGAAACTGTGCAGTGGCAAAAGGTGAGGGATGAGCACAGCAGCCAAAGAGTGAGTCCTAAGCAGCAGCTCCAGTGTAGCCATTTCAAAACTGAGATCTGACACTTGATAAATTCTGATACTTTTGTGTTAAATAAGCTAAAATGATGGACAGTATTGGTATAGAAGATGTCACAGTTTACCTCTGTTATATCACACCTCTGCTTTTATTTTCCTGAATACCAAGATGTTCCTAGTGTTTGGTGGCTCCAGTTCATTGTGCACAGCAGCAAGGCCTTTCTCTTGCTTCTGCATGGTTTGAACCACCTGACTAAGATTTTCAGAAATAACTTGTTGACTTTCTAGAGGCATAAGCATAAATTTTAAGTACATAATTCCTGTTGAATCCTAAATTCAGCTGGTAGACTTTCCATCTCCCGAAGCTGACCTTACCAGGTTTTGAGAATTGACATCCCAAAGCTGTCTTGGCCCTATGTGTTAGCTGTCACTTTCATGATAATTACATTATTTTTTTTGTTGTTTCTCTTTAGCTGCAACAATTGTAGAAGCTGGAAGAGACAAGAAAAACCCAGATGAATTTGCAGTGGCATTGGATGAAACTCTTGGAGACTTTGCATTTCCAGATGAGTTTGTATTTGATGTATGGGGAGCAATAGGTGATGCTAAGCAAGGACGACTGGAATGAGAACTGTACAGTTTATCAATCCCTGTTTGAAAATACAAAATGATTTGCAAATACATCAGAATTTTAATAATTTTATTGACGTGAATTCAGGGTGCTCTGCACAAGTATTTGAACCTGAGATTTTCCTTTGCAAAGGAAGGTTTCTAATAGAAATGAAGGTAAACCCAAACTTCCAACAACTGCAATTTAAAACATTTAATTTACATATAGAAATCACTGTAAGGAGAGTGTCAAGGTGATATATTTATATAGAAATTTTATGAAAATTAGAAATTTTTATTGTACATACACTTTGATACCAGTATTCTGAAAAGTTTTAGACATATGCAACAAGGAGTTTGGATTATTTTATCTCTTTAGGGAGGTTTATGAAGTTGTTAAGAAACTATCTAGCTTCATGCTGCAGTTCCCTGGTTTTCTATGTCTAGGCTGTCCCTATGTATTCACCTACTTTAGGCAAGCCTGGGAAGAAGCTAGGCTGTTTCTTTAGAACCCAAATTCAGGAAAATAATTCTTTTGAAACATGAGAACTAAAATCTTTGAATGAGAAAAACTTACTTGTATTTCAGTCATAATATGCTCTGTCAGGGTAATACTGAGGTAAGTAGAGTAGAAATGCTTAAACCAAGATGCTGCTGCTTTATTCAGATGCCATATTATTGCAATAGGAACTGAATAGGAAGAAATAAATGTTAATTTTGATTACTATTAATGCATTTGAATAATATCTGTGATTTGGCACTGGAGAGTACAGTGTGTGACCAAATGCTTAATTGATCTTTGGATATGCTAAATGATTTCTTGAGATCCCATGGAGTTCTCATCTTGTCTGTGGGTTTTTTCAGCACGGCAACAAAAAAGATATTGTAAAGTCTCAAAGAACTGTATTTTGGATGACAGTGCATGCCTAGACCTTGAAAATATGTTAAACTAATTTTAGATGTTAGGATTTTCAATTGTGTTGTAATTTTTAATTACATTAAAATTTAATGTATTTTTCATGTATTTTTAATTACATTAAAATTTATTATTAAATAAATATTTATTTTAACTGCTAATTTTTACTAAGAAATCTGAGATTGTTGCAAATGAAATTGAACAAGAATGTGGGTTCTGACCTGGGAAGGTGTCATAGCTTTTTAGTATTTATATTCTCATAAGAATATAAAATAATAATTACTACAAATTTTTTTTTCTAAGTCACTACCTGAAAAAAATGTCTTTCACTGTCTTGCAGAGATCTCTTTAAAATAAAGACTATGCTAATAATTTTACATGTTCCATGTCAGTGAATTTGTTTTTGGTCTAAAACCATGACACTTCGAACTATCATTGAGAGAACAGGTTCTTGTTCTCTTTACTAGGTTATTGAGAAATGATTCTAAACTCCAGCAAATTTCTGTAAAACTTGAAAATAAAATTAAAGAAACTATAAGGAGGTGGTAAAATTTTGTACATACCTTTGCTTATTTGGACCCTCAAGGAGATATTACTTTGCAAAAGGAGTTTGATAGTGTTTCTTCTTTTTTAATAATTGCAAGTCTGAGCCCACAATCTTCTGTTGCAGTTGAGCATATTCTCTATCTTGGACAGGATTACTTTAGCTTATTTACTCATGGTAATGAAGGGCTAAAGTGTTGTGGGCCATATAATTTGTTCTTTAAACTTCTAGGTGAAAAGCAAAAAGGAAATGCCAAGAATTCCTTTTTGGTTTCAAATCATAAACTCAAACCTCAAATTTTGTGGAAGTGTTTATGTACACTAGTATTAGTAACCAACATGCCACTGATTATAAAATATATTAAAATTAAGAATTCCTTCTTTAAATAAAAAGAGAAAAAGTACTATGGATAATGCATGAAATGCTGCCTGTAGTAGATAACCCCTTGTGTTTTGGCCATTCATTTTATTTTGAGAAATTAGTGTTGTTCAATCAATTTATACTCAGGGGATAATTTGTCTAATTACACTGATAAAATAGCAAGATAAAAATAATCTCTGACGCTCTAATTCTGCAGACAACTGCCTCTTGTCACAGTGGCCTATTTTTGTGGAGTTTATTTGAGGCCTAAGATTTAAATAGGGATTGCAATTTTACTAGCATTTACTGCAACAAAGTATCTCAATATATCTTACTTTTTCTGTGTTCTCAAAACATACACTATTTCCTGCACCTATGACATAATGGTACCACTACCTAATTTAGCAGATTATTTGCATTTTCCAGCCATGCATGAATAAATTGTCACACGAAAATTGCACTGCCTTACTAAGCATGATAAATACTTCTCTCTCTTTGTAATTGTTTGTGTAGTAAATTAATGTTGTTTTACTAATGAAATACAGCCTTTAAAACCTAGTCAGTAATGACACTAATGCCTTTAGATGCTTTGTACAGTGGAAATGTCATTAAATATCACTACAAAAATCCCCCAAGTTAGTTAGACATACTGGTTTTATATAATTGCTGATCAGAGTAGGACTATACCTTGTTAGTGTATGTTGCACATGGAGGTGAATGTTGGTGAATAGTCTGCTCAAAATCTGAAGTGGAATGACACAAAGCCATAACTCAGCCCGAATGCTATTCTAAAAGTGACTGATCCCTTACTTTTCTCATTTGGTGCACAGCCAGCACAGAGCTGGCAGACAGAGCCAATTTGTGCCTTTGCTTCCAGACTTGCTGCTGTGTTCAAGACGATGGAAAACAAGCCACTATTTTTTTTTTTTCTACTTTTTGCCGAGTCTTTAGATGCAACAAGGGGATTTAATGAAGTCTGGTGTTAATAAAGTTCTGAGCTCATAATCTTCAAAATACGATGAGCGATGAATATTTTATGCTTTTAAAGGGACAAATTTTGCAAATTACAGATATGTCTTTTGTGACACATTTAATATGCCAAATTATGCTTCAGTTAAATCTGATTTTATGCAACCCTATTCATACAGCTGTTATTCAAAGAGCTATTAATATAATCAGTCTATTTAGGAAAATCTTGTCTGTTATTCAGATTTGAATAATGCATATGGTCTTACTTCTGTATATTATTTTCTTCACAATTTGTCTATTTCCCCCTCTTTTTTTTTTTTGAGATAAATGTAATATAAAGCTTTGAAAATCTCGGTTTTTGTGAATTTGAGAGCACAATATTAATGTTAAAATTAAGCTAATTTGTAATATTTTGTTAGATGTTTTTCTTCATGCTTTTTAATGAGAACTTCTGCTACTTTTCAAATTAAATATTGTTTTTGATGAAAACAGCTCTGAGAATGTCTCTTCCAAAGTCTGAGTATTGTAGTAAGATGATATATTACACTTTTTAGTTTTCCTTTTTTTTTTTTTTTGCCAGGAGATATTTCAGAACAATTAGAAGTCTGGGTGTTGACTCTTTCCCCTTTTGCAATCAAAGGCATCTTTGCCATGAATTTCAGAACTCAAATCCAGCAATAAGAGCTTCATCTGAAATTTATATTCAGTATTGTTTTCTTTTCCAGTTCTCTGACTCAATATGTTTGTAAGGCGTTTTGCATTTAGATGTTGTTACGCTTTGAAAGATCTGATTCAATTTATGAAAATATGAACAAATTTACAGACTTGGAAGTCAAAGAGACATTTCGTGAGGATACTTGTAAATAGTTGCAACTCTGAGTAAAAAGTGTGCAGCCTGCAGTACAGACTTTTCCTCAGAAAAGGTATGTTTAACATATGAGATTCAGACACTGACAACTACAGTAGACTGAGACTGCAAAAATGTACAGAAAATATTTTTTTTTCCCTGTTGAAACATGCACTGTCATTAAATAGAACAACACAGTGTCTAAATACAAAAACAAAGTCTGCAGATTGAACAGAAGCAATCTCCTGATATATTGATATTGTCTTATGTCTCCTCTTTTGTTGCTTGTAAGCAGGGATTGTGAACAGCTTTTTCAGTTTTCTTTAATGGCACTCCTTATCTAAGGATATCTAAATCTCTGTTGCGAGGTCTGAGCTGTTTCAGAAAATGGGGCTGTTGGTTTGTACCTGAATCATTATTTTGTGGGGTTCTCCCAGTCCCCTGAGAACTAATGCAGATTTTCAAGTTGTCATAAACTAATTTTACTATAGTGTTTGAAAGAGGGGAAAAATCAGCGAGAAAGAAACATCTGCTTTTCTCTGAAATATAAAGGTACCTGGCAGGTCAGGCTGGAGGTTACTCAGTGTAAATTCCCGAGAGAGGATTAGTGTGGATGTTGGGTACTTGGCCCCAATGGTTTTGATCAGCAGAACTGCTGCTATGGTTCTTTGGGTGTTTGCCAAGGAACTGTCTTGCCTTGCCAATGTTTAATAGAATGTGAGCTCATAAGTGTAGTATAAAAATTATTGCCTAATGAGTTTTGTGAGCCTGCGTGTTTTATCTTAGAAATTAACAGTGATTTTTTTCTCCTTGGAGCGAGATAGGTTTGTCCAAACTTAAAGCTTATGAACAATGGTCCCCAAAGCTTCTCTGTTGTGTTTCTCCATTCTGTTTTCTAACCATTGAATGTCTAAACTTTTCATCTAGGCAGAAAGAATGAAAATAAGATTCACTCTTGTATTTAAGAATTTGATTACTACATTTGCTTTATGTTGACTTGTATTTTTCCTGTTTTCTTTTGAGATGAATAATAAAATATTTTATTGTCTTTTTTTTTTTTTTAGCATGAACTAACTGCATTAATTAAGTATATGAAAGTAATAAGGTATTTGAATTTCAGATGAGCTCTAATTGGAGAAACATATTGCACCACAATACCTAATTACACAAGTTTCTGCTTACTAAAAAGATGGATTTTAGTAAGTTTTCCCAAATCTTTTCTTTGTGCTTTTAACAGGGAAATAATGGTGAACAGTCAGGGACGAGAATTCTTAGTTTAGTGGAAAAAGCTTTTAATGACAGACTAAGAGTTACAAGTTGTGCTTGTAACACAGATGACCTGACAACGATTTGTGTAATCCTTTCACTTGACAGCTCTTCCAGTAAAGGCGCAAATTTGTGCTTTATATATATAAACCCTCTCTGGCTTGAAATGGGAAAACAAGCGTGGTAAATCCATTGCAAGTTACAGTCTCCAGGCATTCATATCATAGTAGTGAAATCTCTTTTAAAACCCTTCACACATACTTTCCAAACATTCTTATTTTTACAATGTGGATTTTGTTTCCAATGAGTGTTTTAACAGATAATTTTGCTTGCTGAGCTTAAGTTTTGAAACCAGTAAGCGTTTTTTGAAGTATCTCTAGGTAAGCTAAATTTTTAATTATCAGGCACAGAAACTGATCAAGAGAATAAGCCAAATCTCAGCTCTATTGATAACAATACCTGAAATGCCCAATGGATGTTTCCCATTAGCATGTACAAATTTGGTAGTGAAAAAATCGTAATTGCAGGACTACAAAAGTGAAGCTTAACCTTGTCCTTTCTATGTTAACAAACTAAAATTGCATGGTGATTCATGGTTGATATGTTTTCATTATCTACAAGCAAACCAGGAAAGAAAGGGACCAACAATTATCAGAATAAATGTTACAGTTGCAAGTATGACCTCTTTCCAGGAATAGGACCAAGCTCTTGATAAATATGCTATCACTACTTTCTCTTTTAGTAAAGAATAAGGTAATACCTTTCAATATCAAGGATGAGTGAATATAGCCTTAACATTACTTGTCTGTTCAAATATAGAGAATTGTGTGCTACCAGCTGAATGTGCCATTTTCTTGGCAAGGTTCTTGGTTAGAGTGAATTTCTGCAAAGGAAAGGTTAATGAAATTCAGCTCAGATTGGTGGTTTGGCTCATAAGGTTCAAGGCAGATAATACATTGCCTGTGAAGGGAACCAGCTCTTTTCTTGAGCTGTGCTAATTGTCAAACTATTGAGGCTAGTGAGTTTACCAGAAGACTTTCTCAAGAATTGACCTGAGGGTTGATTTCTTTTTTAAAGAGGAAAAAGAAAAAGGACCATGGCACAAAAAATAGGCTTATGTTAATGAGATTGCTGAGGACACAAACTGGGAAAGATGACATAACTAAAAAGAATAGTGGAATAATGTCCAACAAGACGGCCTTTAAAACTTGACTAATAGTATTTCAATAGTTTAAGATGAAAGGTCGTAATTTCAAACTTCAGGGACTAATAACTGAGTGAAGTTCTTAATTTGAGATGCTAGATGAAAAATACCTTGATGCAGTAGTCATTCATCAAATGACTGTAACCCACCAGAGGACTACATCTAGGGAAAAAATGACTGATGCATATCACAGGAATGAAGACCAGGAGAAACTGGGAGGTAATGTTGCAATCCAGAGCAATGGTGAGATTTTTATTTTCAACCCTGTGCTCATTTCAACTTCCCCTGTTGTTTAAACACTGGACAGATTTGGAAAAAACACCTAATAAAATGATCATGAGAATCTTTAAACATCAAACCAAAGATCCTGCATTCTTTGGTACAGTAAACCCATCTAAAAAAAGTTTGTTAGGATGGCAAAAATCTTGAAGAGGGGACGCATGCAAGCTAACCAACTGCACTGCCGAGAATACAGGTGTGGCCACAAGCTGCCTTCAGTCTGGAAACACTAAGGAGGATTTCTAACCCAAGTGGAACAGTACAAGGGAAGAGTATGGGAACAAAACCTGGGCTGATTTTAGGGCAGAACTTTAATCTTTATGAAGAGAGGATATATGATATGGTTGCTGGAGCACCAAACAAGGTGTGATCCCCCAGCAGATTCCTTTTGGTCCCAAGAATTGTTTTATCTGTGTTTAATTGCCAGGTGTTTTGAACTCGCACAGTTTGAATTTAAATGTGGACAGATTTGGAAAAGGCAGGTAGGCTTGTAGAGAGTTTTTTTAAAATGGAATGATTTTTGACTGAAATGCAACACCAGAGCCCTCCTGAGGTCTCTCAGCAGGATAGGTGGTTTTGGATGTTGCTGCTCCAAAGGTACAGAGGGACATGGCTTTTCTTTTGTCTGCTGAAAGTAGGAAAGCTGTGTCAGGGGAGGAGAGGTCTCTGCAATGCTGAGCTTGCTACTGCTGCTGGAAGTCAAGAAGAATAATTTCCATTAACAGCTCCTGGACTTTACCTTTAGTGTAAAGTGGTTTTTATGTGAGTTTGGTGCGCCACGCTAATTTTTCTATTCTTGAACAGTGTTTAAAGCAATCACTACAACTTTTGAGTGTGGAAAAGGAGGCTGCCAAGGTTTCACCCTATCGCCAGGAACAGGTGAGAGAAGTTCTATTCTTCATCTAGAATTAGATGTAGGCACTGAATTGCCCAGGACATAGGAGGGGCCAGAGCTAAGTTCTGTTTATCTTCTAGCTGTGCTTGAGAAGGAAGGGTGCAGACAAAATGGTGTCTGTGGGTTATACTGCAGACTGTTGCTTAGAACACTTTTTTCTCCATTGTCTAGATTTCTAGTCCCTAGTTAATACAAAAATGCCTGTGATCTGTACACTGCTAAACTCACTGCAATATGCTCTCCCCCTGTAGTTCTGGCCTTTCAAATTTGTGGTTAGTCTCTTGAATGATCAGGGGAAAAGGGATTAGTAAATAGCTTTGGCATTAATCTGTATTCAGCTCTGTGTTGAACATCCATTATTTTTATGATTATAATAAAGTGAATAGCAGTGTAACAGCTGCCTTGGGTTTTCAATTAAATGCATTAATACATAGGCAAGAAAATAGCCTGTCTCAGTAGTATTTATAGGGAAGAGAATATTTTTCAAGATTCGTGGCAAATCCTTATTATGCCTTTTTTTAATATGGCATTTGAAAATATGAGAGTGGAATTGCAGGCATGCTGCTTTATTACTTGCAAGTGGAATGTGATAATCAGCCCTTTGCAACACTTCTTAATGACGACAATTTTCATTGCATAAAAATCAGGCTTTATTACTTGATGAACAAGTCTGTGTTCAGTGCCTGGTTTAGTAAGAATATGGTTAATGCTTGCTAAAGGTCTTAAATGCATATTTACAGCTTTGCAGAATTATGTGTAAAAGAATTTTTGATGGTATGAGTGAAGCCTGTAAAATCCTGTCTTTTCTGACAGTTTGAGAGTTGGGGGCAGTTGCTTCACTCATGGTTTCCAAACTGCTTTCTCCAACATGCTTTATTTTCTTCATCTTTGCTCCATGTCAGAATGATGCCTTTGACAGTTTTGTTTGTGTAAAGCTTTAATTCTTTGTGCCTGTATGCTTTGCCAAACAACACTGAACAATAAGGGAGTCACTTTTCCACCCAGCTCAGCTTTTGTCAGACTTTGCACTCCAGCTTATTCTTCTATTCTTTACAGCTGTATCTTGTATTTGGGGCCTCATGTTCTCCTGCCAATGAGTCAGAAAGAATGGTCTTATCGCACTCTTTTTACAGATCTTGTTCCTTATGTGTGAATAATAGACTGCCCGGTGTCTGTTAATATTTCCATCATAACAAATGCAATGACAAAAATCGCCTTGACTTTGTAGCATAGAAGTTGACTGATTAAAAAAACTCCAAAATTACCATCCTGCTATATTATTTACTTCAGCTCTAGAGCAAGTAGAAGTTTAAGAAATTTCTTAAATCTTCATTTCCTTATCCAGGGCCAGTAATAAAGCCTAACACCTAAAAAGCCCACTAAGATTAGTATGAGACAAGTAGTGTTATGTGCGTAATTCAGTCATTTTACTTGTAGCATTAAACTCCTTTTATTGAATTGTTTCACTGCGGAAGGATTTTAATCTTCTATTAGTAAGAACACCTGAATAAAATAATGAATAACCTTGAAACCAGTTGGACTGTGAATTTACAGGATTGCAGTTTTCTTTCTTCCCAATGCCACTTTATCTCCCATGATATCATATCCAAGATTCCTGGGCTTTCCTGTTTACCAAATTGGTGTTTGCTAATTTATGCAGAAACAGAGGTGGGTAACAGAAATTTTTGAGTGTTGAATTGTGGCAAGGGACCCTCATCTATCATAAACAGTTCTCAAAACATTACCCTCAAAATCATCCCAGAAAGTTCTTTAGAATCCATGGCAACTGGCTCAAAAGCCTTAAAAAACAAACTGAAATTATTTGTACCTGATACTGTCACTGGATAGATAGAAAACAAGTCCTGTGATACATTTAAGTGGACAGACAGTGCAGATTTTATGAATTTAAGAAGTTTATTTTCTACAGCCCATCACTGTGAATGATTTATAAGGGGGTCAGGATTGATGAGAGGGTTAAGTAAGGAGAAAAAAATATTTCTATTTACACACTTCAATTTATGAACAGGAATGTATTTTCTTTGTTTGGAAAAAGGATTCTTTATTGACTGCACTGTAATAAACCTGGATTTTCATATCAAGTTTTCACTGCCTAAGGAAGTACATAAATCTGCTCTCAAGCATCTGTCCTGAAAAGCATCTCATCTAGTCAAGGACTAGTTAAGCATAGACAAAGTCATGTGTATGATCAATTCTTAGCAGGATTTACGAGAAAAAAAAATTTATATTTGTTTACAAGCATATGGGAACAAAGACATGGGTTCTACTTTGTCAGAGTTCATGGAGAAGCGGATGAGGATTTCTCCTGGAAAATGTGGAATGACACTTTTCTGTCAAGATTAAAACAAGCTTTTCAGCAGTTGCTGCTTCCTGCTCCTTCCCTTGGATTAATTCCAACCAGCTTCTTGCAATTACCTCCCCATTATGTTCATGTGGGATGGGAGTTTAAAAGATGACATCACTCAGACACATACTGTGATATGTATGACTAATCAGTAGTTAACAATGCAACAATTAATTCCTCTGTGGCATTTTATTTGTCACTTAAAAATATTCCTTTGACTCACAGAGTAACTCATACCCTGCAGGAAAAGATCTCAGCTCATTAGAGCTGATCTGCAGTTATCACTTGGCTGGTCTCTCCACTGACGTCCTGGGCCTCATTTATTTTAACCTTGATCTGAGATCTCACCTCTCTTTTTTATTTTTTATGTCCTTTTATTTGCAGTGGAACATCTGTCTTGCTTCCAGGCAGAGCAAAGGAATAAAAAAGTATCATTAAAAGGAAATAAAAAAGTTAAAAAAAAAAAAAAGTCTTTCTGTTTTCTTCAACAAGCCTGTGTGAAAAAGTACAAAAATAGCTAAAATAAGGTATGCCCCTGTGTGAATGTTTCCCCTGTGCTCTAGGCTCAGTGCAAGAAGCATTGGTGTTTTCCACTGTGTCCTCATTTGCACTTTCTTGCTTTTCCTTGAGATCACTCCTGCTTGTAGTTTCTCTGTGGATTTACTTATTCTTTAGGAGTTCATCCTCACAAGAATAAAACTTTTTTACTTCTTTGCCTGAATCTATATTCAACCTGGCTTATGAAACTGAGAAGCCAACGACATCTGTTTTTCTGAAGAAAAAAAGTCTCGAGTCTTCTCTACTAGGTTAATCTGCACAATCTGCACAGATCTTTTGGAGTACTTTTTTCTTTTTTATGCATAACAAGAGTTCCAAATGATGTGGTTTTGGCTGTCATTTGGCCTGAAAAGCATGAGGTTACATTATAAGGTCTTGTTCCATAGGAAATCTTGTTATGCACTCATTATTCTACACATGCAGCTGAGGCAGAGAGGGAGTGAATACTCTATTAACAATCTCACAGAGGCAAGCAGAAGGAATCAGAGGCAAAGCAACTTTTACTCTATGCGGATAAAATACAATTTTTTACTGCCAAATTATTAACATATTTCAGGAAATACGAAAGCAATATAGATTATAAGTGGATTGTAAATGTGAAGGCAGCAGAATATTTAAAATGCATGCAGGTAACTACTGTGTACAGTCAGTGAAATTTGCTATATTCTAAAGAGGCAACACCTATTTGGAAGGTTATCTGAAACATCTTTAAGAGCTGCAGTGCACTTTGTCTGAAATTATAATAGTTGAGATGTTTAAAGGTAAGCTAGATTTATTCTTTTGAGAAATCTGGTCTAATAAATTTTAGAGTTTTTCTTTAAGCTGAAAAATCTGACTTGTCCAAATTGAACCTTTTCTTAATGCATTTCATTCAGTTTGATAGCTAAAGATATTCTGTTATGGAGGGAGCTGGGCAGTCCTTCAGCCATAGACAGCAACTCACTTCATTGCCATACAGTTGCAGTCAGAGCAATATAATGACTTTCAGTCACTTTTGGAAGCTGGGCACTTTTAATCTCTTGCATAACACCTTTGTACAGGTCTGGTAATTTCCATATCGATATTGTAATTTCTGTCTGCAGTCTCAGCATATCTCTGAAATGTGTGGATAGGAATATAAAGGGAGATGCAGGGTCTGTTATGTTGCAAGGTAGAGTGCTCTAATGGGTGAATATTCTTAAGATGAATAAAAAACCTCAAACAAGGGAAGTGCCATTTATTGACCTAAATGGGAGCTTTCAAGGAGCTCTTTCTGTTATGAGAAATATCTTCTGCAGTTTGACCTTCCCACATGATATAAGTCTCATGCTTTAAAGGTAACAGTACTCCTACTATTTTGGTGCCTTACATTTATGTATCCTTGTTCCTGTATTCCAGAAGTATAAGTATAGCTCCTTTTAACACAACAAGTGAATGGAATGTTTTTATCTACATCTGTGATGCTTATACTATGCCTTTGTTCTTGGCCTTGTGTAAGTAAAACAAGATGAGATGTATACTCCATACAATCCAAGTGTAAACAAAAGGAAAGGGAAAGGAAGGAAAACAGCAAAGTCATCTTTAGAGGAAGCTCTTAATTCTGATGTGGTGGTTGAACAACAGTTTATATTGATTGAGTTCAGATCCCCTCTGTTTGCAGGCATTAGTCAATACCTTTCTCAGGCACAATGGGGTTTATATACTCTCGTGTGCTGGCTGTAATACTGTACTTGGGAAAAGTGACTGATTTGTTTTGAATGTTCCCCTCTATTCCTCCTGGCAGTGAGGAGAACAGGAGGGGCAGAAGGGTGCTCTGCCTAGGAGGGATGTGTGCTGGGAGAGTGGGGAGGGCTGGAGGGCAGCACACTGAGTGCAGGGCTGCAGCAGTGGCACGGCTCCTGGCGAGCTGGAGGCTCCTTTGTGGGAGGATGCATGTCCTGATGTGCATCTCTGTGTGAACATTTCAAGGCCACAGCTGTTCTGTTTCCTATAGATATCACCCCTTGCTCTGTCCTCAGAAGGAATACTCACAGGTATGCATATCCTGGAGATTTTTTAGCCCAAGACTAGATATGTAAAATCTGGACATTATTTGAAAGCAATATTTAAAGAGCATTGACATTATTATTGGAGCTGTATTTCTTTTCCTTTCCATTACTCATGAAGAGTGGCTTAGGTCTCAGTGTTTGTCAGGTCTTAAAATCATGTTGTGGATATCTACAAAATAATGAATATATAAAAGCTAATTTAAACAGTAGAGGAGACTGAGAGTCTCTTCATGTTCCAGACATTTTATTCTGCAGAAATTCCAATTACTTCTCAGATCTATTTTATATATCCTTCCTAAATGTTTAAAGACAATAAATCCTGTATTTTCTATTTTTTCTCTTCTTTTTTAAAAGAAATATTAATACACCAAACCACATATAAATACATTAACATGCAGTGCAGCTTTACCTATAATGACAAATATATTGGGCATTAATTGAATGGAAGCCAATGGGTATTTGGCTATTTCATAAATATATCAGGACTATGTTTTTTGTGCTAATTCATGAATCAGAACAAACTTAGCTGGAGCTAAAGCCACGCTCCTGGAAACTAAATAGGGAAGGTTTTTTTGTGAGGGAAGGCTGTTTTGGGAAGCAATGACTTAGAAAAAGACTCTGGGGGTGAGGGAGCTCCCAGTACAACATTATGAAGGTGATTCTTTCCCTGTCTGAAGGAAGGAGTGGGAAGTTGTTCAAACTCTAACAACCCATGGTACAATGGTTACCAGAATATCACATTCAGATCTGGAAGTTCATTAGTCAGGGAGGTATAAGAGAGGAACTCTGAGATTTGGAAGCCTTTCTTTGCAGCAGGATTCAGCAAAGTTTATTAATGAGAAGATAAAGGAGCAGCTTGCCCATATGTGGGGCATAGATTTGATAACAGCAGCTCTCCTGTCTGTCTGGAAGAGGTAAAATGAGAACCATGCAATTGAATTTAAGACTAGGCAGTTTAGATTCCAAGCAGGCACATCTTAAACAGTGTGAGTGATTTAGCAGTGGAATGATTTAATAAAGATTGTAATAAATTTCCCCTTATTGGACATTCTAAAATCAGAACTGGATGTTTATTGGAAGGAAGTGCTCCAATTCAAAGATGAATATATAAGTCTTATAGCACAATTTATTCCAGGGGTTGCACTGGAAGATTGTAACAATCCAGTCTATCCTTCTATTGTGCAAAAGAAGTTGTTCAGTGGTTGGCTGTGCACTTAGATCATAGGAAAGGATTATTTCTCTAGCAGACCCAAACTATATCAATTTAACAGAGACCTCTCAAGTCCACTTTTGAGACTCTAGCTTTTGTCCTAGAAGGCATGGTGGCTGTAACTCCTTTGGTTTTGTTGCCTTGAGTTAGTTAATCAGAGTGCTAATGTGCTTAATGTTGCTCACGTATCTTGAGCTAGCATGAGGCAAATAATAAAAAAGGCAATTACTAGTTTTATTTTCCAGGTTTAAAAATCTACAGCAGTGGGACTCTTGTGCTTTTGATTTGAGGCAGTATAAGTGAGGCTTCATATAGCTGATTTGTGAATAAATGTAATTGCTGGTCTGTGAGCTCTTCCTGACTGCACAGTCATAGGGAAAGAACAGGTTGCTACTGTGGCAGCAATGCAGATGTACACAGTATTTCACCCTTCCTTAATCATTACTGCTCCTCTCTGCTTGGTTTCTCTATTGGAATATAGAGACTAGGTGGATACTAAAATAAAGCTGTGCTATTGCAGAGTTCAAATGGAGGTGGTAGTAGGGAAACATCCTCAAAACAGAGGAAACCGTGGCAAATTTGGAACAGAGGTGGTTATGCTAAATAAATATTAAGGACAGTTTAATTGGAGAAATGTCATTTCGAATGGGCTAATTAAGTTTTAAAAATATATAATTTAGTTACTTGAAATACATTTGATTTGATACTCCAAGCACAGTTTAGTGCAATTCTAAAAGATCAGCATAATTCCATGGTGCTTTAAGAGTTAATATTTAATACTACTGGTTATCACTCATTTGCACATTCCTAAACTTTCTGAATTAGACATGTTTCAGTGTGCAGGAGACATGGCTGCCAGGCACTTCACACCTAGAGGGAGTTCTCTATTTCTCCTCCAATAAAGCTGTTTCTTTCCTGCTCACTGTTTTGCAGCTCTGTACCAGAAGCTTGTGGTCCTCTCTGTACCCTTGAATTCCTTCTGATGAAGATTACTGTTCTCTGCAGCTGCTGAAAACACTGCTGCTTTGTGTTTTATTGCAACTAGATGCCCTGTTTCTCTATTCCTAACCACAGGCTTTGTCCTTCATTTAGGTACTGGCTTTACCTGCCCCTTTCCTTTTGTAATATTTGTTTAGACCTAAACATAGACATGTTGTAAAGAATACAGCTGTAATTGCAGATGTGAATATAATGCAGAGCTCCTCCATGCCTGCTCATGGGATCATTGGTTTGATTGTCCAGCTGTACACAGCTGATTTTGGGACACAACCTCATTGCCTTTGCTTCCTAAGTAAAGAGGCAGAGTGCTAACCTTTGGCGCTGCCATACCTGGAGCAGACTGTGTCTGCTACAGTCTTCATCATTTTTTCATCCAGCATCTCAAGTTTCATTTTCTTGAGCTGGGTTCAGTGTTCAGTCCTATGGTGTTCAGTGAAGTCAGGCCCAGTAACACTGAGACTGCCTTGTTACTCTGCCAAAGCTGGAGTACTCACCTGCCCCTTAAAATTTGCTCATCCTCATTAAGCAGCAGAAGCAATTGCTGGGGGAATCTCACAAAATATGACATTGATCTAGTTGTTTCCATTTTACTGGATATGAAATGGACGGAGATTTCTTAGATCATTGTTACTCATAAATTCATGGTCTGTCAATGCTACAGAGTGTGAGTGCTTGAAAAGAGAAGTATGTTTTTCATGAGTTTAGTATAGAGCTGCCTCTTTTGATGTAACTGTTTATGTTACATTACATTCCAGGTTTTCTGAGAACCACATGTGTGCACATGGTATAAGTTTGCAGAATTTGCAATTGTTGGCAATGAAAGATTTTTCATTGAATACTTTATTTCTCTTTAGATAGTCCTTAGCTCCTTTGAAAAGAAATGTTAAATTATTCATGGACTATATGTTTACTTTTCTCAGTAGTTAGAGATTGTCAAATATCTGAGAAAAGAATGTCTCTCTTCCATTACTCTATTTAAAAGGTTTAGGAATTCCTACTCAGCAGATCAAAGAGGAAGTGGTGACCCTTTAATTTGGTCACAAACCAACCCAGATTTCCTAGCCTGGTTTGTATGCATAAAAAATTTAAAGGAGAGAAGAATAAAGTTAATCAAAGTCAATTCAGATCCAAAGAAAATTGTATCTTGGCAGTTTTGAGGTTAATTCTCAGTAGTGACATTAAAAAAACTCTTTGGTGGATCCTCCCTTCTACATTTTAAAATCAAGACTAGACTTTAAAACCAATGTTTTAATAGAAATATTCTGGGTCAAGCAAGAATAAGTGCAGAGGGATCTTTTTGTCCCTTTATGGAGATTACTGTGCAACTAATCTGTCGTAGTTCTTATGAAGTAGTTTATTTAGCAGATGTAAAGTATATAAGTTTTAATATGGATCTTTTGAACCTTTTTCAGACTGTGACCCAAATTTTCATAATGAAAAGCATCAAGAATCTTAACTTAGATTTCTAGAAATATATTTGGTTTGTTTTAATTGTGTGTCATGTGAATTAGTTACTAATTCCAATGGATTATAATGTGTTTTAATGTTGCACATGCATCTTAAAAGGCAATTACACGGCAATAAGAAAGAAAAAGCAATTCTTGACCTTTTTTAGCAAATTTTACAGTCAATGCGAATGATTGTATGCCTCCTTAGTGAGTTGAGGCAATCTGAAACATGGATTGGACATCACTGAGATTAGAAAACAAAAATGTTCTGGAATTAGACTTGATCAGCATGTCTGAGTCACTTTTTTGTGGCACTGTTTTAATGTAGGATCTGCCACTTGGCCCTTTGCTCAATGAGTCTGATTGTCATACATGTGATTTGGTTAGAAATAATGTTTGCTACTCCATTTAAGCTAGCTCCAAGTGAAAACAAATGCTGTCATGAAACACACAGCAGTTAGAGTGAATTTAACAAACCCTGTCAGACAGTAAAACAAACAAAAGGAGACATGGGAAGATGAAAGAGTTCAGTAAAGTTGTTCCCAACACACTGTCAAGGAATCCTCTGTCATTTAGCAGTGACTCATCCGTGCTTTGCATCTTGGTCCCAGTGTTACAGAAATGAAACAACCTCGTTTGGTACTTTCACTGTAATTTGAACAAGATGTGAGGGATTGTTATCTTTTCTGATTTCCATCCTGTCTATTATTCCCTATGTTCCTGTGCTCTTAGTAAATATCTGTTCTTTCTAGACCTTAATAAGACCCATTTTAAATAGATAACTTACTTAGAGAAACATCTTTTAGTTTGAGAAACCCATATAATAGATGATAATGCCTTCTAATATTTCACATAGTGGCGTATATAATGAATAGAAAGGGTTTATGTAACAGTACTCTAATACTAAAAATAATATTTGCTATCTCATTTCTTATGAACCCTGCTGTTCTTGTTGTTGTAGTTTTTGAGGGTTTTTTTTCCTTCTATACCTGGTACAAGGTGAGCAGATACCCAAGGTGAGCAGATAATCTGCTCACAGTGACTATCTCATCTTCTGCCTATGCACTTGCAATCTATGTAGAACTTCATAACATGGAAAATTAATTGGTAGAATTGTTAATATTGCATCAGATTATGATTTTGGAGGCCTTTTGTTAAGAAAGTTTGTTCTCCTAAGTGGTTACAGCTAGCAGACTGCACCCTCCATACCTGTTTGAAATTTGGCTCAGGGTTAAATTCGGTGTTGCTGTGATTTGTCATGTCTTTGATTACCAATGCATTACATGTTATGGAAAAACACCAGGAAACCACATGCCTTTATTTGTTTAGATTTTCCATTCTTTCCATTCCAAGGTAAGTAGGAATTATGTTTTGAAATGGGTTATTCACAGGCATAATCATTTCAATTTGGCAATGATGTGGAACCATAGTGTCACATCCTTTAAAAACAGCACAAAATTTTCTAGTCTAAAGAAAATGGCCCTGTTTATATCACTGAAACTTCCTTGCTCTTATCATAGCTCTTCTTTTAACAATTTTCTTAGTTTCCTTTTCTAATGGTGCTATTTATTCAGATAGCAATGAAGTCAATAAATCAGACCTTCCTATTTAGCCAGGTGTGCAAATATACTTTATTTACCAGAAGAGCAAAGAAAGGGACACAGTGGATGAGCTGTCTCCCTGCAGGAAGATTTCTTCTCATTTTTTCCCATGCGTGCAGTACTGCAATGGCAAAACTACCTCTGATTTTATTCCTACAAAAGCAGAGCATAGCCACAAGTTGTTGTATTCTGTGCATCCAAGTTATTTTCCCAGTTACATTTTCTTGCTTCATTTCTTTCCATTGATTTATTTATAAGATATGGAACTTTTGGAACTGAAAGCAGAACTGCAGATATAGTTACCATTGGAGCATCTACTGTGAAAAGCAAATGATTTGTGTTCCTTCCAGAGAACACAGACTTCTTTCATTGCTTCACCTGCCATGACCAGTGAAAAGATCAGAACTCGGCAGGTGGCATAACATTCTGAAGAGTTATTTTTTCATCATAAGTGCTCAATGTAATAGTATTTAATTTCTTCTGCTAAGCTTTTTTTAAGTGGAAAGCAAGATAGATCTCAAAATGATGGATGGAGACAGGGTCTAATGTGCATTGATAACTGCCTTGCTGCTTCATCCTCATTCACTCCGGCTCAACTTTCTGTGGTGTTTGACCAGCTGGGCTGTTCTCAGCTGGAAACACTGGATCAACAAATGCTAATATTGACTCTCTTCTTGCCTCATTGGGCTTTCTCTTGAAAGGCTACTGTGATTTACATGTTGAAGGTACAAAACATTGTTCAGGATATGGCCACATTGAGGACTGGTAAAAAGACAGTTCAAAATCCCAACTCAAAGGCAGAGTGGTTTCTATTGTATCACAATCTGTTGTATTTTGGGTTGTGTGAAAAATGCAGAATAAAACACTTTAAGTAACACTGTTACTTAAAGTGTTTAAAGTCCCTAAATACTTTGAAGTTTTCATTGTTGTTGTCTAGTAAATAGTTTCTTTATTTAAATTTGAGTTGCCTACTTTACTTGCTTAAATTCCTATTTATTTAAATGAGTGAAACTTCTGTTCAGGTCTGGCTCTTGTTATTTAACATTTCCACTTTCTTAATGTGTCTGTCTTTGTAAAATGACATCTCTTTTTAGAGTCCAATAAAAATTATTTCATGAAATATTTGAAGGCATTATAATTGAGAAAGCCATGAGGTCAGATATTGGAAAAAAAAGAAAAGTATAAAAATAATATTGAAGAAATTCTGACAGGAGAACTATCTGTGCTGTGATGTGCATGAGGTCTGGGGAAAAAAATGCAACTGCATAGTTACAGCATGTATCACGATACAGGAGGTATATTAGGCAACCTTGAATCTGGCCTTTCTTAACTTTTGAGAATTTGCAACCTCTGTGTGTAGCTAACCTCCTGTTGTCACCTAACAAGGAGACAATTATGACACAACAGATGTTTAACCTGAATGAAGTCCAGGGTTCCTTCCAGTAAAGCTAACTGAAGTAAAGAAAAGCTAAATTATGATAATATCCAGCATAAAACGCTTGTATCTGTATTGTCCTCTTTCTTACCTACTCTGTTTGCTGATTTCCTTCCAATGCTCTCAGCTAACTTCTTTCTTGATATTTCTCTTAATAACATGTTGTGAAGACTGAATGGAAATTAAGAAATTAAATGTGAATTCTCAGCTGGATAAATTGCTACGTGTCCATTTTTAAGTAAAGCTTTCAGTACTGTCTTTCACAGAATCTGTCTGGATTAAATGTCCAGCAAGCTGGAGAAACATCTCCTGTGATGGGTGAGTAACTGGCTCAAAGGGTTAGGGTTCAGGGAGCACAAAACCTACAGCTACAGGGATGCCGGGGCTGCAAAGGCTTGCCAAGGTGAGCACTGCACTGCAATAACACTGCTCTCCACACCTTTCACATCTGGGCCACCAGTGTTGCAGAACTCTTTATTGCAGGACAAGAGAACAGCTGAAACAAAATAATTAAAAAAAAACAGGCAGAAAGAAATGGCTGAAACCTCCTCCTGGGCACAGGAATGGTGGAAGTCAGATAATCAATAACAGGATGTTGACTAAGATTTCCATAGCAGGAATCTGAGGACTAAGTTGATTAAAATGGGATGCTTTCGACCACAGTTTATATGCACTAGGACCAACTACCTTCATAATGAGAAAGCCAGTTAGGAAAAGGGATACACAGTTGAAGGACATTTCACTTATTTAAAAAAAGGAGAAAAAATGAAGAAGAAAAGAAAGAAAAAGAAAGAAAAGGTTTCTTGTTTTTGGCTGTCTGGGTTTTACTGGGGATCTTATCCAAAAGGAGTCATGAAACATCTGGCCAGTTGAGTTGAGTGCCCGCAGTTCTGAAATGTGAAACATCCATCCTAGCCCAAGATGTCATAACAGCGGAGGAGTCCTGGCATGGCTCTATGGCTCTGTAACCATGATCTCATTTGCAGTAATTCTCCCTTCTCGGACCAGAAAAGGCCCCATTGTGATGACTGAGAGTGGAGCACTGAGTGCAAGGGTGGAAACAGCCTGGGGAGGTCCTTGTGTGGGGTTGATAGAACTCCACTGTGGCAGTAGTGTCAGATCGTGGGGGCCACGTAAGTAAAACACTAACAGAGCTAACTGGTGTGTGTGTGTGTGTTTCACTTTCCAGTGCGGAGAACAATTGCCTCCCTGTTTTGTATAAGAAAATAAGTGATTTCCAAGATGAAAATTAGCTGCAGTTTGTGGATTGCTCAGTAAATAGCCTGGAGGGTCCTGGATGAGTCATAGCTGTCCAGCAGCATAGCTAATACACAAAACTTCTCTATCATTCTCATCTCTTCCACTTTTTTTTTTTACTTCAGTGTAATGTGAAGAATTCTTATAAACCAGTTATTTACTCTGTTTCCTACGTACTCTTCCTGTGGAAGGGATCAAGTGAATACAGTGTGTCCTTGCTTCTACAGTAACATCAGTTTATAGATCTGATAGCTCTTTTCTTTCATGATGTGAGATTTGATACGTACCATTCTCTCCTTTTCCCTCATCCTTACATAATTTTCAGAATTAAATCTGTTTTATCAGCTCTTTCTAGGATGTTCAGTATTTACCTGACTCTTAGGTAGGTCTGTGACTACCTCATCATAGTAAATTGATGAAACTGTATAGAAATTTCCAAGATGACGATGATGATATTGAGAGCCCTGCTTTATTCTGGCTTTTGCAGCAGTTGATGCAATAGATGTCAACTGAGTTAGTGAGTAAGGCAATGGTAAATAAAGTTTAAAGTTTTTTTTATGAAAAGTCACTTCCCAGACTGGATTCAACAATACTGTGACAGTATTCTTGATTGGAATTGGAGTATGCTACATTTGATTATTGATAATTTTCTTTCAAAAACCCCCAAATCAAACACAAACCAAACTAAAACAAAATTCCCCACCCCTTTGAATGGGAGCATGGAGTCTCTGCTGGGATCTTTAAGATGGCTTTTTTTAGTGACGTCCTGAAGGTTGAATAGACTGGGAGTTTTACAGGACTGGGCTGCTTTTTAAGATTGTTACATTTTATAATTTGAAATTATTGTTTGCTGAACTGACTTACATGCAATTTTATTTTTAAAAATGGCCCTGTATGCATTTATACTGTTTTTTCATAGTATTACCAACAAAATGGACACTGGTCTACATTAACGAGAAGAGCTGATAAAAGCTTAGGTGTGAGGTTGGATCTGCTGATGCTGTTGCAGAGTATGATGGTGTAAGAGAATATTTTTCAGCAGGAGGATTTGGCTACATTTATAAAAGATGGCCAATGCCCTTTGCCAGATTTATAATCTTAAATTATATGGTAATATAAAATATAATATATGCCATAGAAAGAGTTATTTTGGCAAATGAACATTCATGAAAATGAATGGGTTTTAAAATTTATTTTCTATTTTTTTATTTATTTAACTGCTTCAGGAAGAGAGACACAGTGAATCATTTAATTATTGCACAAAACCAGTCATCACATAGCATATAGAGGAACTGGCCTTACTGCAGTCTGTTGGTCCAAATAAGCAGCATCTTGAAAAAATTACCCCACTACTTCAAGTAACATTGTTTTATTATCCATGTGATAATGGTTGCAGTAGGAAACAGAAACATGGCACAGCAGAATGGTTGTATTGAAGGTTTGAGGGAGACAAAATTGCAACTAGAGTGACTTTGTTTTGTCCTCTATATCCTCTTAGAAAATGTAATTGAAAAAAGCTACATGAATTTTTTTTTCTAAAAAAACCCTGCCCAGTGAGAGGTGGTTTTGATTACATATACTTCAGATTAGCGCTTTTATTAAAGCTGGAGGCAATCACAGCATTCTTTCTTTCTGTTCCAGGATTTTAGAATCATGTAAGTTTTACTAGCCTGGAAGAAACAGTAACTGGTTTTTATACAACATATGTGCATTAATAAGTTGAATGAATTGGAGGAATTTCCCAGCCAGAACTGAACGCTGGACACTTAAACTATCATGATGAATTTAATATAAATTCTGAGTTGTGGTGTGCTGCATTCCTGGCAGAGAATTTGAGCTCTGAATAAAAGGAGAGATAAAAGGCCTCAGCAAATGGATGGAAAGTGGCTACTCAATGCAAATAAAATACAGCCAAAGATGAAGTGCTAGAAGAAAGGATGTGAGACTGTCAAAGGTATTTTCTTTCACTGAATTATATGCCAGGCACTAAAGAGAAGATGACAGTCTCTTCAGAATATAGGCAGCCTGTCCTGTTTGTAAAGCTTTCAATTACAAACTGATTACAAGAAACAAATTTGAGACATTATTTGTTTATGGTCTACCTCAAACTGCTTCTTCGTTTCAAATTATCTTTCTCTTTTTTTAAAAAGAAAGGGTAATTTCATTTATGCAAAGAGTGACTCTGCAAATGATTCTTTATTTCTTACTCTTATTTGCATAGGAGTATAACTGTGCCATTAACTATGATTCTTTAGTCATGCCAAAATAACTGTGGGTTTTTTAGGACAAGACCTAGTTACAGGTTTTTATCATGGTTCTAATCCATACAACCAAACACTAGTAGTGAATTATACCCAAAATACAGGACAATTCTAGAATGATTTTAGGAATAAATTCTTGCCCTTTTTATTAAAACCAGCAGGGTAATGGTATATGTCAACACATGTGTTTGATTTGGGTACATTTTCTGCTCTGGACCACCTCATATTCTTTGTTAAGAGCCAGGAGTGAGTGATCTCATGTATGACTTTCCAAATTGTGCTAATGAAGGACTTCCTTGCCAGGTGCTCAGCGTGCTCCACTCCTAGTGCTTTCAGTTGTGGTTGAGGGCATGCTACATTCTCTGGGTTACAGCCCTATTGTTTAAGAGCTCATGTTAGCACTGCCAAAAGGAATATGATGAGGGAAAATAAAAGGCACTGAGGTTTTTTTTGAGAATCCCCTAAATTAGCTAGGTTGTCTTTTTTTTTTTACTTGTGAATATCAAAATCTACATCTGGAGTATATCATAACATATAAATACTGTCTGCTAATTTCACAGAACAGTCTTCATGTAAAACTTGTGGGAAATCAGTTTTATGTTAAAGGAATAAAGATCTAAAGTCTCCTACTGACTTAAGAGCCCTCTGGAGCAGTAACTAACTCTGCTTTCCTTCTTGTAACATGACCCAACCTCTGTTTCAAAACTCCTCATTGTGGCCAGTTAATTATCATGTAGTTTCCTGATAAAGCCTCAAATGGGCTAATACTTGGATATAATACTGTGCATGGTTATTACTAACAATATCCTTCAATCCTCAAAGCCACAATAAGTGCCTTTAAATTTTTTTCAAGAAAAAACCAGATGAGAAATGTAAAATGTAGTAGGTTGCTGCTTTTTTCATTAAATCGTGTATGTAGAGTGCCTGGAAATGAACTAAGGGGCATATTTTCAGCTTTAAAATTTTCAGGAAGGTAACAACTTGTAGAGAGAGTGTTCACAAGAGAAAATCTTTCCTCTTATCCTCTGGGGACCTGGTCTGCATTGTGGGAAATGAGTTCCTTGTAGGACAGAGAAGGGTAAGAGTGGAGATTTAAAGGTGTGCTGGTATTCATGGTCGGAGCCAAGTGCTGAGGAAGAGCCCTTCCTGGGACTGTGGGTTAGCCAGCAGGAGAGGAGCTGCAGGAAGGATCATCAGAGACTGGGTCTATGGTAAAGCTATAACCCCTGTTCTTCTCCAGTACCTCTGCAGGGAAGAGACTTTCTAGTGTCCTTCATCTCTTTGCCTATGGAGTCATGATTGCTGCTGTAAAAATTGGATTTCCAGCCTTGTTTAACCCAAGGTAGAGTGACAGCACTCTGCAGTTTGGTGTAGGCTGGTCTGAGCCTTGGCTACTGCAGTCCTTGTTAAAAAGTCCTTGTTAGGCTATCTCAAAGGGAGAAAAAAAATACTTGTTTTATTTATGATGATATCTTAACACTATCTTATGTCTGATTATACTGTGCTTCTCTAAGGAGGTTTGTCCCTTTCTTCCAAATCATTCCTATTGTTTCCAGTTAAAAGATGTGTTAGCCCAAGGACTAATCCAGTTTTTTAAATATCAAGCTGTGTTTAGGTGAGTATGATAAAAGCTTTGTGAGTAACTCAATGAAATATGAAAAGTAAGTTCACATTAAATGCTCAGACCAAAATGTAACTGTGTATTGAATATGATAGAACAGCCAGGCTGCAGAATTCTCAAAAAGCACAGGGGTGATTTGCAATGACAGATGGATAAGATGAGTTGTAATAAGTTTCTAACAAAGGGGTATAAAATCAGTTCAGCTGGGCTAAAAAAGACAGCAGCAAGTACACAGCACTGTAAAATTCAAAGTTTAAAAATAACAATAATTAAAGAATATTTGTACTGGCTTTCTGTCACTGCATTACCAGAAGAGTTGTTAAATTCCATTTTCATGTCACTGTAAGCATCACATAATAGAGGAGTCACAGCAGAGGTGGCTGGTCTCTGTCAGTATCTCTGAGCAAGGTAATTGACTAAACTTACTGTGTTGAGATTTTTTCCTATTTTTTCCTTAGATCTTAACAAACTGTTTAATAAAACCTGCTCCCTCCAAACTATATTTTACTTTACTCTTTCTTTAATCTTGAGGTCTGCTTTGAAAAGAAAATAGATTGTTGAATGAAGGTAAACAAGTTATTCTTGTGAGGCAGCTTTATCAGAATAACCTCTGCATTTTTAAAATCCCTTAAACTTATAATTAAAATACATATCTGGACTTACGCTCTGAGGCCAGCATGGAGAGCTTCAATGAGCAAGCAGGAGTTTCTATCAGCTGTGACCTCAGTGAAGTTGCAACATTCTGCTGTAAAAAGATGCTATCTTAGGTGATAAATGCATCTGAGAGGCAGGAAACGATTAAACTTATCTGGGGAAGAGCAGCCTAGCCAAAATGTTGATTAAATATATGGGGCAAACCCCAACTTTTAGAAAACAGGATAAGGAGATGTAAATGGATCCTCCTTTTTCAGAGAGCCCCTATCTCTCTCCCAATTAGAGAAACTAATTGGCATCTAGTCTAAAAATGTACTGTTTTAAACGATTAATAACTACTAGCATTTTTGTTCTTGACATTTTGAGTGGGTAGCACATCAGCTAGACCTTCATATTCATGACATGATTTCACTTAAATGAAGGGCGTATAGAGATTTTTGGCATTTTCTTAGCTACCATGTTGCAATCTGGAAAGCTCAGAGCTGTGGAATCTGATCTAGTCTAAGAGCTACTGAGAGAGGCAGAGCTCTGCTGTGGTGCTGAGAGCCTGGTTTTAGCCTTAAGAAGCTGTAACTGACCCATGTTACAAATACTGTGCATGTTTACCCATGAAAACGTTAAGGTCCAATAAAATTTTTGCCTAGAGACTTTGCCTAGTTTAAAGTAATGTTTCATGATCAAGATTTTACTTTCTTTGAGATGAATGATAATTCTGGTAATTTCATGGCCTATTGGAAGACAGTCCCAAGTTAGTGTGCATATTGTCCTGGTGCAGTTCAGTTTATATCTGTTGAAAAACCATGTATAAAATTGGTGTTTTTATAAAGCACTGCTTAGGATGCAGAAGTACAATGCTGTTGTGTTGAATACCTAATATTTTCACACATCTAGACAAGGCCCATGTGCTATCTGGGGCTGCAGTGTGCTGAATTGAAGGGAAGACTCTTCATGAATGTGTTCTGCATTTTCAGGCTGCCGCAGGAGGATGGCTGGTTTGGTCTGGGAGAAGCCTGACTGAACACTCCTGCTGAGCTTGTTGGGGAATATAATGTATATTTTATGGTCTTTTAGGGAGAACAGCTGAGTCCCCACAGAGGCTTGTCTTCCTAAAATGGGACTGAGGTGGACTATAAGTGCCTTCTTCAGAACTCTGCTGCTGGTTATACCTGCATCTTTTTATTTCCTCCTCTCACTGGTTTGCTGCTCAGACAGGAAGCACTGGTGGTTCCACACTAGGTCTGTTTCTGGTGACCATCATTTCTGAAATAAGTTTGTTTGATTAGCCACAGATAAAGTAGGGCTGTTTCTCCTCCAGGTTACGAAACTAGATAGATAACATGTGGAGTAACTTCAGGGCATGGCTCCAAGGGACCTTGGCTGCATCAAGTGCAGGACATTACTGATGTGTCCTGGAATTTGAGTTGGGGCAGCTTCTGGGAGAATTTACCAAAGCTGATGTCTGACAGAAATCTGAGCCTGTGTAAAAGGAGTGTGCACCTCATGTGCTGTTCTCCTCAGACCAGCAGTCACCTCTGCCTTCACCTTGCTGCCCCTCCTGTTCCTCAGGGTGTGACAGTCTCTGCTTTCTCAACACAACTTGCTCTTTCATGGTCACAGCCTGCACAGAGTCCTGATACAATCCTCCTGGTTGTGCCTTGTTCTTAGTTACAGTGTTGGAGGAGAGATAGGGGTGTTCTAAAAGGAGATGGATTCATTTGAATCTCATACTGTTTTCCAAAGGTCTGAGTCTTAATACCATCAGTTGCTAGAAATTCCTTTCCTTTGAATGGATTTTATTATGCAACCCCTGTGTGGGGAGGTTTCCTGAAGGCTCTTTCCCAGAACTCATCCTGGCTACACAAGAAGCCACTCTCATAACTTTGCTGGTTATTTTGGATCCACTCTGATGGGTCTAATTCTTTCCGTGATCGTGGAAGGACCTGTGACAGATAATTTGGGGAACAGTGTTACAAAGTCTAGCTTTATGTATTAAGAACTTAATTCAGTGAAGTATATGCTTACTTTTGACTGTGTTTTAAAATTAATACACACTTGATGCTTTGATTAAGAAATCATAGAATCACAGAATACGCTGAGTTGGAAGGGACTGATGAAGATCATCAAGTCCAGCTCCCTGCCCTGCACAGGACAGGCCAAGAATCACACCACGTGCCTGAGAGCATTGTCCAAATGCTTCTTGAACTCAGACAGGCTCAGAAAGGTCCATGGAAGCACATGTTAGCTATGGTTAGACCTGGTTTGGTCCCCTCATCTATTTCCTGGGTTTGTGTGGGCACTGTTTCGTTGCCTCTGTCCCTGTGTTAGAGGACATCCTCTGTGCACATCGAGCCTTCCTACACCTCTGTAGCCACTGAGAGACAGCCTGGGTATCACATGTGTGAAATGGAGGGAGCCCCACAGTGCTGGGATGAGCAGTAGGATGTCAGAGTGAGAATAAATGAGCAGATACTCCTAGCGAGAGTATAAATAATTAGGTTTTGTCTATGGAATAAATGAGAGACTGGGAAACAATCTCGGTCATATGGTTGCGTAAGGAAAAAGCTGGCCTATGGTTAGTACAAGTGAAGCAGAAGTTTTTAAAATAGCATCATTTAATGCTATATTTTCCCAGTTTTTGGTACTTAATAAACTCTGTAAAGGAGATTACGGTAGTTATTACTGCAATAATTAATTTTGTTTTTCTGGCTGGATCAGGTCTGCAGCTGTGATCTATATATTCTGGAAGTTTGAATTGAACTCCATTGAGGGGAAATGTTCTTCTGAAGCATTTAGTTTCTTTTCAGCAACAAAGCTATTATGGGGACAACCACATGTTCCCTATTTTTATACTGCATTCTACTTTTACTGCTGTAATTATTTGTTACATACTTGTTCACCACTTGTTGTCTATTATGAGCTGTTCAGCCTGCAGCTATGTTACTGCTATTAAAAATATACTGAATTTACCCACTTTCTCTTTAGTTTGTCACTTACTCTTCCTATCCTTTCATATCCAATAAATCTGTATCAGGTATTGCAAAGAGATAGGAGAGAAGGAGAATGATGCTCAAACAATTTTGCTTCCTACAAATGTAATTATAATTTTCAGTTAAGAGGAAGAGTTGATAGGTTGATATCTTCAAGCAGTTGCTGGTTTTGCTATTCTCAACACCATTGCTGTCTGAAAAGTTTGTAGCTGTCCTCCTTAAAAACTTTTACTAGATTAATGTATTCAATTACTATTCATTAATTTTCTTATTTTGGGCTAAGTTTGTTTGTACTATTTGATTCTATAATAATGTTTTTATTATCAAAATGTAATAATTTTTGAATGCACTAAACTAAACTAGGACTGTACTAGGACTGGAAAAAGTTAATCTGAATTAAATGTTTATCTGCAGACTTGCATTGAGAAAATAGAATGTATAAATTATAGCTGCTGTAGTTACAGTATTTTGGTGTAAGTTTGTAAAGGGGAACTAAAAAAAGCAATTGCTTAGAAGCATCTGCCATGTTATAAAATGGCCAGATGGAGATCACTGCACTTATTAACTGCATCTTGGCAAGGAGATTGTGTGAAAAATTCTCACCTGGTAATGTGCAAATTTATTTGGCTTCGCTTAAATTTGCCTTCACCAGCATTTAAGTTCATCTTCCGGTTATTTAAGCAGTCATATCTTTGTGATGAAGTAGATAAGAAATGCTCACCCACTCTGCTCTTGCAGGTCAGGGTGTGCTGAAATGGAGGAGAGCTTGGGGCAATATCCTCAATTGTTTTAACCCACTCCCTAGACAGCTACTTGACTGATTTTTTTGGTTGTGGTGTTTGTTTTCGTTTGTTTGTTTATTTGGTGTTCTTGTTTGTTGGTTTTATTGTTACTCATTGACTACAGAAATACATTTTAATTGAAGCTAAACTTGTGTAATGGATGTATCTATACAAAGATATCAGTAATTTAATTTTTTTAATTGGTAAAAATACCTTTGATTAACTTATGGACATAGGTACTCTGTATTTTGTTTTGCAATAATTCATGATCAAAATGGCTTCACACGTGAGCTGCATCTGTGTAATAGAGTATGAATTTTACAGATTAAAAATCGGGTTATTATAATGGAATTCAGATGTAATTTTGAATATTCACCACTAGGCTCAGAAGATGTACTTTGTCTCAGCTGGAGCATTGGCTTGGATAGATCACCATTTAAAAACTGAATTCACACATTATTTATTAAGTCCTTGAAGAATCCAATTATTATTTCCACTCTTACTTTTGAAGTAAGAGAAAAATTTTCTCCCAAGAGAAAAATTCTGCATCCATCAAACTGGAGCTCCATGGAAAAATTAAAAGATAAAAAGTGAGTTGCTGTTAACATAGTCTAATAGCTTAGTATTTTTAATTTTATACTATAGTCCTTTTACTAAAGTAGAACCCTTTCTTCTTAAAAAACATGTGAATAGAACAGAAATAAAAGCAAATTCTCAGCCATAACAGCAAGGCTTTATGATGCAGATTTAGAATGTCAAACCCTTGCTCAAAAATCAGATAATTGCCTCATAAAATGCGAACGGGAAATATCTTCCCTTATTCCAAAAAAGCAAGCCATTGTCTAGAATGTTCTTTTTCATCTTGTTAAAGCTCATTTTTTACTAAGTGCTGAAACAATTTTATATCTATTCAGCAGTTCTGTGAATCCCTAATCCTGCAAATATTTAGTAGATATTTAACCTCAGGCATATAAGGAACAACTTTTAATAGCTTGAGTTTTTAAACACTTTAGTAGTTGTTTTTTCAAGTTTTTTTTTCTTTTTTTTTTTTTAATGGAAAAGTAGGAAAGACTTCAATTAAAAAAAATTACCTACTGAAGAAGGTGGGGAATCATCGTTTCATCACACTGAGATCCTGCAAGAGTCAAGTGTTGCACATCAGACATTTAAGTCAACTGTGTCTTGAAGACTTAGGGATGACTCTGAAATCTTTATACAGTCTTTGTCAGGGTCTGTTCTCAAAACTTTCATGTACCTTATTAATGTACTGCTGGGGCTTGCTCAGCTCCTTCTATTTATGATGCCTTCCAGAGGTTAGTTACACAAAATAATTGTGCCACGTGTAAAATAAAAGTTGAAGCTCACATTTGGGTTTGCCTTTGAGTAGCAGCAATTCCCTGCACTGCAGACCCTAGTGATTTTCTGGAAGGTCAAGCTATAAAGGACAAAGAGAGGCATCGTTCAGGGCAATTGTCTGTATTAAAGTGGGAATTCTACCACAACTGTAGTTGGAGTGAGCTGTTCAAAAGCAATGTAAATAACTGTACTCTTTTGGACTTCAGAGAAACACACAATTTACTTCACAAGCCTTCTTCAGGGCCAAGTTGATTGTAAAGATCTGCCTCAAAGGAATGCCCTTTACCTTAATACCACTTTAATTCACATATGTGTCCTTGTTTCAAAATACTACTCAGATTGGGCATAAAAGGTTTTTGCAGCCTGTTTTTATTCTTCCATTTTCCCTTAATGAGTCATAATGCCCTTCATTTTCCTAACTCTGTATGCAAACTGTGCAATGAAGGAAAAAACTCAGTAATTTTAAGTTTTAAAACAATTCTATGTAAGGATTTTGTTGTACCTTGAAAATGCCAACTAATCTCCTCTTGCTTTCTCAATGAGCTTTTCAAAAAAACTCACTGAATTTGTTCCAGTACTGCAAATCTTTCCCTAGAGAAAGTTTTTACTGATTTAAGTGGCAATTTTGCTTGATAATATAGTTGCAATTCTTTATTTTTTCTTTATTTGTTACTTTTAGTGGTTATAGTGATTTGAAATCTTGTTCTTTTTTGTTGTCCCTGTGAAATTTATTGGTAGCTAGGTTCTGTAACTCATTCAAAGACCTATGTTCCTTGGTTGCATAGGTTTTATGACCACAGTTATTCTTTGAGAGATGTACTATTTGAATCTATCTTTACTGCTGTCTAGACTTCCAGTCTGTAGTAATAAATATATTCTCTCAATATTTCATATACACTCTGATATTTCTATCTTTAACCTGCTTCTGAGTTAATATGGCCATTATTATTACATTGTGCAAGATAAATTAGCTATATAAATTAAGTCTCAATTGGTGAAAGCTAGCATAATTTTCGAGGTTTTTTTAATATGCCTTTGTTGGAATATATCCTGTGTGTAAAGTTTGTGCAGGATTGTAACAAAGTGCAGTTCTGTAATGCCAGCTCCTTAGGAACAATACCCAAGAGCTGTTTGAGTTGCTGACTTGCTTCCTCTGAGCCTGCATAGTGCATCCTACTACTGCTGTGTAGTAACTTGTAGTTTAACCAGGTGTATTTATCCTGTTATTTCAGATCCCCAACTGTACTGAAAATAGCAGTTTTGTGGAGTGTCTTTTCAGTGAAAATTTCATCTTTGTTTGGGAAAGGTGGGCACTGTATTATATGACGTGAATTTTCAAGCATCAAAGGAAGGTGTTTCTCTGAAATTTCAAAGACTAGAAAGAAATATTTGTGCTTCAGATAGGGGGTGGGAAACTGCTGTGGCAGTGAGATGTAATCTGATTTGTACCTAGACAGGCGAATTGTCCAGATATTAAAAGAATCAAACATAAAAGTGAGGAGAGAATCATAGCATTATAGAATTGTCAGGTTGGAAGAGACCTTTACTATCAAGTCTAGCCAACAACCCAGCACTATCACTGTAACCCCTAAACCACTAAACTCTACCACTCAGAATGAGAAATGATGAATGATATTGCTGGAAAGATGAAGTACATAACACTTCACGTCACTCTGAGGACAGACTTTTCAGTTGTTGAATTCACTCTACTGTTTTTAGGTAGCTCCATTTGTTATAAAACTACATGTGGATGTTGGGTCCCGTTCCAGGAAACAGTGGAACACCTCCTAAAGATGCTGTGGAGCTGTTAATGGACTTCATGGGACATATATCAGCCTAGTGGTCACCATCCCATCATTGTCCTTCTGTTACAGGAGGTGGCATCTGTGCAGAGCAAATGTCTCTGTTACCATCCTTCTCCCAGAGACATTATAAAGTGGTAAAACTACACCTGCTCCATTTCCAGACTATCATTTGCACGTGGAAGCTGAATCTGTTACTTAAAAGACTTGTTAATATGACCAAAATGTGGCAAGTAAAATTCTTATCCTTTGTGAGCTTCACACCAAGTGTTGTGAAGGAAGTTGTCCAGAAGGACGACTAAGCTGCTCTGATCAGATGGTAACTCTGCTTGGGATTTTCAAACCTCTTCAATTTTCTGACATACACAGCTTGTGTGTAAAACAAAATAACGACAAATCATGTCTGAAACAGGCAATTCTCTCTTTTACAACCAAAACAGAGCCAACAAGTCCTTGTGGAGATACAACAGTAAACAACTTGGTTGTTTTCCACTGTCCTCTTTGTGATTGTTAGCAGAAACAATGTTAATAGTACCAGGAGGATACTTGGGATCTGTCCCAGGGAAAAAGGAAGGAATATGTTCTTGTTTCAGGCAATGTAACCACAGATAATCTGAACTGTCTACCCAGTAAAACAATGATGTGAGGTAAAAAGGCTTTGTGTACACAGAGTAGTTTCATCTAATTAGCACAGCTTACAAAATAAGAGCAGAGTTGTGATAACCCAGGCTTTGTCATGTGTCCAGTTATGTATTCATTCCTCTTGGAGAGCTTATATTGTCTAAGAGTTGCCAGCACACATTGATGTCTGTGGCTACATCTTCAGGGATGTGACATCTGGATCCAAGGTGGCCTCTCCTGATAACAATCCTCCTTATAACATGAAAAGATTGATCCCTTTCCATTTAATGATACATCTGAATTTAAGAAAAATAAGTTTTAAGCAGTCAGAGATACATGCATTTTTAGGCCAGCAAAGGATTTCCATCCTTCTGATTTTTTCTTTTTTTTT
Organism: Vireo altiloquus; assembly: GCA_013396875.1. NCBI lineage: Eukaryota > Metazoa > Chordata > Aves > Passeriformes > Vireonidae > Vireo > Vireo altiloquus. The sequence continues at coordinate 370,805 of VZRF01010180.1, read as the reverse complement.
GCTTTCCTTGTGTTCATGAAACACTGGTTTAAATTGTCTATCACTGCAGAGAATTCCTGGATGCAGAATAGTGTGAATAGCCAAGAAATCTGTAATTGTTCATCCTGCATAGTCTCTGGATGTAATTCCTTCCTAAGGTCTGTCCAAATTAAAATGTTTGGCTGTAAGTTGATATGTATGGGGGAGGTTTGAGGGAGTTTGTGGATTTACAGTGGCCAGCAGTGCAGTATAATGCTGTAGGCATCCTGTCAGATGGACCATGCTGGTTCTAAGAGTCCTGGGAGCTGGGAGGCACAGAATAGTGCTGCCACAGGTCCTCCTCTGGATCCTGAGCTGTAGAACTACTATTTTCTGCATGAAGCTGTCTTTGCAGATGTCTCAGGTACACCCAGCTTGGCTCTGTGTAATTCTCTGGGCACTGCAGTCAGCACTGGTTTGCTGCAGTCACTTGTGATGAAGTAGTTGCAGAATATGGGGAACCAGCCCTGAGGAATGGCTTGGTTGGTGCAGTGTAGAGAACACCATGGGTGGGAGAACTGATCCCAGAGCCGCCCCGACACTGTGACAGAGCCGTGGAAGAGGATCAGCACAAAAAGCAAAGCTTGGTCCCTTTCTTCTAATAGAATTCTGTTTGGGGGGATGACTGCTAAGTACTGGAACACTCTTTTCATCGGAGTGAGAAAAAAAACCCTAAAATGAATAACTACTAAGTATGAGTAAGAGCCAGATGTGCAGACTGGCTGGGGAGGGTGCTACAGGGCAGCTGGCCTTCATAGTGTGGTTTGCTAGAGTTGAGGATGGAATTGTTATATTAAAGGGAAGCATATTCCAATTTGGAGACATCTTTTCATTATTAGTGCATTAGTAATGACTTGTGTGTTTAAACTGAAATAATGCAAAATGAAGCACAGTATCACAGGCTTATTTGTAACCTCTAATTGCCAGGGGATCGTAATGCAGAAGACTTCCTTTCATTATAAATTCTTCTGACTAAATTAGGAAAAGATTCAGAGAAACCTCAGGTTTTTAATTAATAATTTTAATTTTGATACACCTTTAAAATGCATTCATTGCCTTTTTTATTGCTTTCTGTACTTTCTGCCGTGTTTACCTCAATTACTAAGGAATCGGCTCCAAGCAAACTTCAAAAATATACTTGTGGCAACTTTTCACGACTATTTGGCTTTTATTTGCAGATGTCTAAAGAGATGGTGTAGAACAGTGTTACATAGGGGTATAAACCTTTACTTAGTGTTTCTTTTTAGTTCTGGCTACTCTTCCTAGATAGCACAGTCCTGATAATGTAAAGGCTGATGATGGACTATTGGACTTTTTTGTCTGAGTTCTCTCTGGCAGCATTTACCTTGTTGCTAAACTACCTGGTTTTCCACTATTCTTCTTTAAGAGCACTTAAGAAGGATTAGTGCTATTTCATGACTTGGTTTCATAATCAAGTAGTGCCAATGCTAATCTGCTTAGTTCCTGTGCAATTAAGTGACCATACACTGCCTACACTTGTTAACTGAAAGTCAAGTGACTTTTAAAGATGATCTGAATAAATCAAGTGGAAATGTGACCTTGTATTACTTTTTTTTCTATACACATTACTCTATGTTGTTTGCTGAGGATTTTTTTTACTCCATTTTCCAATTTCAAATACACAGTACTAAAGATAAAGAAGTACAAAATCCTAAGCATGCTTTCCTTTACATTACTAAGCCATTGATCAAGTTTTTAATGTGTTACTATGTCAAACTTGTCCTTTTCATACAAAAACAGAGCAAAGAATAATAATTTTGAAAATACTCAGTGATTAAAAAATTTTAAAAAAGATTTCATTTTTCTAAACAATTTAAAGTGACATCCTGTAATAAGATGATATTTTACACAAAACAATAAAATTCTGTGGATAAAACACTTCTAGCACCTTATGCTTAAGTTTTTTTATTTGTCCACTGATTTCTAAAATATTAATTGTTGTTTATATTTTTTCATTTGTATAGTATTTCTTTAAATTCCTTTTTAAAAGAAGTATTTCTCTTACATAATTTATCCTAATGTGTATTTAGAAATTAGATCCTGAAATATCCATCCAGATACCCTGAAAGGCATGTGATATATGTATATATAGATAGGTAGTGCATGTATGTAGCTAAATGTATATTTATAGGTGCTACAGCACAAGGCAGGAACCTATCCAGCAGCAATTCACTTCTGAGTGGAACCATAGATCATGAGGTGAATGCAGACAGTGAATGCAGAAGGGACTGAACCTGCTTTTATGGTCTGCATAACACAAATAATATTTAGTGCTGGCAGATGGAAGAGAGCGCTCAGGACTCGGTAATAAGGAACAAGAGCAGATAAGAAAACACTGAGTGTAGAGGGCATAACTCTGCAGCAGACACACAGTGCTTAGGCGAGGAGCAATAAAACAAACTAATTATGTGCCAGCACAAACAGTCCTGAGCAGGAGAAGTGCTTTGAGCCAAGCTCTGGGTACATGTGGCCCGTGCAGCCCAATTTACATCACACTTTTTCAGTGAATAATTGAGCACCCTACCCTGGAGCTGCTTAGCTCTGATCATTTCTGTGCGCAGTTACTGCCCACACGCAGTCTCAGAAACACACTCTCCCCTCAAAGCTGCAGATAATGAGGTATTTTTGCATTTTTTTACATGCAATTAAAAATCTGGTGACATTCACAGTCTGAAATGCAGATGCTTGTCACCTTTTTAACATTTGAAAAAAGGGAAATTCTAAATTTGTTTTTGTCAGCTAATAGGAATATATTTGTTGACAAGTACAGGTGGATGAGAATGAAACTGACAATTTTAGATCAACCTCAAATGTTAAAATTATTCTGCAAGATGTGAAGATACAATACAATTGTTCTACCTGTTTGTTTTTTTAGAATAATTTATCACGTTTCACCTGATTGGAAAATTACTTTTCTGGCCAATCATTTGTTTATCTTCACAAATTAGCGTAAATCCTTACCTTCTCTGGGCCTTGGAATTTTTTCACCAAGAAACTGCCCAATAAAGCTTCATTTGAAGATTCACCTCAGATTGGTAAGAGCTGTCAACTTTCTTTAAGCTCCTGAGGACCATTTGCATTTTTTAATGTCTCAGTACGTTAACTTCCCTGTCTGTGCCTTTGTTTGTGTTCACTTATACACACAGCAATTCTGTCCCTTTACTTTGCATTATCTTCTGTCAGATAATGGTGTATTAGCTTTTTTCTGATTTTTATTTGTTCTTCTCCACTGGCATGTCATGTAAGAAATTACTCCAGAAACCAGGGAATTAAAATTGCCAAAATGTGGTTCCTCTGGTTGTAATTAAACAATTGAAAGAAAACACATTTGTAAATGACAGAAAGAAAAAAATTCTCCAAACTGCAGGAACAGGATATATGAGTTACAAGAGGTTTGGCATATTCTAATATGTACAGGAAGTTCTTTACTCATGAAGAAAAAAATTTACTTTGTGATGTCCCCAGTAGGTTTCCTCAGCTTGAACTTGAAGCTGAATGATAAATCGATTTTGAACTGTTGGTTCAAGAGTCATATTACTTTTTTCTACCTATTTCTTTCAGTGTCTGAAGACTACACAGGGTTACTGGGTTCAATTTTTGTCCACTATTGTGTATATCTCTGTATATAATAGAATTTGATATAGATCTGAACCTATAGTAACTCAATATGCAAATTTAAATTACCATAGCTGTACATTTTTTTTTCCGTGCACTATGGTGTTCTTGTAGCCAAAACATGAGAGTAAAAATAGTAAAAAAAAAAATACTGAAGAGAAGAAAAAAAATTACACTCTAGCAAAAAATATATATAATTGGTCATGTTTCTTCTGAACTTTGCCAGTGGCTTGAATGGGGGAGAATTGAGCCTGCCTCTGACTGAAAAGGAATAGGTTAAACTTTTATTGCAAGATTACCTTGAAATTGTATTGTGACTGTGAATTGTGGTCAGAAAACTTCCTGGTCAGTTGTTTCTTTGAAAGTATTAGATATATATTGGGGATATATCTCAAGTATTGAAACAGAGCTAAAAACTTGCAAAGAAATTGGCTCTATAAATCCTTGCATTAGGGTCCCAGTGGTATCCCTTGCTTTGGTACCTGAAAATAAGTGAGAACTCACTGTGTGAATGTTTGTAAGTCAGAAGGTTCTTGTGGAGCTCTATGCATTTGATGTGCTCCCTGTATATTGTATTAACTTCGTGTGAGACACACAGATGAAAGGATGTAGGAGACTCTCTAACCTACCTGTGATCCTGAGAATCCTCTGTTTCTCATGTTCTTGCCTAATAGCTTGCTACAGGGAAGTTTATTTCCAAACAGCTATCCCTATATTGCCTTTAGGACCAGCAGATAGGGTGACACTATTCAGGTGACAGGACATTTTGTGTGCTAAAGTAATTAAATGCAGGCAGAAGCCATTCTTAAAACAGATAAATTCCACATCTAGAGCTGAGTACTTCCCTCTGTGGGAGAAATTAAACAATGATGTATTCATGGGGGACCAGAGAGATTTAGTGGAGCTGTCTGCCAATACAGTCCCTTTCCAGATTGCTGCCGTTTCACCACAGGTATTTTAGAGCTCTTCCAACTGTGATTTTTCTAGGTGCCCTTTTAAATCTTTTAACTGAGATAACTAGAATAACCCTCTGGCTCTTAGGTTTTTGTAATAAAACATGAGAATGGAGGCCATGCTGTGTAAAGCAAGTAAGTAAGGAGAAAAGAAAATTAAAAGAATGCAAAAAATTCACACAGTGAATCTTATAGGATTCTTTCTTTTGTTCTTGAAATTTTGGTTTTGTTCTACAGTTTTGAATAGTTGCTTAATTTCCAGGCTTCAAAATCACAGAGAACAATTAGTAAGATTTCTTACATTTTCTATGTGGGAAATAATTACTTCCATATACACAATTTCCAGTGACCTCATATTTGTGGGTTGTCAGTGTCTCTTCTAAGGACTGGATGACTTTATGTCCAAATTTTTGGAGTGTCCTCCAGACTGGAGTGTATTGAGTTTTTTAATGTGCATATGTGTGACTAACTACAATATCTGCTGACATGTTTGAATGTGATACACACAGATTTCCAATAAGCTCAGCAGGACTTAGCAATTCTAGAAACAAATCAGAACTATTGATACAGAGTGCTCCAAACTTCAGATACCCCAAGAATATAAGCTGCTGAAAGCTGACAGAAGAGTTTCAGATTGGATATTAGGAAAAATTTCTTAACTGAAAGGTTTTTCAAGCATTGGAAGAGGCTGCCTAAGGAAGTGCTTTAGTCACCATCCCTGGAGGGTGACTTTCTATAAGACATGTAGATTTGGCACACAGGGACATGTTTTAGTGGTGGATGTGGCAGTTCTGGGTTAATGGTTGGGCTCATGGATCTTATGGTTGGTCTTTCCCAACCTAGATGATTCTATTATTCCTATGGTTCTTTGCTGCCTGTTTTTTGTTGGCTTTCTTTTTTCAGATTCTTAGCATGTTTATTCAAGACATCTCTACCTTGATGTATATATCTCAACTGATTTGAAATATGAAGGCTGAGAAGCTTAACTCAAAGGAAAAAAAAGATGTTAAATTGTAGAAAAAGCCTGAAATTCAGCCTTGGTATGGTGTGTTGCCCATTTTTTAGTAGGTAAAATGTTCTCCTCATGGATATCTTTCTTTACATAGGAGAGGAGCATTGCCAAAGGAAATGCAAAAGGATTTGTAACAGAAAAAGCAGCTCTGTAACTACTCATACAATTATGTGAATGATTGAATGCAGAATGCAATTATCTGGTGAAAGGTAAATGCATTGGAAATGCTCAAAAGCTCAGTCCCCATTGAAATACATGTGAATGATACACCTGGAAACAAAAGAAACTAGAAACTGGCTTTGATGATACAAAAATGGTAGCTGATAACAATGAAGAATTTGAGTGAGAAAGAGAGAATTTGGAGCTGTGTCACCAATACATCTCAAGCCATTTCCCCTCTTGCCTGCTGCTTATCTGCAGGGCTGGGCTCCCAGTTCTGCCTCGTTACTGACTTCATCCAGAATCTTCAACAATGGGAAAGAAAAGACAAATGCAGCCTCTTACTGCGGCTACCAGAGTGACAGCAGCAGAAGGAAAAGACAAAGCAAAGCAAAAAAAGCTGGTGCCAGCAACAATGCCATCTAACAGCTCTCTGACATGGTCTAGGGCCTGTGCTTTGTGGGTCTGCCTGCCAGCATGCTGACTGTAAACTGGCACCCACATGCTACGGCCATGGGCAATAAATAAATAACATTGTTCTGTGCACAATGAAGATGAGTCAGGATGCTGACGAGGCAGGGGATGATTCATATTCAGGCTTGAGAACTCCATCAGCTGTAAGCTATTTTGCTTGCCCTCAGGAATTTATTAACTGGGACAGGGAAACAGATAGTTATTACTGTGTTACTGCTGTGTTTGGCTACTCTGTGTTAACTTACAATTGTTCCATGTTCAAGGAAATTGTTGCTTATTCCTCAGGTGGCTGTAGTTAGGATACTGCAAGAAGTTGCATATTTAGGATGTGTGTCCAGTAGATTGAATCCTTCTACCACTACAAGCCATGGAAGTGAACAACAAAAACAAAGCAAATTATCCGTAGTCTAACTTCTCCTCTGCTATAAGTGCCTTTCTGAGGAAATATGATTTTTTTCAGTCCTGCACATAATATTTTAATTCCTTTTACGTAATTTTGTCCCTTTTTTTTTCTTCCTAGAGCATGACAGAATGTTAAGGTCTCAGGCTACACTTGTCCTTCGCATTGCAAGAGATATGCAAAGAAAAAGTGTAGCTCAGTTTGAAGTTATAATTTCCTTTATCTGTACTTCTTCATGGCCTTCAAGGAGCTCTATTCACTGCTACATCCTGTTCTTGCATATGGATGGAGCTTGTTGGTCTTGTGCCTTTTCTCTGTTGATCAAGCCTGACTCTAAATAACACAAAGCTAACAAAACCCGTCAGATCTGTCACAAGTGTCATGTGAGCGTGTTACAACCTGGGGAACAGAGGAACAAATTTAAAAATTAACTTGTGTGGTAGAAAAATTATAAAACTGGTTATACTGAGAAGCTGCTAAAAACTCCAGATGTCCTGGTTAATTTTCCTTACCTGAGCGGATTTGAAGGCAAGGTTCAATAGGTAAAAGAAAATTCTTACATGGCCATACTGCATTGTTTAAAAGCTCTTATTTTTCTGTCTTTATTACTGCTTGACAACTGTGATTAGAAGCAAATGTCTAATTTGAGAAGGCCAATTCAGGGATACAGTTGCTGTCTGGCACAATCTTCTGTTCTGTGTAAACCTGCATAACCCTGAGCATCCAGCTTTGGGCAGCATGGGATCCAGATGGATCTCTTTGCTGAGTCTGGAATTTTGTTTACAAATGTTCCACTATAAAAAAAAAATAAAAATTAAATTTCCCTACATACATTATTATAGCCTTTAGAAAACCTCAACTGAATTTCATGTATGTTTAACATATGTCCTGAAGGTAAAGATGCTGAATTTTCCTGCTAGATTTTAACCTTTTCTGTTCCTTGGCCTTATTTTTCCTTTGAATATTTTTCCTTTCATATGCTGTTTGAGTATTTTTTTCAGCTGAACTTTTTTTCCATGTTTCCTCTTTCTGCCTCACGGGTTGCATTTGTGTTTTACAACACATCACTGCAGGAGGATTATGTTTGTCAAACAAAGTTAAAGCACATTTAAAGAACAGACTTCTCCAGTGCTCTGTAGGCTCCTGGAGTAAATTTTGTGATACAAGAGACAAATCCAACATGCTTTTGACTAAACTTTAGATAGAAGATTTTTTTTATATCTACTCAGGATGTTGCTCAGGATGGTGTGTTGGGAAACAAGCCTAATTCCTGTCATATACAGGTGAGTATTTACAGAATAAAATTGTTCTGTAATAATTACATATGTATCCTATGCTTTTCCATCCAGTAGCTATAAATGGCTGTGAAAACTTTATTTTGACTTCTTTTTAGATGTTTTTAAATTTAACTTTTCTGTTACTTTACTTCATCTTTTCTCATTTTTCATCCTGCTGTTAGGAACAATCATTTTCTTCATTGTTTATGAAAAGATTTTGAAAAATGTATGAATATTTACTCCTCTTGAAACAACCATCTTAATAAAATTCTATATGAAATATATATTCTACTTTAATATGGTTCAGATTACCGAATGCAGAAATATAGTTTTCTAAAATGGAATCTTTGCATCATCTCTGCTAAAAATACACCATCTGGGCATGGGATATGCTGAAATCTCCAGCAGCAACCCAGAATTAGATGTGTCTATTGGATGTGAAATTCCTGAAATGATCTGGAAATACTTCCCAACTACCAAATTGCACTAAGAACAGTTTGAAGAACATCAGTTTTTGCTCATTATGAATTGTATTTGCTCTAGGAGTGTGAGCAGCTGTCCAGAAGACAGTCTTTATGCCTTTATAGCACGAGTGAAATAGAGAATCATTACACTTCCTCTGCCAGTATTGCTGTCTAGACAAAAAATGTAGCAAAGTGCACCTGAATATGGTGTAAGATTCTAGCTTGATATAAGCTTGTCTAGAAGAGAGTCACAAATTTAAGGTCTTTGACTGAGAACTAAAGACTTGATTCATAGTGCAAAATGTTCTCAGGAGAGATTGTTTTGTCCAAAAGTTTAATTTTAATAGGTAATGAACTTTTTTTATTCCTTTTAAACCTGCATTTGATGCATGAGTTTACTGTCTTACAGGTGGCATGGTATAACTTCTTTGTAATATATGGGTGAAAAAAAAAGAAATCAAAGGCTGATTAGTGGTAAAGAGAAATAAAAAAAATTATAAGGAAAACTATTGGAAAATTAATTATGTGGAGGAGCTTGAGAGAAAAAAACTGGAGATTTGGTGGTCAGGACAGGAGGAAGCATTTGAGACAGAAAGATGCTGAAGGAAATAGGTGTTGAAGTAACTTTACCTTTTACCTGTGTAATGTTAAATCTGAGCAGATGCACAATGATTTGGAATTTGGTATTTTAAAGATTATGGCATTTATTTTCCTCATCTCTTTCTAATCTGTACTCATGTCCATTGAGTCTGACCAACTTTGTGTATTGGCTGTTTTTTGGGAGATTCCATTACTGGTCACTAATCATATTTAGGCAGGATGCATCCCCATGTTTCTGCTTGAAGAGTGCATCCAAGGCTGTATTGGAGACACCCCAATATAGCTCTCAAATTGTTTTGATTTAATGTGATTTTTTCAGTTTTTTGTATATCATGAGATTTGTGAGTAGATTGAGCAAGCCTAACTCAATGCTTATGTTTCAATTTTTGTCAGTGGAAAAAAAGGAACAAATGATTCTTGATACAAAGCAGAGTCTGCCTGGGGTCTAATTTTATATCGCAGCTATAAATACTACTCTTGCCAAGTCCCATTCACTCCCTAGAGTGATCACTTGGTTTGCAATTTTGAGTTTATGCTTGTGCTGAGGGATTTTACTGTGTGCTTTGTGGTCAGTCTCCAGCATTTCCATCATTAAACTCTTTAAACAAGCTCTTCCTTTGGAAAGCAGTGCCCATGCAGGGAGAGGTAAATCACCTCTTGCCTTAACGTTACCAAATCCCTGGGTGGGGACACATTCAGTAATGCTCTGTGTGCTGCAAGGCAAAGGCAGACTGTTTCTCCAACGTTTGTTTATTTCTCCTATGTCTGTTTAAAACATATTTTTGAAATATTTGTAGTTGCCAGTTCTTCACGGTTATTGAGTGTGCAAACGACATGATTGGAATAATTTGATATTAGATTTCTTTACACTGTGTTCCTTGCTCCCTTTTGGAATTCTGCAAGAATAATGCACACGTTCTTAACTGTCTGTAGACACTACTTACTGAAATCTGCACAGGCAGGCTTCATGGTCAGAAGATATTTTCTGTGCTGGTTGCCTGATCCAGCCTACTGACCTGCAGGTAGCCCCTCCAAAACGCCAGCTATGCTCATTGCTGAGTCCAGATTTGGGGTAAATGGTCAATACAGATATTAGATACCCACACTTGTTGATTTTTTAGCAATGTGTGAGAAAGTTCTTGGTTTAATAACAGTTTACTAGTGAGTGATTTTGTAATTTAAATTTATTTAGATTTAGTTTTCCATTGATGTCTAATTGTTCAGTGACAAATTGGTTGGGATTTAATGTATCTTCATCTTGCACTGACTTCGGACTCCATTTGCACCTTGATAGACCACAGCAGCACCACTAGTCCTTCTGGACCCCTGGTGTGTCATGGCATTGCTTTTAGGAGTTGGGGAAGGATTTTGTATATCCAGAAGTAAATGACATATGATCTCTGGTTTTTTTTTATTCAGCCTTCAAGGAAAGTGATGAACAAATGGTTGTCTCTTGCAGAGAATGAGAGACCTTTTGCAGAAAATGGCTGGAGAAAGGTCAAATTTGTTACTATTGTATGTTGTGAAATATACATTGTGAAACTAATGAAAACCTTATGGAATTGGTTTTTACTGAGAAGAGGAAAAGCAGAATCAGGACCACGGGGAGAAGCAATAAGCATGGAGTATGAACAGTACAATAATTTTATTTACACAAAGACTTACTAAAACAAGCTGTGTTATTTTAGCTGTCTGCCTGATTTGCTATCCAAACACAATATTAATGATACATAATTGGCACCCGATCAGTACCACAGAAGGGAGATGTTGTTGTGCAATGTTCTGTTTTCAGAGCAGTTCCCTTTCACGGTGCGTTTCCAGCGAGCTCTGCTACACGGCGCCGAGAGAGAGCACTAAACCCACACGTGCTTTTGGAAGATGTGGGATTACCCTTTGCCATGATGACAAATCCACGGTGTTTGTGAGTGGCTGTGCTCTGCTCCAGAGGCTGCTGCAGCCTTTGGTCTGAGATGAAGCTTAGGCTGGGACTGCTCAGAGCCCTGGAGTGCTCTGAGCGCAGGGTGCTTGGTCAGGTCCCTGATCCCTCTCTGCTGTGCTGTGTTCCCACCCAAGATGCTGAAGAGCTCCAAGGAGCCTGACTCCGGAAAATGCATCACAGTTCTGTAGGCACCACTGGAAAAGAGCACAGAAGACTTTGATTTGCTCAGAAGCGAGAACAAATATGATCTGTTAATACAAAATGCAGTAATTTTCTTCCATATTTCTTTCTTGTTTTGCAGTTGTATTTCTTAATTTTCTTCCTTTTTATTCACTTTCATAATGCAATATTAATGGCATCCTTTAGAAACTGAGGTGTTCCCTGCTATATTTTGAGTTTTTCAATGTAGTATGCTTCTATTAATATGTTAAAAACCCTGTGTTCACTCAAGGTGATGGAAGGAACAACTTTGACTCTGTGAAAGGGCTGCATGCTGTGCTCACTAGCATTCATGGGGTATCATTCCTATTTTTTTCTGATATAACTGGTTTCCAGAGGTTGGAAGACCCTCATCTTTTAATAAACATAGATTTGAAAAAAATAAGAGAACTGCTTGGTGGAGATAGGCTGTAATTCTGCTCTTTACAACTCAATAGTTCACTTTGAAACATCTTAGAAGCTCAGAACTTGCTAATTCTAGGCCATGACTGGGATGTCTTTAGGAAGCAGCTACTTGTGCTATGAGTCACTATGGGGCTGTGCACAGAGTAAAGGTCCAGATTGCAGCTTGTGGCCCTCCCAGGCTCTATTTTCTGTCATTTTCCTATTAACTGAGACCTGACATATGTTTCTGGGGGATATAGAACTGGGTTTTTTTGGTACTTTCAACAGTTACAGGTGTTTTGATGTTCTTCTGCCCTCTTCCCTCTCACCCTCTGTATTGGGAGGTCTTTGCTTCAATGTCAGCCATATTCGACTGTTGTTTCTTACCCATTTCTGTAAGTACAGATGCATGACACTGCTGTCACCAGGAAAAATGTGCCTTTCTGACTTGTGGTCAAAAAGAACTCTGAAGTCTGTATAATGTTCACTTTCCTGGACACATTTTTGTTCCTAGACCATTGTATATCACTGTGATACATCACAGCATGGCTGATGCATGTGGCTGACTATCAGGACACATTTCATATAGGAAAAGCTTTCCACAAAACCTAAGTACTCTGAGGGACACAGGTGGAGTAATTTCCATTTTTATTTTAATTTTGGGCCTCCAACCATCAGGAGCAGTTTTGCTCTGCAGCTGTTGCAGTTTGGGTTAGATTCTGAAGCTGCTTCTTATTTGTATCATGTCAGTGGGAAAGAGGACAACTGAAAGAAACAGCCTTTTCTACTGAAAGAAAAGTATCCCAGCCTACAGAGAGTCAAAGCTTCTGCTTACTTTGGACTTCCTTTGTCTAAGAAGAGAGTTTCTACCAGGAAACTCAAACTAAACATGTTCAGTGCCCTTTGCAAGAGAAAATCTCATGTAAAATATGTATAACTGATGGACACTTGTATTTGCTCTTTTATAATGTAGAAAAAAGAGCCAAAATCTTCAAGGGAACCTGTGAATTCTAGATGTAGAGGGAAAAAAGTAGGTTGGGAAGGAGCTGGACTAGTGCTTTTATGCCACCGAAACAGATAATATCAGATCAGCAAAGCCATGAGGAGCAGTAGACCAAAAAGCACTGTCACTTGCAATAGTGCCTATGTGTCTAGACAAAATGAATATGGGAGATATTGAGAATACACTGTTGTGTATTTGTATGCTGCTCTTTGCTTTTGCCTGTTTTGGATAGATCTGGGACGTGTTGGGAGCCTCAGTCAGTCCTTTTGTACCACTGAGATCTGGAAAACTGACAAGTACTGCCAGTGGGGGTAACAGGTAGTTAACACAATAATAACAAAATTATTTTGCCCTGAACCATGTTTTTCCTGAACTCAGTCTGGGGTTTGTGGGAAAGGGAGAGGAATGCAGCCATTACTCCTAATCAGGCTGTAGACCACATTAAAGATTTGAGAGCTGCAAATTGTTCTCCCATTTTCTCCATTTTCTCCTAAGCTGTGTTCAGCATTTCCTGCATCTGTGGGTCTGGGTGGCTTTCCCTCACGTAATGCCATCAATGTCAGCTGTGATTACTTGAAACAGTGGCTTAGCCTGCCCTGTTCACAGGTTTGCCACAAAACCACTCTATTCTATAGGCTCAGTGACTGATTATAGACCTATGAAGTTGTAGGTAATACTTGAACAGCCTAAAGTAGCGAAAATTGTATTATAAACCATCTAATTTTTAGTATTCAATACACATCAACTTATTTCCATGCTGAAGGCATAGTCCATTGCACCACCTTTGGCCAGTGAGCCTTGTGGATGTGCACTACGAGGAAACCCGCAACACAATCTGGTAAATTCACATGCACTCATATTAAAGCAAGTGTAATCTCTGTGGTGCTGGCTGAGTAATGCTTTAAATTAGATAATACTTCAAACTGAGTGCCACTTTGATATCAAAAGACTTCTATTATATGAAAATTCAAAGGAGTCAAAAGACTTCTGTTATATGAAAATTCAAAGAAGTTGTTCTTGGAACCTTGAAATTAAAGAGGAAAATCTTCAAAGTCTTCATTCCATATTGAGAAAAATTCAACTCCTCCTTCTTTAAACTTGAAATTAGTAGCAAGTGTTCTTTCTGCTTTTTCAATGTGATGCAACAACATTTTGGATTTGATTATGAGTGTGGACTGTTTTGTCTTTGTAGCACCACCAGCTGCCTTGCCAAAATGCTGTTCTTCCACCGGTAGAACTTTTCTCAACTCTATAAATCACAACTATACCCTGAGAAGTGACACTGAAAACTCCGCTGCAAATATGTTTATTTCATGTCCTTGATCACTGTACAACATATTTTGTCCGGTTCAAAGGGGCAGAGATGTTATTTTCTAAACAGCTGGTGTTGCTGCTGGGCATGAACATCTGGATCTGCAGTTCTCTCCTGCTTGTGTGTCATCAGCATCCACCTTGATCTGGCTGGGGCGTGTTGCCTCTGTAAACTTGGTGGAGCCACTAAATGGGTCAGGTAGATTATGCATTTTAAATACATGAGTTCATATACAGTGGAGTAACTGCAAGGATCACATTACAGGACTGTAATATAAATTGCAAATACTTTCAGTCTGTGTCTTCCTAAGGGCATGTTGGCATTTTCTGTGCAGTGCCTTTCTTTGAGTGAATTCTGTATCTCCACACAGGTTGCAATAGAGCAGTGCTTTGTATCTAGAGCAGTTATGAAAGCCTGCTTCCTAGGATCTTTTTGGGATATTTAAAGATCTTTTGCTGTGTTTAATTTTATTACTATTAAATTTATTACTAGAGAAAGTAGTTACCGAGAAAGAAACATAATTTCTGAGCCTTGAAATTAAATGCCAGTTTTGGGAAAGCTTCCAGATAGATGGAAGAGAATTAACTGGATATGAAAAAGACTTTTTATGTCTCTGCAAAATATTGCCCTACCTCTCACCCTAATTCCTCCAGGTAATTTTCCGTACCTTTGCTCCTTTTGGGATTCAGAAGATTTTCCACAGCTACAGCCATTTTATTTGGGTTTGTGTACCACTGACTGTAGCACTGTTTGTCATTTCTGACCTGTGTGCCACAGGTTGCCCATCAGTGACATAAAATCTTAGTTAATATAAATTTTATAGCTTTGTGAATTCAATAAAAGTCTCTTGATCCAGTGGACTGTAAGCCTGGCAGGATATAGGATATAGGTAATCTATGTTTATGCACTACCAAACACAAACATCTCTACTACTGATTTGTACCTTTGGGCACTAACTTAACATAAATATTCGATAATAGTGATAAAATTAACTCCATCATATTCCAGGCACACTAAAAAGCTAGCTTGGAAATACTTTTGGCATTGATCCATTGCTCCATAATGATAGAAATGGTTTTATGCACTGAATAATGTTAACTTACTAGTCTTGCTGATTGTGGGTGCATAAGTGGTATGTGGTGACCAGGCATGCCTACATTTATCTGGGGTCATTACTATCTCAGCTGGCTACCTGGGATAGAGGTACCACATACACATCTTTCTGGGTTAATCAGAGCTGTCTGCTGGGTGCATGGTGGATTATAAATATTACTAAAGGCTAAATGGGAAACATTCCACACCTTGAGCATGACAAATATGTTCTATCCCTATATTGTGAAATTCCAGCTGCAGATAGTGTGGACTAGAGGAATTACACACAGTATCAAGAAACCACAGCTTCATTGCAATATTTTTTTATCTGTTCTGCTGTTTATCGAATGACTGCCAAGAAGTAGGAGGCTCTCATCTTGATTTCTCACTGAAATTAAGAAAAGTAGTTTGTGTGCGTCTTCCTGAACCCTTTCTGAAACATTCCAGCTGGCATGATAATTTGTGAGCTATTCAGCTGCTAAATTGTTTGTCAGCTGTATTCCTTGCATTCATAGTGTTCTGGTCTCCTAAATGAGACAGCTGTGAATGTATTTACAGTCTGAGCACGCTGCAGCAGTGATGGAAGTCTGCAGTTTTAGTCATTGCTCATCAGCTGACGTAAAGGCAAAACCAATGGGGAGAATGTGCTTACTCTCTCTCTAGTCTCTAACTATGCCCATGTGTTGCCATTTAGTTTGGATGGATCAGAGAACTCATCATTCAAAACTTGTGGTACTTCAGGTCTGTGAGGGCATATTAAGTCCCAAACATTATAAGGAAAAGTTGGTAGACTCCAGAAAATACAGCTATGTATATTCATGGCAGTGGTGAAATATAAAACAACTTCTCAAAGCAAAGAATGCAATTCAAAAAACAAGGATCACAGGTTATCTAATGATAGTCTGTAATTAGAAAAAACTCTAAAGTGTACTGTTTTCAAGCATCCTGAAATTCTGTTGCCTCAAGCAGGCCTTCCCATAGATCCTTGTACAAATGTACTAAAGTTGCTTCTGAAACTTTAGTAATGGCAGAGAAAATGTTCCTCGATTTGTATTTATCTAGAGAATTCCCTTTATTATTAGAGTCATAAATGTCTTTAGAATACTTTATTCTTGTGTTTTAGAAATTAGATTTAGCATCTAATTGACAGCAATTATCTTAGAGCGTAACCAAAAGATGGCAGCAATCCAATATTTTTTCTACCAAGCAGAGAAGAGAGAGTTTATTTACAGTTTTATGAACTCTGCTGTGTTATCAGAAGGGAAAGATGCTATGGATTTAATTTCCTATAGGAAAGAAAGCAATTAAAACAATTTGAGAGGTAAAAAATACTCTGCAGTTTTTTTATAAGTGTAAAAGACCAAAGCAGAGAATATCGAGACGAAGCATTTGCCAGACCAAGAAGAAATATCTTTGTTTGAACACTTTCATGTTGGATAATTCCCAGATGGGACTTCACTCTAAAGTGACAAAAACCCAACCAGACCCCCCAATAAAGAATTAGCTTCCTAAAACAAAAGAAACTGGAGAGACAACCGGAAAGAGGCAAATTTCCTTAACCTTCAACAGTGAACTTGTGATTTTCAGTGTGTAACCTTAATATCTGTGTGCTTCAACTTTCCTGGTGACATTCACAACGGAAATGACTAGATTAATGAGTTGGTCTTCCCAGGCCTTCCTGAAGCCCTGTGAGGTCAAGGAAAAGGTTCCCAGTGATTCCATTTGTGTCTGAATCAGCTGCAGTCTGGTGGCATGCCAAAAGGGCCTGAAATTGTGCAATGTACTAATATGCACCTTATGCTGGGTTTGGATTATCAGTGCAGTCAGGGAGGTGATAACAAAACAGAAGCTGCAAAGAGAGTTTGGGAGGAAAATGGGGAATTAACTGTTTATTTGGCTTACAGTGCAGAAAAATTCCCAAAAAACAAACCCTCAAAAAACCAAGCTCCCAAACAAAGAACCTTGACTCCCAACCCCAAGGATTTCCAAGTTCAAACACCTCACAAATCATAGCGCGTAACATCTTTCAAAACAGAAAATCCCTTAGGAAAAGGTTTCTCATCATTACAAATTTCCTTACAGGAGATTGCTCAACAAGTCTTAAGTAACATTTCCATTATGTGCAAGGCCAAGACAAAAGCTTGTAGTGTTCCAGAGTGCATTCATTTGCTGGTGTAGCTGAGTGAGGATGCTGCTTTGTAGGGTGAATGTGAATTAGGGACACAGTCCTGGTGACTGATCCTCACACTCGTGAAGTGGCATTATCACCTTATTAAGGCTTTTCATACATTTCAGCAGGACTAATGCCCTGCTGTTCAACCAGTGTGGCTCCTCACTGCAGAAATACTTTGGGTAGTTGAGGGTTGTCCTGATCAGGGGCCATCACATTTTAAATGATGAAGATCCCACTAATGTATTCCTTTGACTTAGTATTTATTTGGCCATCACTTATTTTAAATGATGAAGTCCCACTAACGTTTTCCTTTGACTTAGTATTTATTTTTGGTAGCTCAAGGTTCCAGGCTGAAGTCAGCCATTTCATGGTACGTGATTCATGTGCTTTTGTCCTCTGAACAGAAGCAGTTTGTCTGAAGGAAACAGGGTGAGTAGGACTTGTTTTTTCCTGCATAAGGTTTTAAGTGAAAAGCTACAGGAGAAAAGGATCAAAAAGACTTCAACAGATGACACGTAATGGAAAATTTTCCTGCTTCTTAAAAACTTAATCTATTCTTTGTGACTTTTGACTTACCCTGATATTAGACAATTCTTATTATACAACTCTGAATTGCTGCTGAATTTTATTCCTGAGGGGGAAAAGTGAATAAATTCTGTTTAACCTCTTGCAGGTTTTTTCCTTCATGTCCCTGCTGGGATTTTGTTTTAGCAGCTGCTGCTGACAGCTGTGAAGACACACCTTGTTTTGTTCACTGGCCTGCAACTTCCCAGTCCTTCTTGCAATTACTGCACTGCAGTCAGTGTTGACCCATATTTACAAGCCGAGAGGGTTTGACGTGAGCAGGAGCAGTCTCAGAGAGCAGTGTGCAATGTGGCTCTAGAAGAGGCACGTGAATTCCTCGACCTCTTTGTTAAATAAACAAAATATTGATATTTGCAGTGAGTTAAACATCTGCATTTCACTTCAAGCATTAAGTGAACTTTGAAAATGCAATACCCTCTGTTTTTATTAAATTCAATTTGACAAACTGTCAAAAGAACTTTTGAAAGAAGTGAGCAATAAAGAATGGTATCCTTTATTACGTTGTAAAAACCCAGATGTACTGACCTTTATCTCTTTTGGTGGCTCACACATGTACCCTTCATGTGGATGGTGGTTCCATTACTGATCTTGCTAAGTGTGTTCATTTTTTCTGTGTGATAATTAATTTATATGTAAAATTCAAAGCTTTTCTTCTCAAGGAAGAAGGATAGGATCAGTCTCATAGTCATCCTAAAGCTTAAAGATTGTTTATTTTTTCAGGAAGAGTTACAACATGAACAGGTTTTTTTCAAAAAAATCAAAAGCATGAAATTATTTAGAAATTTAAATAACTTCTGAGGAAATCTGGTCTACACTAAACCCCCCAAAAATTCAAGATAGAAGTGAATTTTTCTTTAATACCTTTGACCTGCCGTTTTCAGGTGAAAAATTTACTTCTCGAAGTGTACTACTTCAGGCAACACCAGATGAAGAAAAATATGTCCTAGGACATATGCTGACTAGGGTTTGTTCCCATGATGTCCCAACCTACTGCTCTGGTCTACCCGTGGGATGACCAAAATTTCTTCTTGGAGTGTGCGGAAATCTATTAATGCTCAAACTAACTAACCCATATTTTGGATGATTTTCCAACAGAAAAAGGTGAAACTTGTTGCGAGTGGTGCTTCTTATTTCACACGATCAAGGAGCAAAACTCAAAAGCTGAGGAGACTCCGAAAGAAGGTCATAGGCAGGAGGTGACAACTCCTGCCTGAGGCTGAACATGTCACTTGTCACTGATCCAGCAAAGAGCGCTGGCCACAGCTGGCTCCTTTCTTCTAGAGAAGGGTTCCAAGGACACAGCCAGCATGTTCCCACAAAACCCAACCCTGCTGCTTTACGTAGTCAGGCCTGGCATGGGAATGATCCCTGGGCTGCCTGCAGGTCCTCTGTGATCCGAGAGCCATAGGATCACCATCTCCAGTACACAGAGGCAGGCACAGGAAGGTGTTTTTTCCTTAATGCTTTCTCACTCTGGCTGGTTGGTATTACTAAGTATGTCTGATTTATTTCTATTTGAATGAAATGTTTTGTTTAATCTCAAATGATCTGTCTTAATTGGCTGAGTATGTGGAAACATTTCAGTTTGGGACAGACCCAAAACAATAACCACTGAGTTGTTCTTTTTGGTTGTTGGTTGTTTTTTTTGTTTTTCTTTTTTTTTCCCTGTTGTCTACTGAACAAAAAAAAAAAATCAATTATTTGCATGTTTTCCATTTTAACATCAGCTGCAGAGGAACTCAGTAGGGTTATGTCTTTATTTGAACCTGAAAATCAATGTGAAATGTGATCAAAATCAAAGCAGGCTCAGAGAAACAACCCAGATAGAAAAGACAAGGTAGCTTGCTGTTTTAGATGTATTTCTTTCTTTCTGATAAACTTGAATTCAAACTAAATTAATTTTGGATTCTCTTTAAAGTTGATATTATTTTGGGATTCATGATTTCCTTTGATTTGGTATAGAAATAGAGCTATAGGTGATGCATATGTTCTGTTTCAGGATAGTGTTCACTTGTCACTAGATAATGTGAGCAGCTGGTTTAGATCAGGACATTATGACAGGTTTTAAACTTGTTAAAAATCAGTTGTTTTTCTGGACCAGGACTTCATAAGTTAAGTCCTCATCAGAATTACAATTTCCAGACAGTGTAAGTTTCAAAATCTTCAGCTGGGATCTCCAGATCAGCTATGTCTCTAATGAAGGTAAAATACAATGTGGAGAAGGAGACAGAAAGAAAGACAGGCAAATAATTTTTCATGTTTGTCTTACATGTAGTACAGAATAGAAATGGAAATAATGGTGCTAGAAACTACCCAACACAAACAGGGTTTAGAGAGATGAACAAGAGCTTTGGCTGTATCTTGCTGCAGAAAGGAGCCTGAGGTGTGATTGAAGACCCATGTTGCCTCTCCTGTAGAGCCAAGCAAAAGCTGTGGTTTCTGCTGCATCTACATCAGATCTGTTTGACTCTTGGATGGAAAATAAGAATTTTAAAAATTCCATTCTTGTTTGTTCAAGCACAATTAAATAACTATAATTTGCTTTATCTGCTGTGGCTTTGGGGAAATGGAAATAGCTCACTTAGGTGCTGGTGATGCAGGCACTCATGCTCTCTTCTTTCCCCTCCTCTTCAAGCACTCTGTTGTTTCAAGCTGCCGTTTGATATGTTGACCACCAAGTGAAACACATACAACTACTGTTATTTTGCATTGTAGTCACTGGAACAATGTTGAAGCAGTTTTCCAGTAAATACAGCTTTGATTAGGTGAAACATAGCTGCCAAGAGCAGCTTATATGAAGAATGTGGTAAAGAATGTGGAGTAAAGTTAGAATGTGATGTTTTGGGTAGGCTAGATACGTAATTAGGGTCAATCTAGGGGTCACTTTTGGTAAATCATCAATGTCTTTTTCTCTTTTTTGCTAGATGCTGCCTATCTTTGCAAAGGCTAAACTGAAAAACTTAGCAGTCTCAATTACACTTTGTAAGAGTTCCTGTCAGACCTACTTATGTCTGTGTCCAAGTTCAGAGTGTTGGATCACATTGAGGTTTTCTTAACAGCAAGCAGGGCTTGGAATGTCACTGAAAGAAAACAAAACCAAGTTCTGTGGAAAAATAGTGAATAAGTGAGTAGCTGCACTTTCTGGGAAAGCTTTCAGAAGTGAAAGAAGAAGGAGAAACTAGTCAGCTAAAAGAATCATACAGTAGGGAAATGAAATTTCTCTAAGCAGGCGTGTTTGTGGTGCTGGTTTGATGATCAAACAGAAATGTTTGCAGGTTCTGCTTGAGTCTGATGTGCCCCCAGACCCTGGGCACTGCACTGCCTGTGCTGGTGGGTTTGCTAATCTGGGTGCAGAGCTAAACTCTGGCAGGCCTTGGTTTCGCAGCCCTAACTCTAGTTGTATATAGGCGTTTGGTTTGTAAGATAAGAGGTCCTGATGCAGCACTGTCCACTGTCCATCTGTCCTCCCATTCCCAGAGTTTTGCTACAGAATGGTGCTGCAACATTCATACTGGAGGTGTGGTGAGAGGGAACTACAACCTCTTATCCTCCAAAACTGCCTGCAAACTAATCCCACTTAAGCTTTATTCTGTAAGCTACTTACTGCAAAGAAAAGGTTGTCTTAAGAGCTGGAATTGATAATTTTTCTCCAAGTTTTACTATTTTTGTTGCCTCTAAACCCAGGTATACTTAAAAAAAAAATAAAAAGGAAGAAGGCCTGGCTCACACAATGTCACATTGCCTCAGTTTACATGTAATATATATTACTTTCTCTAACTCTTGGTGGATGAGATATCACTGTGTAAAGAGAATCAAGGAAAAGAAATGATTGGGAAAAATTTGGTCAATTAGTTGGTGAAGTTGTAGTGTTTTTCCCATCCAGTCAATAAATTGATCTTATAATGATAATGCCAACAAGAGTTGGGATATAGTGCAGCATAATGGCCTCCATTTGATTATTGCACTCTGGTCATCAGCTGCCAATACTCCTCACTAGCATTAGTTCTACCTACACCGTTATTGTACTTTTTACAAAAGATAGCCAGGATTGGGCTGAGTTCCCTTCTCTACAGGTGCTAAGATTAGGATTAATATACACTGGCAAGGCAATGTAGTAATATCAATTTATCACTTCTTCCTTAGTTTCAATTTCCTCAGTTCTACTTCCCAGACTTTCTATCCTCAAAGTAAATTATGTGATTATTTATTTTTTTTCCTACAGTCATGCTACTATAACTCGATGAAGTCTATCAGTCTGCTTTATTTTCTGTTTTCACTGTTAGACAAAAGTGAAATCATGAATGGGAGGCCAAACACAATACAGTGGGAATAAACATATGATATTTTTTTCAATATATTTCCAGTGTCTTTCCTTTAAATGGTCCAATATTATTTTTCACAAAACATGAAGAGAATAATTTGACTATTCTATCATAACTATTCTCTTGTGAGTAGATTTTTTTTCCCAGTGCACGTAACAGGAAACAATACAAATTTCTATCTTCCTACTAGTCTAAACTAGGTAATAGCTTAAAGGGCAAGCAATATAAATAATTACCTTGGACTTTTAATTAAATTTTGATAGTTTAAGATTAACAGGACAGGGTGCTGGGCTATCTTGTCTACACTGTGTTCTTGCCAAGAAAGGTTGGACCAGATGATCCTTAAAATCCCTTCCAGCCTGGTGTTCTGTGATTGGAATATTAACCATTGTTCTGAGTCATCTCTTTCCACTATAATTGTGAACTCCATTGGCAGTAACCATATGCATGGCCTTTGGTACATGGCTAACAGGTCTAACAGATACAATGACTTTGAAGCTGGCATTAGGAATGTTAGAAACAGCCCAAAAAAATGAGTCATACATGGACATGGACCAAAGTTCAGAATGGAACAAAATATGTGTCTCTCTCAAGACTGGATTTCCAATATGGTTGTTTTGGGTTTTTTGGTGGCTTTTTTTTTTTTTTTTCCCCACAAAATAGACGTTGGAAAATCTGTGTTTTATTTCCCTAGTAATCTCAGACTGAAGGTAGCTGAGTTTATAAAGAATAGCTTTACATGTGGTTACAATGAAAATATTATTTTTTAAAAACTAACGGTCTGGTTTCCAATAGTTTGAATTATCAAAGTTCCTTCAATTTCTCTCAAAGAATAATTTTGAAAGCATTAATTACTCTGGATATTTATTCCATCTTCTCTTGATGTTGGTAATTTACATTAATATTTTTATGTTATAAAATGCTTAATATTTATTAATGGCGTATGTCTGGTTAATAGTGTTTAAAAGAAGTATCTCCAAACGCAAACACTGGGTGGTGTACATTTGATTATGGCACATGGTGAACTGAAGATTTCTAAGTAATCTGTCCAGGACTGCCTCTGAAAGAACACCCCCATTCCAGCACCCAGGATGAAATGTGTGTTAGACTAGGTAGAATTTACAAGACTGGTTTAAAGGGTTTAATTTTGTCTTATATACGTTTTAGGTTACTGAAGTTTATGAAGAAGAACAAAGTGAACCATTTGTCTTGATTAGACTATAAAAATTACTTGGTTTTGTACGTGAAAACTGGTGTCAGTGATGGCTCCATGTTCAGGGATGAAGGAAAACTCATTCCAACAGGCAGAGGATAAGGGAGTCAAGGATATATAGGGAATAGAGGAAAGACCAGAAAAGATTACTGGGGTGGAAAAAGGACAAGAAAGGCATTTGCTGCATTGTCAAAGGTTTGTTCATACGTGAAAACTGCAGCTAGAGATGAGGTGAAAGGATGAGCAAACACACAAACCGAATAAGCGCAGCTCAGCTGGGCTCATATGCTTTTCAGCTGTGTTTCATTTTCCTTCATCTGTTAACCACCAAACAAATATTATTATTTCATTTTATACAGGGGGATCAGAAGTAGAGAGAAATTTATTTAAGGTCATTCAGGAAGTCTACAGCAGAACAGAGAACTAAATCAGGAATTTCTGAGTTCCAGACCAGGACGCTAACCATGGGAGAGCTCATTTCCTCTCTGTAGGAGACTCTGCTGCCAAATTGCGTTAGATGAGAACAAGTCCCTCTTGTTTATATTTCTTTAAAACAAACCTTCATTAGGACTGGATTCAATACATCACAAATACACTATCAAGATTACCATGAAATGTTTATAAATCTCTAAATCCTAAGGATAGGATTGGTTGATGTACATGAAAATGAGATCACAAGACTCGGGACAAAAGTAAGTAAGCTATCTGAGGAGAAGAGCAAGGTTAATTGCTGATGTAAGGAAAACGAATGGAGAAGACTTGGAGAAGTTTTTCTGAATTTGGGAAAACTTGTTTGTGTGATTGAATATGTCAGAATAATTTAAAAGCTCATTTATTATGAAACCAAATCTGCTTGTTTGAATACTGCATCTCAGCTAATCCCCTGAGGCTGTTTACATAAAAACAAACAATCTGCTAATGTTAAAAATTTTACTCACTTCCTTAATTTCCCAGTTCTTTCTTAAAGAAAAAAAAAAGGGGAAAGAAAGAAAACAAACCACTTTTGTGCAATACTCTTAAACTTACAGAGAGTGTCCTGTTGCAAGAGCCAAGTGTCACCGAGCTGCTATCGTCTGCAAAGAATGTTGCTCAAGTAAGTAATGGAAAAAACCTGTGCTTTAAAAGCAAATCAAATTAAACTGTTTATGCTGAGTATCATGGATCCTTACAGAATTATAAGTATTGTTTAACACCTTGAATAGACTGCAGTGATGCTCTTAATTTTTACAGCAACAGTGCATTCCTCACCTTGGTTCCAGGAAAAACAGGTCCTGGACATCAGTCAGGGTATGGTTTCAGTACAGCGACTGTACAGACACAATTTGTCTTCCATCTTCTTTTTTTTCCAAGGTACTTATATACTTCAGTTACCAGCAGATTAATTCTAAAATAATTTCTGCTTTTTCCTTCACATTTTAATGAATGTTTTCTTAGCTGCACTGAATTTAGGCAGCCACTTTGCCAGCATTATCCCTTCCATGGCCCTGCTGTAGTGACGGACGCACAGACTGCTCTGTGTTTTGCCTGTGAGTGAACAGCCATTCATTTATTTGGCTGAGTGCAATTCTGCTGAAGTCAATGAGGGTTCTGTCTTTGACTTCCATGACTCTTGACTTCAGCCTATGCCTCAAACCAGTGTCAGAAATTTCCCAGGGACAGCTGCTAAAGCCATGGATTTCATTAAATCTGTCTGCAAAGCTGGCATTGCTGGTAATTCAGCCAGCTCTGCTTACGTGATGTGAGAGGTGAATGTGTCTTCTGGTGTCCAATGGCAGCCATATCCACATGTGTCCAAATGTGTCCGTGCATGAATTGACTACAATTTATAAATTTTTCGTCCAGGTTTTTTTTTCGGTGTTTTTCAGCAGCCAAGTTCTAGGAATAAAAAACATTTGAAAGTACTTCACCTGAGCCCTTTTTGGTATTTCATAATCATGAAAACATGTGCCTTTTAAAAAAGAAATGTGTGAATTTCTCTTGCTTCCCCAAAGAACATTAAATGTTTGTTTAATGTCTGTCAGGTAAATGCAGATATAAATCTTCTTTTAGGCTTGCATACATTCCTTTCTACTCTACATTGGAACATAGACGAGAGAGAAGCTGGAGTAAGGCTCTGAGTAAGGCTCTCACTTTATTGCCCCCCATCCCCCTCCCTCCCCAAAATTCTGTAACCTTCCTGATCTCTGTTACTCTTCAGTTGAACACCACCTGCATCCCTTCTATCCTATTAATGTGTCCACTAGCCCTGCACTCCTTCTTCTCATTTCTTTGGCAGTGATTTCTTTTCTTTGTCAGGCTTATCACTTCATGTAACTATTTTTTAAAATATATTTACACAGAACACATCACAAGGGGAACAGTATCCTACAGCTGTTCTCACAAATCCTTTGGGAAAGGCAGGATGATGTATTTGGCCAAGGAACACACTGCTTTGTCTTCTGGCAGGTGAGTGGTAATTATTCTAGGCCGGTTCTTTTCCCTGTTTCCTTATGAACAGTTTTAGTACCTACTCAATTTCTCTCTCCCAGCCCTTCAACAAAGCACAAGAATTCTTGACATGTATCATTTATCTCCAAGACTGATATAGGCCCCAACACCAGAATATTATTTCTCAATTTTACCCATCATCTTGTTTTATATGAATCTTGCCAGTAATTTATGGTGCAGCTGCATCTGTTGAGTCTTCTGCTGTGTTTAAAGGTGATATTTCTAATATCTGCTTGAAAATGGTATGCGGAATTTTTTGGTGGAAAAAAATAAACCCTGAAACTAAGTCCAGTCTCGATACCTTTTTTAAATCAGATTTTTTTCTATATTGTTGACAAGGTCAAAACAGGTGCTCACTGCAAAGATTAATTATCAACCAAGATGTTGATGTTGTAATGCATAGTCTGTTTTCAGCTGAGGCAAGAAATCTCAGCTCATACAGGGGCTCTGCTTTACAGAACCTCTAAAGAAACTCTGGCTCCAAACAGGTTGGGCTGGAATCCGAAAGCTGCAGGTTTTGTGGCAAACAATCTTCCCACAGTGACCTCCCTTGTGCTCTTCAGCTCAGTGAGTTCCCACACAATGCATTGCAATCTGACTTCTCAGAACTGGGCATAGGGATAATGAGAGCACATATTGCAAACTCTGTTTTGATAAATAGATGGGATTTTTCTCCCTGGAATGGGGTTGGCAAATTACTAGCTTTTTTTTTTTCAAGTGTTTCAATGATTTCACTGCTTTATTGCTATCAGCTATGATGAAAGCCAGGTCCTTGGTTTACTTGACCTCTTTTGAAAATGAGACTACTTTCAATTTTTCTGGTAAGACTGCTTTGGAGATTTTGTGTCTTTTGGTAGGTCCTGTGCTGCTGATGGAGAATTGTACATTCTGCTCAGGTACAGTAAAAGTAAGGTTGAGCTTATGCCTAATCTTTTAGAATTTTCTGGTGCACAGTTTTCAGGTAGATAACGAATGGTCAGCTTGGATTATTTCCTCCTCGATGAACTACGTTAATAAATTAGGAATCTATAGGTGATTCCTAATTCCACAGGAACAAGAAATCCACACCACAATACAGGCAGTTTGAGGATAATGTCTTAGTATGTGTGTGTTCTTTTGGACTCTAAAGAACCTTCTTGGGAAAAGAGGCTTCACTGAGGCTGTTATTAAGGATTTTATTCTCTCCTCCTTTTTTTTTCTTTCTTTTTTTAAAAAAAAGATATTTTCCAGGTCAGAAATAATTTCATAGAAGACAAACTTCTCAACAGCTCTTAGCAGAATTAGGTACCACTTACGGAGACAGAAGAGTTAATGGGAGAATGAACTCCATTCTAAGAAAGGCTGCTTTAGCTATGTACCATTTCTCTGATCACCCAAGAAACTATGTAGATTTCATTAGAAAGAACATTTAACTTTGGATAGGCAAGCGATTATTTGGATAGCCACACAGTATTTTAAAACAATAATTTAATTTCTGTAAGATTCAGCCATTCTAAATCCAGGGGTGACACTGATTACTTCAGTAGGCAGATGATGATCAGAACCATATAATATCCATTGTAATAAATATTGAGGTAGAATCAGGAATCCTTTAATGCCTCAACATTTGATTGTTACTGTTATCCACGGGATAAAATTTTTAAGAAAAAAAATCAGGTAAAGGCGGATAGTGTGTCTAGTACTGAATTGTAACAAAGAAGTAAAAGAAGTAATAAAGTAAATGAATTTGTTAAATAAGAAGTACAGTATTTATTCGGAGGCTGTCTCAATGACTATGTCTGAAGTGATCACAAGGAGGCAATCTGGACATTTGATCAAAATGGGAACTGTTCACTCGCCATTAATCTCTGGCCAAAGTAAAGCATTGGATGTAACTTCTTTCCCTGTAGAAAGGACAAAACCAGACAAATGTCTGATCCAGATGACCTGCAGTTCCTCTGCAGTTCCTTTGGCAGAAGGTTCAGAAGCAGGAGGTGATAACTCTTTGCATTTATTGACGAAGGGTCCTGATCCCTGTTTTCATGTGTCATGACGAACTGGTTGAGACAGAAAACCTCAGCCTGCCAAGCTGGGAAGCCTACTAGAGGTTCATTTTGTGGTCCATATAATGATAATGCACTCTATGACACGTATTCAAAATTTCAGGGAAAAGGATGAGATGTAAACTACAGCTGCTCAAACCTGTTGGAGCTACTTTTTTCCAAATGCAACCAAGCTTCCTGCTGAGACTATTGATTCACAACATCCTCAATGTGATTCAAGTGTTTAAATTCCTTGCATTCTAAGGGTAAGGTTTTGTGTGAAGTATGAGAAAACAAGGAGTATCAGATACAAATGTCAGCTGCAACAGTGTCTGGTTGTAGAAAAAATAATGCTGTGTTAGAATTTTAATTCCTTCCTGAGTGAATTACTCAGTCAAATTCAGGCTCACTGGAAAAAAGGCAGAAATTAAATTTCTGATGCAGATATGCTCCTGTCATCATCATACACATAGGAAAAATACATAGTAGCATGCATTTGAGCTTTAATTAACATTATTTCAGCATAATTGCAAATAATATGAGCTGATTAGAATATTTCATGAAGAAATGCCCCTTACAGTTTACTAAAGTAGGTAATATATTTTCTACCCCTATTTTTAGATCAGTTTTCTGAACAGGGGAGGAGTTTTGGTGTATTTCTTGGTATAAGTGATTTTTAGTTTGTTTTTTTTTGTTTGTTTTTCTGATGTTCAAGCCTGAACTCTCCTACAAAACGAAACCCAAATTGTTTCTTAGTATTACAATTTTCCCCAAATTCAGTAACTTGTCCTTCCACTTTGTCTAACTGATCACCAGGAGAATTTAAGCATGGTCCTAAGTGGTTAAAAGTGCAGGACTTTAACATCCAGAGTATGAGATCGAGAGGCAGTTCTGGTTCATAGCTGAACAGAAAGCAGGTAAAAGAGTTTTCTTTTTTTCTGATCCTAGAAGACTGTGTTTAAAAAGTACTCTCATTAATAAATAAGAGTCAGAACTGGTGCTGGAAATGGTGGTATTATCACCACTGGAATGAGTGAGTGAAACCTACCCAGGGCTGGGAGATGGATGTCAGCCCAAGGAAGGAGCAATTGAACTGCACAGCTGGAAAACTTGGGAAAACCTGGTTGTAAATCTAGCAAAAAAATTATATATTTCAGTCCTGTAGTTTATCAGGTCACTATCATATAGCCACCTCATTGTGATTATGCATGAAACTATGAAAAAATGTAAAAAAATACTCTGCTACAGAATTGTTTTCTTTAGCCCATCTCCATTAGCTTGGAATAGGATTTTTCTTGAGAATAGCTAATTAAGTTCTTGAACCCTGTACAGAAATATGTCAAGCAATTTTTTTTGCTTTCAAAAATAAAGAAAATGGAGATTCTACAAGCATATAATTTCTCATTTAAATGAAGATGTTGATGTCCTGTACTGTTAAAGCAAATTATTTCTGTAGGCCTCACTCTATTGTCTGTATCCACACCTGAAATTCAGTAGCACAGCTGATGTCTTTGCTAGTATTTCAATGAAGCAAGTTTTAATTACATCTTCTCTCTTTTGCCTTCTGCGCCAGCAAGACTCTTGGGTACAGCTTGTCCCCAGAAACATTCTAGGGAAATGTAACATGATTTTCCTCTGTTTTAGTGAGGGCTTAATTGTGCAATGGTAAATAACTTAATTGGTTGGTTAGCAAAGCCTAAATCAATGGTGATGCTGCTGCATGGTTATATTCTGTGTTCCAATCTGTAACTCATTTTCCCTCTGACTCAGGAAGCCACTCACTCTAAGGAAAATAGTTCTTTAACAGAATTTAGTATTTTTAATAGGTATTTGTTTTCCTATTAGCATGTTTAAAGCTGCAGTGGTTAACCTGAAAACCTGACTCAGCTGTGTGACAGTGTGACAGTTTGTGACAAGAGGGCTGTGCCACCCGCAACAGAAGATTGTCACCACATGGTCCTGGCACAAATTCTGTGTGCAGTTGGGGGTTCTCTTCATGGAGAGTGCAGACTAATTTGCTGTTTGCTCAAGATAATGAGGCAATAGCAGGACCATTTGTTTGGATAATTACGTTTTGGGTCATTACTGACTTTTTAAAAAGAAGATTGTCCCACAACCTACCACTCTTAGGGTTTTGTTGTTGTTGTTTTAGGGTTTGGTTTTTGTTGGGTTTTTATTTTGTTTGATTTTTTTTTAATGTTGGCTCAGTTAGGAAAAGCTTTTCCCTCTTCATGGATTTAGCTACAATTTATCTACTCCCCAAAAAGATAACACACATCTTATGAAGGTATCAACAACTCATGGATATTGATGCATTCCATCCACAGGTGACTCTGAATATAAGACAAACTGCTACACAACTAATCAGGGCCTCAGCAACTTACCTCCAGATTTTATTCTGTTGTCAATATACCTCATCAAACATAAGGACAGAGAACTTAGGCAAAACATTAAATAACACTTGCTGTAAACAGGTGATGAAAAAATGTCAGATCATAATGAATTTCATCCAAGAGTAGGTTCTGGCAAACAATTTGATCTGCACTCAATGATCTCACAAACTTCTGGGCCACTTTGGCCAATTCCTTTTTAATGCTGTGCATTGCTTGTGTTATGTGCTCCTCTGCCTGTGACATTTACTGTGGTGCTTGCCTTCCTTGGGATTTTCTGTTTCCACATTCAAATCATGAAAAAACTTTTTTCAAAGATAAACATGGAAACATGAGATTTGAAAATAGTGACTTTCCCTGGCCTTTGGTCATTGAAGGTATAATGAAAGAGTGAGTGGTTTCATGAGGCCACAAGTTCTCAATTTGTATTTTTTTCATTCAAGTATGGAATTTTAAAAAGAATTATTTCTCATTGATCTGTATAAAGTATGATGTTTTCATGGGATGTTCAGTCCTGGATTAACTTGGGACTTAATAGTTTGGTAAAAATCAAACCCCATGATTTCATTCATTCTGATCAATCAGTCAAAACATCTGAAAAATAGAGCTGCCAAGGAAATATATTTCACATAATATACCCGATAAACAAAAAATAGCCAACTTTAAATTGATAAGCTCTCAGAAAAAATGGAAGTTTTGTAATCAGTTTAAAAGTGTGATTATTGTGAAATTGTTATGGGTGATTTTATATTCCTAATTTAGGATATAAATGTTGTATATATGTTATTATTTAAGAAGCAGATCTTTAAAAAACTGGTAGTGTTTATTTTCAGAAAGTAGGAGACATTAAGTAAAAATATTTTCTTTTTGAGCACTGAAATTTCTTTGCTTGCCTTTCATAGCTTGCTAGTATCTTCCCATAAACTCCAGTGGCCTGTGTTACCATGATGAACCACAATGTGTTTCTATAAATGTTACCTTTCCATTTTCATATGAAAACCAAATCTCCTCATGGAAATCTTACCTGCCATGATTCACTGTCTCTGTTTTTTTTTTTTCCTGGCCTTTAAGATGAAAATAATCATATAAATGCAAAAAAAGCAAAATAAAAAAAAACCCCAACCAAACAACAAACCACCTCTCTAAGTGTAAAAATAATTAATTAAATAAATTGAAAAAACACTGAAATGAAATTTGTGTGGTTGAACTGGGCTCTCAGGTTTGGCTCTCCTGTTCAGTGTTGCATCAGCACCTTACTAGAACACATCACAGCTGCCCACCTCTCATCTTCACTACATTCTTCTGATATTTGCCATTGCCCAATCTAGTCCAGTTAGAACTACTTTTGTCTGCTTGAGCTTCACCCTTAACATTTTCTTTCTTGTTTTTGGTATTTATGCTCATGTAGAATATAATTTCTTCTCCCACTTAATTTCTTCTTAGCCAGGCTTGATTCATTTACAGCATTCCCTCAAAATTCACATTTTTCATTCCAACCCCTTAAAACTTACCCTTATTTAATTCTTTCCAAACTCTTGGTCATCTGTGGTAGCTAGGCAGAGCAATCTAAATTTTTCTAGACGTGAGGAAACAGTAACATATTTTCCTAAGTAATTCCTTTTTTATCAGCTTTTATCAGACATAACGGAAGATCTTCAGAAGACCTCAGAAGAGAGTGCATAATTAGCTGTGAAAGCTAAGAAAAAACACAGGAAAGACTGATCATCTTGAAAATTAAAGGCTGGGAGCCATTCAAAATGAAACATGGAGATTCACTGTCAGTTTTCACTCCTTGAGTGCAGCTCAGGTGCACCAGAACCTGAAGCAGGAAGGACTCAATGCTTACCCTTCATCCTAAAGGCTAGGAAGGAAATAACTCTGATCAGAAGGAAATAACTCTGATCTCACACAGGCAAAGGAAAGTTGAAAAGGAAAGTAGAATAATCAAAGCTGTTACTCTGGATGGGTTGAAATTGCCTCTTAAAAATGTCTTAATAGCTGATTACTTAGGCAAATTTCAGGAGAAATTGTACGTCTCCAGCAGCCTTACAGACTCAGCCTTTTAGTACTTTTCTGACCTAGATCAGGCTACTCAATGGCTATCTTGTTTTCACTGCAGTGTTACATAGTGCTAGTATTATGGATTAATTTTGTACTTTTTTTTTCACTTTACTTCTGCAAGTAAAATGTTTTTTACTGTTTTACTTCTACTAAGTAAACAATAGTCCAGTTTCCTGAGCTAGAAAGTAGAAGTCTGATGCATAATTTCTTGGTTTACCATTAACTAGCTATAACCCCAGGCAATCAGAATGTTAAAATGCTATTAATTATTTTGTTACTAATTAGAGATTAAAAAAAAAAAGTCCTTCTCATGTTTTTACAACCTGTAGTGTTACTCATGGATTCACAACTGCTGAAGAAAGCCCAGCTATTCTTTAAAAGTCAGAAGTCAGACTCACTCCTTCTGTGCTTGCTCTCGCTTATATCTGTGTACAAACATATGTTGCTAGTCTCTAAGAACTTTAGGACACATTTTGTTCTGAGTACATAAAGCCAAACTTTCTCATCAAGCCCCTGTACCCAGAGAGTGTGGTTGCAAACCTGTGGCTCACAGATGTTATCTCTGCCCCGGGAACTTCAGAGGCACTTTGTGATTCCTAAATCACTTTGTGATTCCTAAATCCTTGTGTCTGAAATTTGCTTGGTTAATGCACTCATTTGGAGGTTTGTTACTCGACTTGAACACTTCCTTTGTCCTAGAAATCCAACCCTCTACCCTTCAGAAAAGAAAGCCAAAAAAACCCAGTGTGTTGACGTGTACTACAGGTGAATTCCACTTCGCTCTCTTCCTTCACAATAAGCTCTCAGGCTTTGGCACTCTGGTTCCTCTCCAAACATCTTTTTGTTCTCTTTTCTCTCAAGTGAAACTTCACTAATGCAATTACTGAAAATAAAATTATTTTTCATTAGCTTTCTGCTTATCATATCCCACTGTTTATCAGGAGTAACTGGCTTACTGAGATTTCATAGGTAATTTTTCTGCTTGGCTTAAGGCTATAACTATACAGACTGTATTAATTTAGTAAGAGCTGAATGGTTACATGGCTGCCTATCACATGAATATATTCTAATTAAGGATATAAACTTGTTTACCAGCTTTCTTTAGCACAGATATTACTTGAGGTAAGCCAACACTACTTATAAAAAAAATTAGATCATTCTTAATTAAATCTCTCCACAGAGAGATCTCTCCACATCATAAATGAGTGCTCTTTCTTTTCATTAAGATGAATTTATTTCTTCATCAAAAAATTATCTTCTGCCAGGAAATTCAAACACTTTCACTTAGTTGAAAGCCTTGAGGCTGAATTCCTGCTACTGATTGTGGTTTATTGTTGAGTCTAAAGTTCCTACTTTGCTTTAAGATAACAGTAATTCTAGGGAAAAAATAATGTTGTGAAAACATAAAGCTTTTTTCTAAAATTAGATTTGCTTGCCTAAGCTGTTGTCTTACTTTAATTTCATTTAGTTTACTTTGGTATATCATAAAAGTTTATTTCTCCTCACTTTTAGATAAGAAATTCAGATAACTTTTTATTATTCATCTGTAGCAATCACATATTTCTGCATCCCTAACTATCTCTAGCTGTGGTGGCATGGCTCAGGGAGAGAACTGTTCATTTGAAATGTAATAACTGGCTATTCTGGGGCTACTTTTTCTGCTAAGCAGCTGCCATTTATTTTGTTTGTAGACTAAATCCTCATGATGTTACTTGAAATCTTCCTACTGCTTTTTAATGGACTTTGGATTTATATTTTATGATACACTTAAAGAATAACACTGAAGTAGTTTCACTTTGAAATATGAAAAATGATAAGAGAACAGTCAGAGGAAATAAACACCAGAAAACCAAATGAACCTTCCTACTTAGCAGGATATATTAGAACAGGATAGAATAGAATATTTCAATAGAATAGAACAGAATGGAACAGAAGCTGGAAGGGGCATAAAGTGATCATCCAGTCAAACTGCCTGATCACTTTTGGTCTGATCAAGTTCAAGCATGTTTTTAAGGATGTTTCCAAATGTCTCTTAAATATTGACAAGTTGGGGTATCAACCATCACTTGAGGAGTAAATAAATATAATAGGTTAGGACAATTTGAAGGAAATTGTTTCTTTATTTAGTTTGACTTGAGCAGACTGATTGAAAAGAATACTTGATGAAAGACTTCTTCTGGCTTGTTTTTGCAGTGTCTCCATCTTGGAGAATGGAAGAAGAGAAAAGGAGATACCATGAAGTTAAAAGGGGTTAATTTAGTATCATTTTGTAGGATGTTTGTTCTTATGTTTCCAAATACTAAAAAGGTGAGTCATAAAAGAAAACATTTTGTCCCACATATTTAAAATTTTAAAAAATTACATTTTTATTGGTATGTGTAGAACTGTACCTCCACTCCTTTTTAAGACCACTTCCTACAATTAACCGCAGCCTGAAGAGGCAAGATTCAGTCAGTAATGGCAATATATGTCTCCTCTGGCCTTTTAAAAATTTGGGCCTATGGTAGTACAAAAATGGATACTTCATATAATCATAAAGGAGGCAACTCTTGGTTCTGAAACGTGAAATGGAACTTTGAAAAATATGTTAAAAATGTTTGCTCTGCTATTCATTAGTCACATAAATGGGTACAGAACTACTGCATGAAACTTATAAATTCTTGAAGGGAATGCTTTCAAATTCATATGTTTATAGGAAGAACATCCATACACCTGCTATATAATTACATTGTTATTATTCTATTCCTCCTCCCTCATTTCTAAGGCCTGTACTTGTACAAAGTAATACATAAAACTGCACATAAAAAGAGAACCAAACCACACTCGGAAGGATCCTAATCATCTCCCATGTATGCCTTGTAGCGTCATACCACAAATAAAAGGGTTCAAGAAAGTACTACATATACAAGGTTTTCAAATGAAGAAGGAAGGGGAATTATTGTCCTGCAGTTCTTTCTGACACAGCCAAATTAGTCACTATTTGTAGCAATCAGATAATTTTAGAGCAACAGTATGTGATTAAGATGAAAGTGTATCTCTAAGCAGGAATAAATGCAAATCAATAAACTGATGTAATGAAAGGTTTCAGTAGCCACTGCTAATATTTAGCACTGGTAGTCATACTCCATTAGGGAATCATTTGACCAATATGCAGCATCTTAGTTTTTACGCTTATGTAAACATTGCTCAGAGCAAATGTGAAGAAGGAAGTATAGAATCAAATGTTTTTGTTGTTGTTGTATTGAATATCCTGGCAGATTGTAAATATTCTGACTTAGACTGGAAACTTCTGGGTTCACTAATTTTTTTCCATTTGGAAGTTTTGTCTGTGTCTTTAATAGCTGGATGATGGATACTTGAGCTCTCTCCTCCTCTGCTAACACAGTTGGCAATGATGACTCAGTCAAATTTAGCTGTTTCAGTGCTTTAGCAGTTTAGTTTTGGGTTTGCCTATCAAGGAGTAGCTTTGCAGGTCTGCTGGTATCAAAGAAACAATACATTTGCTTTGTATCAATAGTACACCATCAGCCATCCGATGATCAATTCCTTGGTTAAAGTGTTGCCTCTGAATGGACTCCTTGGACTCTTCTTGTGAGATCACATTAAAACAGAAAATCTGTCTTTGCTCTTTCTAGTGAAAAGAACTACAGGGCAAATATGAATGTCACAAATTACAGCAAACAACTCTGTCCCCTCTCCCGCCTCCAAACCTCACCAGGGAAATTGAGAATATTTCCTCTTTGTTCTGTCTACAGCATCTCTTACCTCATTTGTCAGGAGCTGTGTCTCATTATCAAGAAGCAAAGAATTTAACGTCTTTGCTCATAGGAATGTTTAGAAAATAAAACATCATTATTCACAGCTGTACTTCCAGTAAGAGCAAACAGTCCCTTTTTAGATATCAGCAGGTGGAAATCTCAGCAGAAGGATGCATGTTTGTTGTTATGATTCCTGATGACCTTTCTTGGTTTTATTTTACTCTGAAGTGAATGCTTACTGGCATGTTGGTAGTTTTAATCTCCTGAACTGATCTGGGGCTTGTTGCAAAACACCATTTATTTATATTTAACTACCTAGGAATTTCCTCCTTTAGCTGCATTGGCCAGTGTCCCAATTCAGGCAGTACATAAGCCACAATTTGTGACTGTTTTACTGCTTCATGGTGAGGTATGAAGGTCAGAGTGGTGGTTATCGGAATGACAAAGCCATGGGTGAGTTTTC
The DNA here is from genome assembly GCA_013396875.1 of Vireo altiloquus. NCBI lineage: Eukaryota > Metazoa > Chordata > Aves > Passeriformes > Vireonidae > Vireo > Vireo altiloquus. The sequence goes on along the minus strand of VZRF01010180.1, from coordinate 334,390 downwards.
TGCATTCTGCTGAACCACACTTTTTTAAACTTGATGAATTGTCTTAACATATTTTAAAATGCATATTTTGAATATGACAGGATACGGCAAGTATTTTATCCATCCTCCTCAAGAATCAAGCAAACCTAGGATCCTGAGACCAGGTCTTTAAGGAGACATATTTTGACTTCCATTGCTTGTTCAGAGACCTACAGGGTCTAACTGTACACCAGTATGACTGTGAATGTATTCTTACAAAATCTATTTCCTAACTTGGGCAGGAACCTACTGTTTCGTCTTAACACTCTTATGCCAGGGCCTTGAAGGTACACAACAGTCACATAAGGCTTTTAAGAAAGCTTTATTTGCTAATTTAGATGAGCCTTCCAAAACCTAAGGATTTGTGACATCCTTTATTGTGCACTTACTGCCATTTTACTATGTACATGATCACCTTCCACATTACTGACCTAATTTTCTGATTGCATTTTCCAGACAGGAGGTGTTATTAATTTCTAACACAAAATTAGCCCTTATCAGTCTTAACTGTTTAATGAAACGAGATTGCAAATTGTCCGTCAGTTATATGTGATTTAAAATAAGTTTCTTTGAAAATCTGCTGTAAAACCAAGTTAACAACCTTGAAAAGGACATGGAAATAATTCATCATTTCATAATGACAAAACTAAAAAACACCACTAAAAATAAAAGAAGAATTAGTAATGCTGATGTTCTTAACAAGTGACTCAGATTTTCCAAGACTATAATTTTTCATCTCCGTGTTTCTGCTGTCTGACTATCGCTTACTTCAGAGCAGAGCAAACCTCTGCTCAACTTCTCAGCATTGGTTATTGACCTTTTGAAACTCATAATTTGCATTAATTTTCTTTTTTTTTCTCAGCCATATAATAGTTAGAATGGTATGTATGCATATAAAAATGTACAATCTTCCTGATGTAAATCCCAGCTACTCTAAATCTCCTTTTGTACCTTCATGTGGATATCAGCTTTTTCACTTGAATAGCTTATTCATCCTGTGTAGTTGGACCTTTGATAGCAGCTGCTCCTTGGGGGTGGTAGGGATAACACTAATTCCACAGGAGAAGGAAGTCCTGAAGGATTTTCACTGACATTTTTATTTGACTGAGGTGCCCCAAATCTGATCCTGTATTAATAATTTCCCTCTATAGTTACTTTGATTTACTACTTTTGTCTCCAAAATATAAAGGCTTTTATATCACTGCTGTTTCACTAAATGGAAAGATGACACTTACTGTTGTTATGTACAAAAAGGAAAAGGTTTCCAACATTTTGCAGCAAGAACTGTGAATATAATAAAAGTATCTAGTAACTGTCATTGAAGGCAGCACAAGAAATTTATGAGTGGATGAAAAAGGAGGAAGAGATATTGTTTTTATTTGTATTCTACCAACTTTTTTGTTGCTGCTGAAATGCCTACCTGTTCATTTACAGCAAAGTTGTTTGGAGCTGGTATTTAGCAAAAAAGTAGTGCAACACTTGAGCATGTTCCTGGATTTGTAGCAGAAGGCTTTGAGGATTTGATTACTGTACACTTCATTTGCCAACCAGCAACATGTCTCTCCATCCAGAACTTGTTTTACATTTTCTTTCCACTGTTTGGTAACCAATGGGTGGACTCCAATCGTCACAGGACAAGAGATGTCTTTTTATCTCTCTATCTCTTTCTCTCTCTGTACGTTAAACTATTGCTCTTGAATTTAAACCCATTGTATGTGAGCAGGGAATGCTAGCTGAAACTTGTGGCAAAAAGAGTATTTATCTTCCTGATTCTTGAAGCATCCAGGAGTCAAGGAGATTGCAACAAACACAAGCAGCCCAATGCATTAAGAAGTGCTGAAGTCAGTGAGCTAAGCCAAGGCATCACGTCAGTTCTTCAGTCTTTTGCAGTCTTTGAACAGCCAGAGCGACAAAGCCTTTAAGAAACACTCCATTGTGGCTCCTGCACCTACAGCTTTTCTTCTCAGACATGACAATGAGCTCAGTCAAACCCAGCTCCATAATGGTCGACTGGCAAACTGTTGATGAGAGGAAGAGCCACTGCCTTGAGGAAGAGGACATTAATCCTCCCTCTCCTTTCCCACAGCTTTCACCAGGTTTGACCTGTGAAAAGACTGCTCCCCACTAAGAAAGCAGTGGCTCCCCAGTCAGGACCCACAGCAGAGGCTGTGATAGGACAATTTTGGCTGCTTCCTCCGTTTTCATCAGTGACAGGAAATGAAAGGAGCTGACCATTGGTCACTATGAAAAACTTACTTCTTCTGGTGTCACTGCCAGTTTTCACCCCTCCAACACCTTCTGAAATCTCCATCCTACTTAGCCATAATCCTACAAGCCCACCCCATTCCAGAGAAGTCATTATTTAAGTTATTCTTGTATCAGGAGCCCACAAGTGTGTAGAGCGCTGAGTCCCAGACATATCTGTCCTGCTTCTGCTGATGCTTTCCAAGCTGCTGCGTTGCTCACAGCACACAAATGGGATGTGGCACTTTGTGCTCTCAGAGCTCTGTTGCTGCTGTAATTAGGGACGGTAGAAAAGCGACATGAGAGTTCAAAGGGTTAGAAGGTAAAAGACTATCCTTTATTAGACAAGCACACTTTTTTACAGACAGCTTTGCACAGATGCTACATGATTTGTTATTTGATTGACACCCCCCAACACCATTGGCTAATTACGAACAACACCCATTTCTAAATGTCTTACAAATGAAAACACCAGGTGCAAAACTGTTTAACATTCTTCTACTGAGATCTCTCACAGCCTCCTGCTCAATGCATGCTTTCTCACAGGCAGCCTGATGCTTGAAAATTCCTCTGACTAGGCAGTCAGTATCCATAAAGCTCTACAGGTGCAGGAGCACTCTTCAATGCCTCATGTCTGAAAAGAGAGATGGAAGCTTATATTTACTTTCCTAACACTATTTCTTGCCTTTTTTCTCCATCTCTGCAGCAACTGAAATGCCATTCTCCCACCTTTTGGCAGACTACTGCTTTACTCAGGATGCACTCTACAAGCCTGACCCTCCGTTCCTTTCCCCAACTACGTTTCTACAAGCACACTGAAACAGCTGTCTTGAGGTTTTTCTGTTCTTCCCTTTGTCTTGATCTACCTGATAATGCTGTTTCAGCTTCTACCACCCAGACTGCAGTCTTGAAGTACTTCATTGCTTCCTTTCAAGCAAAACTGCCCCCCATTTCAGGATCTTTGGGTGAAGAAATCTGGCTAGGGAAGAAAGGCATGGAGAAAGCTGTTTGTAGTTTGAGATCTCCATCTCCATTGATTCCTGGACAGGGGAACCTAAAAGACACTCTTTTTTTCCGAACTTTAATAGGCAATAATGTATTTTGAGATGTTTTTATGTTTTACTGTTGTCTTAAAAAAGAATTTATGGGAATTTATAGGTCCCAATCAGACCACAATGAGCATTTTTGCTCATTGTATGATAAAATGCCAGAATCTGACGAGTATTTTGAAGAAGAAGGCCATCACATGGTGCTTTTAACTATTCATGCAAGTGACTTTAAATACTATTTAGAAGAAATAGATTTAGCTGGCCTGTGTTTCCTTATTGGTGGATTAGAGAGAGGAAATTTGTACCCACAGTATTCAAGATATGAAGGTAAGCAAAAACTGTAGTATATTTGAGATTTTTAAATTTTAAATAATTGTCTTGTGGTCCCAGTAGTAGTACAAGGCTGTGTATCAATGAAAACAAATCTAAGTTCTTCATCACTGTAGGCCATGACAAATTCTGTAATATTTTATAGTTTTGTTTTATAATTTGACGTTGATTTTATATTTTGGCTTATTTCTAGAGTAAGAGTTCTCGATAAAAGTTCCCATTCAGGCCTGTTCGGCAGTCCTGGACATTAATGGATGAAAGAACTTAAAAGTGAGCTATAACTTCAACTTGTAACAGCTTCAGTGCGTGACGGGAAATGAAGAACCTTTGAATTTCCAGTCTTATCTGTTGTATCATTAATGCCTCATCTAGATGTGTTCTCATCGTATTTCTCCAGTGGAGACATGGTCCAAGTAGAGCCCTATTAGCTCTACTTGACGCGGGAGGTGGAAGGGGCCACGTGTCTAGGGATGCATCCCTGCCTGCATCCCTGACTATTCCTGGGGCTGCCCCTTCCCCAGCTCCCTGCGAGCTGCAGAAGAGCGTAGTTGGGAAGAAGAACGTGGAAAGTGAAGAAGAGGTGAGGCTGTGGCTGAGGACAGATGTGGCCTCTTGGTTGCCCCATGAGTCGCTACTGCTGTGGCTGCAGCCCGGTGGGCAGGAACTCGCCCTGCCCGGCTGGGGTGACCCTGTGGCTGTGATGTGACACGGCAGCCCTCCTGTCCTTGCCGGAGACACCGCCGCACCCCGGCAGGCACAGCGGGGCGGCCGCTCCTGCTCCCGCGGGGGAAGCGAGCGCAGGGGCCGCGCCTCCCGGGACAGCGAGCGGGGCGAGGTGCGTGTGCCCCGGGGGGACACGGAGCCGGCACGGAGCCGGACGGCGTGCCGGGGGNGCGAGAGCGGCGGCGGGGCCGGGACGGACACCGAGAGCGGGGTAGGGAAGGAGCGGTGGCGCGGCGGGGCTGGCCCCGGCCGGCGGGGACAGTGGCACTTGTGCCCGGCCAGCCGGGCTCGCCCCGCCCCCGGCGGGGACAGCACTTAATGCCTCGGCACCGGGGCTGCCCACCTGCGTGTGCCCGTCTGTCTGTGCCCGTCTGTCTGTCTGTGCCCGTCTGTCTGTGCCCACGGAGCCGCGCAGGGAGGTTGCGGTGCGCGGCTCCGTCTGAGCGCTTGGCCAGCCGCGCTCCGCTGAGCGCTCCGAGCGGCGGTGGGGATGCCGCTGGCTCCGGCGTGCCCCGTTCTGATGTAGCTCAGTGACCGAGAGGCTTCAGCGGCAGTTTGTAATACGGGTTATTAACGCCTGCCTTTTTCCTCCCTACCTTTATGTTGATTTTTTTTTTTCCCCCCCGCTGCCTGTGAAAGTTTTGCGATTAGGAATGTCCTTGGAGTAGAGATGGGAGATAAACTGTAAAGTGACTTGAAGAATTGGTTTCTGAATTACGGCGCGTCTAAAAACAAAGTTTGTGCTTCAATGAGGGCACTGGGAAGTTGAAGGCTTCGGTGCTGGTTAGGTTAAAGTTTTGAAACGTAAAATTGTGGGAGAGGAATTGTTTAGAAGATGCTAGGATATTGTTTTGAGAATAAATGATTAATAATGGAGTGTGATTATGATCTCTAAATGCTCTAATTCGAGTATTTCACTTTCAACTGTGGCTGGGCTGGTTAAATACTGTCATTCTAGGAGCTTTTTTGCAAAAGCATTATTTTTAGTGTAGTTTATCCACCAGAATTGTTTGTATTGTTTCTGTTACTGTCTGTACTTAACCATTATATATTTTATACATTATTTTGTATATATTATGCATGCAGAGACTCTAAATTTCCTGTAGGCTATATTTGCATTGTGTAATGCATGCAGATAATTGTTTTACCCTGTGAGTGATGGGCTTAAAATGTGATGCCATATCATATCACTCAGAAAACCGGAAAATTAGATTTGTACCACAGACTAATATTATGGAATTTCTGCTTCAAATGCCATTTGAACAGTGGTATGCCTTTTACAGCGTTGTGTATATTTGTTTTTAATATTGCAGATGCCTTTTGCTTGCAAGACTGCTGAAATGCTTTGAGGGCTGCATCTCCTTTCCTAACCATGAACAGTTCAAAATCACCAGGGCTGGCTGGATTTGGAGTCTTGAAAAACACAACGTGCCACACGGAGAAAAAGATTTCCGTTTTCTTTTCAATAATCTTCATGACAGTGGGAATTTTGTCCAACAGCCTTGCAATAGTAATTCTCATGAAGGCATACCAGAGATTCCGACAGAAATCAAAAGCCTCCTTTTTGCTTCTTGCCAGTGGTTTGGTTGTCACAGATCTCTTCGGCCACCTCATCAATGGAGCCATTGCAGTGTTTGTGTATGCATCAGACAAAGACTGGATTCGATTTAACCAGTCCAACATTCTTTGCAGTGTTTTTGGCATCTGCATGGTTTTCTTTGGTTTGTGCCCACTCTTCCTGGGCAGTGTGATGGCTGTTGAACGATGCATTGGAGTCACTAAGCCAATATTTCACTCTACAAAAATGACTTCTAGACATGTGAAAATGATGTTGACTATGGTATGTCTGTTTGCTGTTCTTATAGCTTTGCTGCCTATTCTTAGGTTTAGAGCCTACCAAATTCAAGCATCGAGGACCTGGTGCTTCTATAAAACAGAACATGTTGAGGACTGGGAAGACAGATTTTATCTCTTACTTTTTTCTTGCCTTGGGTTCCTGGCCCTTGCTATTTCATTCCTGTGCAATGCTGTCACAGGAATTACCCTCTTAAGAGTCAAATTTAAAAGTCAACAAAGACAAGGCAGATCTCATCATTTTGAAATGATCATTCAGCTCTTGGCTATAATGTGTGTTTCTTGCATTTGCTGGAGTCCATTCCTGGTAAGAGCCTAATGTGTTTGCCAATGTTTAATGCACATCACCGTATAAAAGTTATACTTTTTTATCTCCAGGTTTAAAAGCACTTAAACTGTGATAACAGCTCCACTCACTCACTGATATTAATTTTATAGCCTATTGCCCATAATGTATGTACCTATGCATCTGTGAAACAGTTGTTCTCCACTTATGATCAATATTACACTATGTAATGTATAGGGATTGTGAGAATTGCAATTCCAGCGCTGTGAAGCAGACAGTGGTAGCAGAATCATAGCTAGAAACAAATATTGAGCTCTTCCAAAATTTCAGTGAAATCTAAGATTGGAAAATGTTTTTACTCTGTACAGTGTAAATATTTTTTTTTTTAATGGCAGTGTGTTTGCTGTTAAAATAACAGTTTACTGCTACTTGTGAGGTGTGTTAGGGCAGATAACAGTTAAGAACTGTTCAAAACCACCTCCATTAACAGGGTGTTAAGGGCTTTGCTTTAGAGTGGTGTTGAAAAGCAGTGGTTGGCGGTGGGCTGAAATCAACATTGGGTTTAGACCTAAGCAAGCTGGGTTTGTGATGTGGACAGAGGAGCAGCAGAGCTGCTGTGGGCAGGTGGTGTAGGACTGTCCCTGCTGTGACTCCAGAGGGTCAGTGCCACTGCTGTTAGCGCCTGCTCTGTCAGTGAGCAGGACCAAGGGAAGTGGGATTGTGATATGGGAAAGAATTTGACAGATCCTACGGTATCATGGTGTTATAAGGCTGATACTAGCTATGTCTCCTTTTAGTGTTGTAAACCTGTCTGAAGAAATTTAGGTTTTTTGCTAGGGTTAGAGGATTTAAATCACAAGTCATATGAAATCTTAATTTCTTCCCTCGAAACAGGTTCCTATAGTTTCCCAGTGATATAAATGAGGGCAATTTTGGTTTGAGGTAACAAATACCGACATTTAAGTCTGAGATCTGTATCAGATCCAGCTATATCTCATCTGCTCACTGCCTGTGGTAGAGTCTGAAGTTATCTGAGTTAGTTCTAAATTAGATACTGATTCTAGCCCAGCTGCAGCAGTTGGTATATCTGGCAGGTAGCATTTAATTAATCCAGTATCGCAGGCTTCAAGGAGAAAGTCTGAATATAAATGTCTGCAGTCACTGAAATGCACAAAAGCTCTTTCACTTCTCTTCAAATCACAGAGAATTTTTCTAGTCTTGCTCTGCAGCATAGATTAAATTTATGCTGGCTTCTGTCAGTATTGTGGCTGTAGTGTGTGGAGCATAAACAAAGTTGTCAGAGCAGTATAGCAAGTTTTCTAGGGAACTTCCTTACACTTACTTCAGACACCATCTGAAGTTTGGGGCAAGCCACAGAATGGTTTTCTAGAAAAGCATGTCAGTTGACGACTTTACTTTCCATGAAAAAGCAGCATTATTATCCTCAGGTGACATTTATTTCATTTAAAATAATTGTTCTTAAAAGTAGGGATTAATTTGGTTTTTAAAAACCCTTGGGTGTCAGAAGAACTATAAACTTTTTTAGTTCACCAGAGATACTTCATTTATTTAACACATTAAGGAACACTAAATTGCAACTACTATGGTTTTTCTTTCAGTGTGGGTAATTTTGTTATGCCATTCAATTTTAATATTGCTATATATTGAACATATATAAAATTATAATTTTAGAAATTGTGGCAATCTAATGAAATCACAGGACTACTTTTGCTAAAGTATTTATCGAAGTGATAGTTGAAGATGAATTATTATTATAGGTGGAATTTTTTTTGAGACCCTTTTCAGCATTTGGTGTTTCCATTAGCTTACAATACAGGCCAGTGAATGACTTCTTGCTTAATTTTGTACTTGGTATTTTTTGGAACTGTGTTGCAGAGGGAGTTGGTACTCAAGGAATCCTGGTTCACTGGGTGGCAAATCTGCTGATGCTTTCTGTCCAATCCAGGCTTGTGATGCTTTGCCTCTGGATCTCTTTTGAAATGAGATGAGCCAAACTTACACCATGATCAGCCTGGCATTATGGAAAGCAGTTCTTCAATATGGACAAATTTAGGTTAGAAAGGAAGAGAGTTTTTTTTTTTTTTAAAAAAAGTAGGTGTAAAATGGGATTAAATTCTTGAAACGAAGTTTCAAGGGAGTGAAAAATTGCTGTTTTAGCCAGAGTTTCACTGGGAAATGCAATGGGGTGGGGTCTTGGGGTCTTCTATAGGTATTTCTTAACTGTTAGGATCATAGAGTTTGTATCAGTTAATTTGCTGATTTATTTACCCATTCCTTGTTTTGATAGCAACAGAATACAAACGGAATGACAAGTGTGGTGTTAATTTGGCAAGATTTTTTGGCCTACACTTGAAGTTTGTCAGGAATGCGCTGCTCAAGTGCTACATTAAAGTGATCCAGAGTTTATCAAATTGTATGCTTTATGATTAATTACTGATTCAAACCTACTTGTCTGATATTTCTGAAAGATCTCAGGGCTTTTAATTCGTGAAAAGAATGGTTTACGTTTTACGATATAATCAGCATATACCAAAATAAGTATTTCTTGACGTAAGTATGAGCAGGTGTCCGTAAATGAAATTATCTGGAAAAGGACACAAATACATGCTTGTTCTGCAATCATTTGCTTCTTTACTTTTTTTTCTCCAGGCTAAATCTAAAAGTCAGAATTTGAAATCTAGCCTTTGAATTGTGAGTTCTGCCTATGTTGTCTATCCCAAAGAGTATACAGAACAAAATGTTTCGTGAGAGTCGATTGCCTCAAAGTAAACCAAAGCGATTAGCAGCCAAACAAACTTCTGGAAGAGAAAGTGGAGGAAGGCAATGCGTTTTGTACCACATGTGGTTTGCAGATACAAGAATTTGGATTTATTTGTGTGATTCCCCATCTGATGGGGGGGTTTACTTAGTTTTATTTCACTTCTGTTTTCAATCTAGTCTGGTATGTCCATTGACATATGTCTATCCAATGACATAATGAGATCTATCCAATACTGTAATCCAACTGCAGATTTACTTCACTATTAGATTTTAAATTAATTTTATTTCTTTTCCAAGTGGAGTTAATATTCAGACATTGTCATTGTCATGTGATAATATCACTTTCAGATGTCATTAGCATCACAAGGCCCTGGATTGTCCTTAATGGTGTCTGGTGTGGAACTGAGCTTGACTTCTGCTCAGTGGTAGTGAAGCTGTTTTGGTGCCTATTTGTATATGTGTGTAAAAGTATATATAACTAACACTTAATATTGTGAATAATAATATATAGTATTGTAATCAGTCACCACCTCTGTCTTAAGATTCCTGAAGATATGGAGTGTTTTTCAAAAGCAGAGCCCACAGCATGGCTCTTGTGAAGCTCTGCTTGCAGCTCTTGGACAGGGACCTCCTTCTGATTTCCTTTTTTTCCTTTTGATTTCTTTCCCAAAGCTCCATCTCATCTGTTTTTCCAAAATAAGCATCTTTTTCAAGTTTTCTGCCACTGTGAGAGAATCTTTCTTTAATGAAGGGTGGGAATGAGAGGTTCTCCCTGCACCTTCCCTTACGGGGGAGCACCGATCTCCTTGTGAGGAGAGAAAATTCACAAAAAAATCCAAACAAGTGAAATTCATGAGTTTCATAATAATATATGTACTCAATGAGTTGCAAAGGCACATTTGTTCTCACAGTTCAAATAATTTTGCTTCGTGATGGGTAATTCCAGGTAAATATGTTCTGAAGATACATCTCTGTATAGTTCTCATCCTTGTGAGAGCCTTAGCCCTGTGCTGAGAGTATGTCAATTCTGCTGGATGAATTTGGTCCCCAGGGGTTGGATTCCCAGAGCTAATAGTCAGGCGGAAGCACTTTGTGACAAGCACCTCTGATGAAATACTTTGTTACATAAAGCTGTTTTTTGGCTGTGACTTGACATCTGGCGTGTCATGAAACAGCTTGGTTTGGAGCTGTGCTTCTATGAGCAAATTCTGACATCGGAATGTCGTATTCTGTAGGGCTCAAGGGATAAACATCTTATAAAATTTGGTTTTTTGGAGTAGCAAAGAGAACTGCCTGTAACTGTGGACAGGAGAGGTTTATTTCAGAGTGAATTTATTTACAGGAACAAATTATGATCTGGAGAAATTTCTAAACTTTTTCATATGTGAAACATAGCCTGAGAAAAATACTTTTGTGTTCAAATTATTCTTGAGATCTTTTTCCATGCAGTTAACTGATTAATTTCATTCCAGCTTTTCCTCCCCTGTACTGCAGAAAATAGCCATTCCTGTTTTTTTTGGAAAGAGCTCAGTTTATTTCATATGAATAAATCAACTCTTATTCAGTTGCTTTTTTTACTGCTTAGATTAATTTTTATCAGTCCCTTCTCATGTAATATCTTCTCATTCCAGTTTGTTATGCTAATTGTGTCTCTCTGAACTCGCTGTGGCTTTTTCTTGTCCTCAGATTGTCTCATGCAGTGAGGCTTGATGGCTGCTTTTCCTGCACCTAGGGCTTGCAATTTACTGAATCACTTCAACTCAGAAGCTGCTGGTGCTGGTCTGAGCAGTCCTTTCAGAGGATGTGCTCTGGAGCTGGTGAGCAGGGCAGTGATGTACTAACAGGGGGGCTTTTGCTGGAATACCCTTACCCCATCCCACCCTAGTTGCTCCACCAGCTGTTTTGGGTGCAGAGAGGCTCACCATTGGTGTGTGCTGAAGGAGGTCAGTTTGGTGCAGGTTTTACACAAGTAACTTCTGGGCCACAGCCTCGTGTAGAGTATAAGGTAGTTTGATGTACAAGGCAATCCACTGTGCATCTCATTTGATTATTTTTGCATGTGTAGCCTTGTATACACTTTGCCAGGAGTTCCTGTCTCTGTTACTCTTGAAGCCTCTGCCTCCTTTCTTGTTTTCTGTCTTTAATAAGCTGGCAGTTTATATTTCTGTTACACTGCCTTGTGCTTATGTGTGCAGGAGGCATCATATATGTGAGCTTGTTGCTTTCTTAATGCTGTTTGTGTGCCTTCATTGCTGGTTGTATTGTCCCTACAAAAAAAGAGTTACTGAAAAATTTATCCCTTGTGCTCTTGTGACTGGTGGTTTCTCATAATCAGAAAGTGCAGCTGAGGAGAAGCAGGGAGATGTCCCAAGATGCAGGTCCATGCTCTGCCAGCGAGAACTCAGATCTCATGGGGGGATGCTCTGCCTGTTATTGCCTTACTCTTTATTAGTCAAAGCTGCAGCCACTGTGAGCTTGTTTTGCCTGCACAGGCACTGTCAACAGTGACCTTTTCTTTTGAAAACGAATAAATTAGGCTTTCAATTTCCAATCCTGTGTTTCCGAAGAGTGAAGAAGGAGATACTCTTAAATATGTTTAGCTAACCTTGCAGCTTTGAATGCTGTTGTAAACTTTCAGAGGGAAAAACGACACTTATCTGTCCTTTCTAGGGCTCAGATTTTAAAGAAGATAATCAGTGATAATTACTATGCTTGTGCTGGCTTTTGCCACTGAGTTCTTGCTAGAACACTTGTCTGCTGACAGGACACAGAGACAGGATGCATTGTCAGCAGAGTGGTTAGTGCTGGCTCTGGGAACCCCTCACAGCCTGCCTGCGGTAGGGGAGGTGTCCCATGGGAGAGCTCCTTGGACACCGTCAGTTCATCTTTGAGGGTGGGTACAGACCCATCTTAGGAGCCCACTGCTGTCACCATGGTTTTAATAAATGGACCAGTTTCATGGGGAAAGGAAAAAAATCTTTTTGCCAGCAGCAGGCCTGCTAGATGTGCCTCTTTTTCTCTAGTGCGAAGCACCAATACAGTGATAGTTGTTGTTGACTGTAGGTAGTTATTTCTCTCCCAGTCAGAGGAGATCAGGAGAGTCAGTTTGAATGAATAAAATGCTCCCCAAATTCCTCTGAAAAAAAAAATTCTCGAGTTTGGTTTTCTTTTTGAGCTACATTAGAAAAAGAGCTTCTCCTCCTATTATGGTCCTTTGATTGCTTGCTGAGTTTCTCAATGCATCCATTAACTCTGTGCAAATTCAATTACTGTTCTTGCTTGAGTTTCTCCTAGCATCTGATAACTCAAGGTTAAATTGCTGAAAGATTACTGTCATTGCTAATATTATGGCCCAAAAGGTATTTTGAAATACATAACTCATTTTATGGATTAAGAGGAAAGAGAACACTCATTTTGGTTGAGGTTTATGTTAGTGTCAGGAGAGAAGTTTCTTTCCAGCTTAGCTTCCCATGGAATAAGGTTTATTCAACAGCTCAGACAATTTCAGTGTGCTTTTCTTTGTCCCCATGAAGAGAGAATCCTAGAGAGAATTTGCACGTGTTGGAAGTGAGGGTAACAAAGTTTAAATCAATGCATTTAAAAGTCCCATCCACCTATTGAGATGTGTTTCTGTGATTGGATTAGATATTCATACCTTTTTTAGTATTGGTTGTAGAGAATTTTCTTTTATTTTGTGTTCTTAAGTGACACAGCTGCCTAATTCCACCAGATTAGATGAGAACTAGAATGAGATTAATTTTTGACTATACCTACCTAAAATGATTCTGAATTTTAAAGGTACTGTTTTGATGTTTAGAATTGGTCTGTTCCTATTTTCATCTTTTACAGTACACAGAGATCTTACAGGCCTTATCCTTTCTGAGAAATATGAATCATTTTAACAAAAATGTTTATAAGTGTGGGCCAGGGCGTAGTTTATCATAGAGTGCTTAGAAACTGTATATTAATTGTGGCTGTATTTGTAATTTGAGTTTTACTCTCCCTCTCACAGAAGTCAGGGAGCTGAGATACTCTTTGAACAGGACAGTGCTGGAGAAGAAATAGGCAGTGGTAATGATACAAACCAGGGAAGGAAGGAGTGCTGAGATTGACATATTGCCCTTTACCAGAGGCTTCTGGGGAAGCATAAATATAGTTTTTGTTATCTATGTTTACTTGTGCTGTTTGGAAAAATGTACGTAAAGCCTTTTCTGAAACTGCAGTGCTATCTGAATACAATAAGATTGTTTGTTTTGGAGAGAAAAAGTAGGGAAGGCAGGTTTCCAGTCATGTGAGAACATGGAATTTTCAGAATAATGTGGTTCTGGTTTTCTTTCATAATTGTTTGCTTCTTGATTTTTGAATTTAGATGCTTTATACAGAGTTAAACTATGAAGATCCTTAAATTGAAACACAATATTTTGTTTCAAATAGATGTCAGTGGCTTTCACAAAAATTTTTTTTCCTCAGTTTTGAATTTGCCATCTCGAGAAATCAAATTCTGAAAACTTCACCGAAATAAATTTGCCATTCATTACCTTTCCTTGTTTATTTCACTTGGTTAGGTTTTTGGATTCTGTGTTTGATATTAAAAAGGAAGTCAGTGTGACATTAATTCCGTTGTTTAACATAAGAGAATTCTTCCTGTTTCCTAGATATTACACTTATTCAGGCATTTCTTACTTAAAAATGTCATACACTGCATAGCCATCTTTGGAAAATGTCATACATGGCATAACCATTTTTGGATCGTTATTTTAGGAAAGCTGTCTTTCCTGACTATCTAAACACTTTAAATGGTAAAGTTGTTGCTGAAAAATTTCAGGGAGTAATATAGTCACATGGAAAAACTCCAGAAAGTCCTTAGTCCTGACCAGGTTTAATGACAGACATCAGGGTGTAATATACATTCATATATTCTGTGAGATAATTATTATGGTGTTAATTCACAATCTGAAGTGTGGCATGGTGCTTTCTAGTTTAAGTTGCTTGCCTCACTAGTGCTGTAGAATTTGTTAATGTCTGAGAAGCATTGCTGGGTTGCAGTTTGGGTTGCAAGCTCCCTGAGGACAGAGGTTCCCTGTGTGCCCAGTGCCCAGCCATGCAGAACACTGTCCCATCGTGGCTTCTTTGGGAAGTGTGATGTGTTTTGGGAACAGCAGTGGTCACTGCAGAGAGGGTTTACACCAGGGGTGACAGTGGTCTTTTAGTAATCCTGACTCAGTCTTTGGGATTCATTTTTTTATTGGGTGAGGTGAAATAGATGAATGGTGGAATGAACTGGAGCTGCGTTCTAAGTACTGTTCTGTCTCCTCAGTGATTGCTCTTACTGTCCAGGCAGAGCAGGAGTGGAGAGCAGCTCCTAAGCTTGATCTTAGCTCTTGTGTTCAGTCAGAGCCATGTGTGGAAGGGCAGGATTGAGTGGCATGAGAGCTGTGCTTCTCCATGATTGCCCAAAGAAGGCTGAAGATGAACCTTTGTGTAAGGGATATCCTGAACTGAGGTTTTTAAGATAATTAGGCCTCAATACTAATATTAAATACTAAATACTAATACTAGTAAAAATACTAAACTCACAAAAACCAAAGATTAATTGTCACTGGAGAATTGGAAGTTTGTCACTGCTCTACAGCTGGTTCCCCTCCTGCTGTGCTGGACCTTCGTGCTGCCCCTCAGGAGGTTTGGGCTTCCAAAGTTACAGGAGTGGGGTAGGATGAAAAGGATGTAGTGAATCTGCTCCAGAGTAACCTCGTGACCCACGTTATGACTGTGACACCAGGACATGAGTGCGTGGGGACAAAGACTCTTGTGCTGGGAGGGATGTGACCAGCTATATTCCCATCTGCTTCCCTGCATGGAGAAAGAGAAAATGAAGCAGAAAGGAGGTGAGGATCCCTGTAAGAGGTAGCAATTTGCTTTAGGGTTTACAGTTCGTTAGTGAATTGGAAATAAACTTGAATTATACCAGAAGCGTGAATTTGCAGAAATAACAAGAAATAAATCTCTTTTAAATAGAGACTTGATTTTTCTCTTCCATCCTCCTCCTGAAATGTGGTTGAGCTGCACAGCAAGCCCTTTCAATTTATTTGCCAACATAAAAGAAAAAAGTAATTGCAAATTATGTATTCCAACTTGGTAGACATATTGCTAATTCATTACTCTTGATATTTCTGATCATAGCTGCTTAGTTTACTCCTCCAGAATGATACATAGAACAAATCATTTTAACAAAGGTGATCTAAAAAGAATAACATGAAAGCAATGCATCGTGTCTTTTTTTTGCCTCCAGTCAGGTTTCTCAAACACTGCAAATCAGATAGCACCAAGTGATTAGGTGACTGTGACCCCAGTCCATCTTCAACAAGGGCAGGATCACCAGGGGAGTTTTAAATAGAAATTAGGAAAACAAATCTTCATTGAAAGTGTAACCAGGCATTGGAATAGGTTGCCCAGGGAAGTGCTGCAATCACCATCCCTGGAAGTGCTCAAAACGCCTGTGGATGTGTCACTGGGGCATGTGGAAAAGGTTTAGTGGTGAATGTGTGATCATCGCAGAGGTCTCTTCCAGCCTTTTCAGCCTGTTCTATAGGTATGGACCTCTGCAGCTCCTCTTCCCTGCAGGCTGTCTGTATATTGTCCCTTTTTTCTTTCATTCAGACAGTTGTCTTCCTCCCCAGTATCATGTGTTATTTGTGATTCTTTCTTTTGATATTTGTAGGGTACTAGTGAGAGAACTTCTGTTGCTCCTAAATAAATTAGAATATTTATTTAACCATTAAAAATGTGATTTTTTTTCCAAATGAGTGTGAAAACCTGGAACAGCAAAGCAACAATAGAGAAGTAATAGGTCATTTCCAGGGTCTGAAGCTTTACCCAACTAACCCTAATGGAAGAATAAATGAATCCCAAATACGTGTAGTCCTTGTCTCCCTAAATACTTAAGGATGGTCCTCATTATAGGTAGTAGAAATACTCTGTTGTTTTCTGGTCCTTAAAATTGTCCTGTAAAGTTTCTCTAGCATTGCTGGGCAAAGAATATTTTAATTTTATCTATAAAATTAATTTTTCTGTGCAATAGATTTTTTGTTGTAGGCCTTGTTCTTAGGAATACATTCCTCGTGCTGTGGAAGCAGGCTTTCTTGTAACTTTAAAACATGTAGCTCAGGAAACAGGTTGTTTATTTGGCTTTGGTATGGACGCTATGTCTTTTCATTATGAAGTGAGTCATCTACTGTTTCCAATGCTAGAATCTTTTCTATCCATATCCACAATGCTTTCCTTTCAAATGAGTAATCAATTAAGTTGCGAGAGTAATTACATTGCCGTCTAGTTGAACTAAACTATCTCTTATTTTGATGGCGAGGAAAGGAAATAAAGAGGACTTTGAATCCAAGATAGAAATATTTCGATTATTTAGGAGAAACAAAGAGGTGACCTGGAATGTTTTATTCAAGCCAAACATGAATTTATGCTACTGCAAAACTGATGCAAAATAGGTAATGTTTAAGGGGAAAGTTGACAAAAAATAAAAACTTCATTTTCAATTAATGTTTGCAAGTTTGTGTGCACACACCCCCCACACCTCCCCACTGGTAATGAAGTGAAGCAGTGTAGTAGGCTTACTTCGTAATTTCATTCCTGTCAACTTCAGTGAAGAATTACCTGGTCACAGACTAAGCTGTGCCTGAGAAAGGAATATGAGAAAATATTTTTATTTGCTTTGTGAAAAACTTTGTGTTTTTCCCATTTTCTCTATACTTTTTAGGTTTTCTACAACCCTGAGCACCTTTAGCTCAACAATACCTTCAAAATGTTTGTGCAATTCCTTTTTAAGCAGGGAAAATAGTGAGCCAGTGGATCTACTCTTAATTTTTAGTGACATTCTTATTTTATCACAGAAATATACATGAGACAAAAGGAGACTCCCTTTTTCAGCTGCTACTTCTCAAGGGCCAATTCTGCAAAATTTTACATGAGGAATTATTACATATACCCTTAAAAGTACCCTCTGGACTTTCAAGTGACAAAAAGCTGGCTCATGTATTTTGTCATCTACAAAAATCTACAAAGTTCCTTTTTAAATTGACATTTTTTAATAAAATCACTATGCTCAGTTAAAATTTAATTGCTAAGCTAAGTGATCATCTGGTATATAAAAGTTGAAGATATAGTTAATGTTTTTGTTTTAGAAAGGAAAGCATTAGGGGAAATCCACGTTGCAGGTCTAGAACATAAAAAGCATTATGTGGCATAAGTAGAACACTGTGTGTACTAACATTTTGATGGTAGAAGTGGTGCACTGCATATTGTTCTTGGAAGCTCTTGTTTTTAAACTGACTTGCAGAATCACATAAAAATAAAATGAAGCATGCTCAGCTTTGTTGCAACAAATGCTTGGCTTTTATACTGCAAGATCAATATAGCAATGGTACAGGCAATCTGCTGTCAGTGTTTCTTTTTTAATAGCTCTACTTTGGAGATATAAAATGGTACATAAAATGTGAAGATACATGCATTTTTATTTCTTTCTCCCACTATTTTGCAAATTTATTTTCTTAAAGACTATGTTTGTAGAGTACAACAAAGTGTCATCTTGTGTGATTCTCTGTTAGACTGAAGCTGCTTTTGTAACATGAAAAGTGAAAGTTCCAAAAACTCTAGAAATTCAAAATAAGGGTATATTTTTTGTTTCTGTGGATTTGGATATAAGCAGTAGAGTTCTGCCTTGAAACCTCTGTGGTGTAGGAGAAGGGGATTTGCACTTAAACGTTCGATATAGGCAGTAGTGACAAAACATAAGTGTTCTGCAAATACTGAAAAATCCACGGACTTTCTTCCATTAATGGAAATCCTCAGAACTGCTGGTAAGGAAATCCAAAGGAAGAGGAAGAGGCTTGGGAGGGTCTGCAAGGTTCCCACAGGGAAATGGAGTCCGAAGGCTGAGCCGCAGAAGACAAGAATTTCCGATATTTGTCTACTCTGCCTTCCATGTCAATCTCTGGGTGACTGGTTTTTATCCAGTTTCCTGAAGTCAAGGATAGAACCTGGATTTAGAGCCTGTGAGGTGAAGTCTCATTTTTTGTCTTACTTCTTAACTAGCTCTAGAGTCTACTTCTTGTTTTGACTGACTGTCCTTGAGTACTGACAGGAATGTTAGTAAGCAGCACAGCCTTTTAGCCTATTGGTTGTTCTCGTGTAGATCCAACTGGAAAGAAAATTAAATTAGTGCTGTTTATGTTTGGAGAGTGGTGTGAAACCTTGGAGTAATTTTTTTGTTTATTGCACTGAGGTTTTTCCCTGAGGGAAATGGTAATTCTCTGATGCTGTCTGCTAGGTACAAAATTGAAGAAGTCAACAATTTTAAAATGTTGTAAAAAATTTTCCGCAGACTTTCTGGATCTTCCAAAGTGAGCTTTGGTTTTAATGAAGTTTAAACTTGGACAAAAAATATGCAGAAGTTTAATGTATTGTGTCAAGTCCTTTCTTGGCACAAATTTGATTTCTCTCTATATATTTTTAGGGACACAGAATTCTCAGGTCTTTTCTTAAACCAGCAAGAACTAGTAGGAGTCAGAGTAACTTTATATCTTACAAGCAGGTACCCTTGATTTAAAATTACTTTTACAGTTATGCTTTTATAGTACCTTTTCTAAAGAAAGTTTGAATTGTCACAGTTACATCATGTGATACTTTCTTTTTTTGCAAACCAGGGAGACATACTACAGCTGTCTTCATATAAACAGTGTATAAATCAGCAAAGTGCTACTGGGATTCTTACATTTCTAAATAAGTTAGAAAATGTCATGAGTTACGTTTTTTATTTACCAGCTGGGGATTAATTTTTTGAGTCACACTGCTGAATCTGCATGAATATTAACTTCAGTTGTGGAAATCAAAGGTTGTTAGATACGATGCAATAATAAGAGGCAATAGTGTTGCCTCTTCCCCACTTGTGTATTGCTGGCTAGAGAAAACAGAATTCCTTTGTCATATCAACCTGCTGGACCTGCAGGGAATCGAAAAAAGTGTTTGAATTGGTTTCCTGACTTTGAACCAATTATTTGACCAATTAATACTCAAATAAGAAGAAGAGAAATGTTCTTTTTGTGCCCGTAGAGGTGGCCCCACTCTCAAAAGTCCACTTGGCACTGCACCAAGTTCTGGTGGCAATTTCTGAGCTGATGACTTGAATAATTTCAGTGACACAAATTTCTCACACCCAGGGAGCAAATACAGACTGTCTGCATGTTTTGCTTCAATTAAATCCTTTATTAATATGCTGGTAGCATATTAATCCTTTTTATAATTTATGGTTTCAAATGGACTTTGGAACAGTATTTTAAGAATTTAAATTTAAATAAAACAAATCGACTGTGAAAATGTGATAGAAATAATAATTTATATTGACTTCATTCCGTTCCACCCCTCTTCCACTGAAGTTTAGGTCTTGTTCTAGAAACCAGCAGATGCTTTTAGAAAGGCTCCAGGACACAGTCTCCAGTGTTACTGCAGTTGATTTCACTTGCTTGCAGTTTTCTTACATGATTTTTCAGAAAATGTGGAGTGTCCCCAGTACAGGGTAGTCTCTTTGGAGAAGTGAGAAACTCTCTCACTTCATACTCAGGGACAAAGTGATGGCAACATGTGGTGCTGCTCTGCCACAAGTCTTTTAGGGTAAAAATGCTCATGCTCAGGGGTGCAGTGAGATTCTCTGTCTTAGTCTTTCTATATAGAAATCTCAGCCTCTCAGAACTTCAATGAGCTGTGATATTATTTTATATTAGTTTTAGATATACAAGAGAGAAAATATTTTTTAATTTCTGCGTAATGCTCCCAAATAATGTAAGTAATATGGTTAGGAAAATCTTATTTTATAAACTAAATTTGTAGACAATTAGATTTTATCTTATTATTTCAAATCTAGGGACCCACAGCTGAGTTACATAAACATGTGACTGTGAATATAAGCTCTACTTGCTCTGCATGAGTTCAGATGTATTATTTTTTGTATGTCTGATGTTCAGAAGAGGCAACTGAAATGTTCTGGATGAAGCTTCTTCAAGTGTCAGAATCCATAAATTACATACCAGTTTTCCTTGTCGTCCTAATTTACTTCATGCAAGTCCATAATCAAAGCAGAGATAGTTTATGTTGGAAAGCAAATAAATAGATTCACTTAGAGGTGATTGTGTCTAAATGCAAAGGAATCTCACAAGTGTTTTAGGTAATATGAGAAAATAAGTTTTACAAAATCTGGATGGAGCTACTTATTAGCAACATCTACTGCTTGTTTCTCTGGACATGAAATTGCGTTGGATTTGTCATTTATTAACTCCAGAGAATGCGAGAGAGGAACAACAAATGAATTTTTAAGTACGTCAAGAGGCAGATTAGGAACCTGTAAGTCTGTGTTAAATCAAACATTTTGTGTGGGATAAGGACATTGGTCTGTGGGCTCTGCTAGGCTGTTGTTTGCTGCCCAGTCCAATTTGCAGAGTAAGGAGTATTCTGTCTGAGTTTGCCTTGTGGTATCGGACTTCTAATAAATAAAATGTAGACTGTCCTGAAAAAACATCCCATGCGAAGCCCGAGGAGCTGCTCAAGTTTGGGTGGGCTGCTGATGTCAGAGAGGAATGTGCCCGGTGGTTGTGGGGTGAAAAGCATTTTCAGGGAACTGAATCTGTGTTTGTGTTGGCGTGGTGCTCAGACATTCCTCCTCCTCCCCACACCAGTTCCCAGCTGTGCTCCTGCCAGTCCTACCAGCTTCCTTAGCAACGTTCCGAGGGCCTTCCTTTGCTGCTCCCATAAATACCGTACAGAAACACTGGATCAAATACTTCAAACAAGTGCAGTGTCCTTTTACACACTCACTTTGTGCCATTCAAGTTTATACTCAGCTGTGGTGACCTGCAAGCTATAGGTAGGGTCTGGAAATATGGAGAAGCATTTAAAAAGGAGTAAAATAGGTTTGCTGAAATGTGGAGCTTTAGTTTTCTCTTCTTTCATTATTATTTTTTAGCTTTTCTGTTAAGTTTTTTTTCAGTGCATCTTTTTGAAACTACAGCCCTGCACTTGGACAGACTGACCCTACCTCTCATTGCCCAATAAATCAGTGTACTCACAGCATCAGTTGTAAAATATCCCATTTCTTAGTTAAATAACTGCAGCGCTTTAAAGGCTTTGGAACAAAAAGCCTTACAGAGTTTCATCTTTCTACCAAAAAAGTCTTCATGTGGTTTTAACATTAATAACAGGGAGAGATAATTTACCATCTTCTGACAGATTCCTGGCTTGGCAGATCATGCTTTCTTCACACAGGAACTTAAGTTACAAACCCCCAGTGGCAGGCAGCCTGTAAAGGAGGTCTCTGCAGGGCAGGAGTCCTGGTGGCCTGAGTTTCACTGGGGCTGTGTCCCACAGCCCAGCTCGTTGCTCTGCAGAGCCACAGCATCCTGGGCTGGTGTAGCCCTTGGCTATCCTCTGCCAGATGCCATCCTGCCCAGCTGTTCTGGAATTCCACCGTCTGGAATTATTGGCCCTGGTAGTGCTGTTGCTGGTGGAGGTCTGTCCGTGTGCAGCACCTCCAGCGGTGAATGAAACCCTTTGTGTCTCCACTGACAAGTGGAGGGGCATCAGTGGCTTTTGTCACCGTGGCTTAAATTTTCCTTCAGACCTCCAAATCCTCTGGCGTCAATAAATTGTGTTCTACTGCAGCGTAAAACATGTGAATCTTCTTGTTGAAATCAAATTACTGTGTTCCTTATGCAGCCTTTAATTAGGAAAATGTGAAAAAATAAACAGCTTTCATAAAAATGTGCTGACCTACAAGTGGATTCTGTCCTTGAGAAAATCCATTTCTGGAACAGTCTTGGCATGCTTTGTTAGATCAAATTCTGGATTTGGTTTTTGTTTGTTGCTCAGATCAATCCCTGGTTGCCATCCTCTGCTCCAGCAGAAGTAATTCACATGTATGTCCTTCATAAAACATGAGAGGATTTCTAGAGTGATAAATGTTAGATGCCTGAAAGTATTTACATTGCAATTTGGGATGCACTGATGCTGTGAAGGTGTGAAGATTAGAGCCAGTGTTGAAAGGATTTCACTCATTTACGTGCTCTCTTGGTATATTTTTTAATGTACAATTTTAAAATATTTGATTTTCAGATAATTTAAATGCTCTCTTGGTGTACTTTTTGATGCATAATTCTAAAATACTCCCTTTTCAGGTGACAATGACCAGAATTGGGATTAATGAGGCTCGCTCAAAGGAGACCTGTGAAACGATACTTTTTGCTCTCCGAATGGCCACGTGGAATCAGATTTTAGATCCCTGGGTGTACATTCTTCTCCGGAAGGCTGTTCTTAAAAACCTGTACAAGATCACAAGTGGATGTTGTGGTGTGCACGTCATAAACTTACACATGTGGGAACTCAGCTCCATCAAGAATTCTCTGAAGGTTGCAGCAATATCAGAGTCACCAGTAAGCTCCAAACAGATAAACCAACAGCCTCTCACCTCTATGGGACAGTAAAGTTTAACTCAGTCTATGAAGAGATGATGGAGGCAACGCTCCTACATGGGCAGTACTTTAAAATGAGTTCCAAGGCTCAGTGGTTTGGCATTTGTCTTAAATTGTGAGTGGTTTGCTATTGTTGCTTACCAGTTTGATATTGCTGCTCCAGAAGATGCCCTTGAATGTTTCAATTCACTTTAGAATACATCGCTTCCAAAACTGGTAGTGGAATGTTAAGTCATCTGTATTTTTCCCTTCCATGTACTGGGGTGAAGAGGGCTCCTTATAACACTTCCCACCAAACCTTTCACCTTAACAGACTTCTTACAAGGGCAAAAGTGACCTCCAGGGTGATTTTTAAAAGGGGTAGATATTTTCTAGCAAAGATATCCCCCAGATCCTTTGCAGAGTCTCTGTTTTCTAGGATAAAGTCAAACATCCTTTCTGTAAGGGTATGCTATGCTTCTAGGCGTTGAATTTACCAATTTTATGTATAAAAGACATTTGGCTTATGCCCAGTTTATTAAATGATCCACTTTGCTTGGTTCATTGATTTGACCTTTTAATTATTTACTGTTCCATGAAGTTTTGGGAGAGCTGCAAACTTCATCAGTGTTAGTGTTCCTTTCAAATCACTGACAAAGCCTGAGGTTCCCTGTG
This sequence comes from Vireo altiloquus, assembly GCA_013396875.1. Lineage (NCBI taxonomy): Eukaryota > Metazoa > Chordata > Aves > Passeriformes > Vireonidae > Vireo > Vireo altiloquus. The sequence goes on along the minus strand of VZRF01010180.1, from coordinate 310,931 downwards.
GGAACACAGAAGCAGATGAGCTCAGCTTCCCTATAGTTATGTTTTGAGATGTGTTGGTGAGCTTTTAGTCCTTCCAATGTATTTTGTTGGAACTAACAGGCATAAGGCCGGGGTCAGTCTGTGAAAATCGTAGTTTTCCTCTCCTTCTCAAACTGAAGGATGATTCTGGGAGCGTTCCCCTAGTGCATGTACTGAAATACTTATGTGGTACATCAGCTTCATTTGTAAAAAGTCACATGTGTGTCGTGAAAATGTGTGTGACCAAATGAGCACCTCTGCAGGGAACTGCTTTGGGAGCAGGGTTTTGTTTGTGAAAGCGAACTGAATGCTCAGTTTTTGCAGGGTCTGTGTCTGAAGAGCTGAGAGCATTCGATATATTTGAAGGTACCAGAAAATTTTCAGGATGACTTCACGCAGAAGGCCCTACACCTTTAATGCTGCTAAAAGAAGCTTTGGTTTTTGTGACTGTGTGCTGTTCAGAAGCCAAAAATGAGAGATGCTGTTTTAAGATAGGTCTATGTTATTTTTAGCAACTGAACTTCAAATAACTACCTTAGTGAAGTCTTGGTGTATTTGAACAAAGTAGTTAAAAACAGATTCACTAAGAAGACAATCTGAGGGACCAAAACTATTCAAAAGTACAAATTCGTGTTGTATGTGGGAATAGTTTCTTAGTCAGCAAATGAAAACCCAAAAGGTTAAAGTATTTCTTTTTTTTTTTAAATTTTTTTTAAGCTATTTCCTTTTTATTTTAAAAAGGTGGAAAAATAAGTGGGTTAAATAACCCTGTAATGAAATGGCTTCATTTACCCTAAAGAATTTCTGTATGTGATTTCTTTTTTCTCAGTCATAGGACTGATAAACTGTGGACAGATTTGATACTTGTATAAGTTCTGCACTATTGCTTCACGTGAGTCCTACTGAAATCTGGAAGCATTCAGTCAGTGCTCAACTCGGCTTTTTCATTTTGCAGAATGTGATGTCAGTGTACCTGTTGACATAAATTATTTGTTCCTTACAGAAGATTGTTGTTTTAGCAGCTGCAAAATAATGTTGGTCCGTAAATTGTTGAGATATTTTATCGGTGAATGAAGCTTGAAAATGTTCCATTTTGTTATGTGAATATATGTAGCTTGTGTAGTTCATTCTGGTTGGCTTGTAAAACAACAAGGCAAAGTTTATATGTATATGTGATTTCTTATATTTTGTGTACTAATACACATTGAATGTAAATTGCAAAGCCTCATTAAAGCTATCAAACTGTATCCTGAGAGTTATGGTGTTTTTGTGTAACAAAAGAAATCTCAAGTTATTAAAAATAATCCTTATGACACAAAGCCTCGTGCTGGATTCAAGCCCACCACTGCCATTCCCAGGTGTGCTATCAGCTGTGAAGGCAGAGAGGAGGCCAGTGAGAGTTCAGATAAGAGGTTCCAGTGTTTGTGCATGAGCAGCCCAGGGCAGTCGGTGGTCACTGAGGCAGCCACGGTCACGTTCTGGTGATCCATGCTTAGAAAATGCAAATAAAAGCAGAACTGAGGCAGTTTAGTGCTTGGGATGAAAGTACTTTTATCCAAGCATCTGCCCATGTTTCACATTCACTATGAATCCTGAAAAAACTGTGAGTTTTGCTGTTAATATTTTGCCTTGCTCGGTGATGCGAGAACCTGCAGAGGCAGCTCAGGACACAGTCACCCAAGGATCTGTTACCAGTGAAAGTGACTGGATTATCACTTCATTTCATCTCACAGAAGAGCCAGCAACGTGCTGTGTTGTATGATTAGCAAGTTATATGTTTTATGGAATATGAGATTGTTAAAAAAACAGTGGGATGGCTTCACATTAGGATCTGAGTACTGCCCAGGCAGGGAGTAAAGGACAGGTTGCTTAGCAATGTGCTTATGATCTCTTTAGAGGCTGGCTAACGATGTGAGCAGTCATGAGCTGCCTATTTACTGCTGGCAATAATTAGTGCCTCCAGAGCAGGCAGGGGCAATAAGTGCTCTGGTGGGAAGAAAGTGAATCTCATTTCTGACTAATGACTGAGGAAATCCTCAGGGTGGGAGACTATTTTAATCTAATTGGGATTTTAAGCAATGGCAGGCTATATAAGGAGGCACGTTATCCTAAAATGTGGTCTTAGCCTGGGCTGAATCAATGTGCTGAAGGAAAGAAACCATCAGTAACCAGTTGCTCATCACAGAGATTATGCAAATACCTGTAGTTTGTTACCTGCATACAAAGATGGAGAAGGTCTTTTAGATGTGATTCTTGAGACAAAGGGTCCACCTTGAGTGTTTATTTTCATATATCTGTATATTAGGTGTTTTTATTAGTTTAGTCTGATTGTTAGCAACAATTTCTGGAATAGCAATATGTACCAGTTCTGTAGCCATGGTGATCCTTTAGGACAAGGTGTTGGGACCTTTCAGATGTGCCTTACCTGCCAAAGCACTGCTCCAGGATGTTACAGGTAACACTGAGTAATGGCATAGATTGGAATGATATTTGATTTTCTTAGGAAAAGTGCTCAAATGTCAAGGGAATTCACAATGCCTGTGGTGGCTTTTATTGTTTCCTTGAAAAGCTCCCGACGCTTCTCAATTTTAACTTCTGCAATCTGCCACCATCAAAAATGGCAAAACTGGTCTTTCATCTCAGCAAACAATGACTTTATATTAAGGGTTTTTGCATTATATTGAGGGAAGTATTTACTCTTTGAACAGACAATGTTTTCCTGCTGAATGTCAGTTAGTTTTGATACTTACTAGGAAATTTTAAAATACTAATAGCGTAATGCTGTTTCAAAAGTGAGATAAAAGGGAGGCTGTTTAAAATGCATTTTGTGTTGAGATAACCCCAGGTTTCCTACTATGGTGAGGAATAGCTGCAAGGAAAAAAACCAATCATGAGTTCCAGTACCCCTTAGCCATCAGCTTGTATTGATGGTGTATCTTAGGTGGAAAATATTGCCCATTAATGCTGTGTTGACTGGTTCAGTAAAAACATGCTTTGTATTCTCATAAAAATGACTTTTTAAAGGTGTGTTGCTCCTTACCAGTGGCTGCAGCTGTGTGGGGAGTGTTGGTGACAGGTGCTGTGTGTCTCACGGGTTCTTGTCTTGGACGCTGGAGCTGGGCAAACAATGGGTAAAGTATCATATTTGATTCTCTGCATGGAACAGCCACTGTCACAGCGTGCGTTCTGGTGACCATTAATACATCCAACTGGATAATTTGGAGGCAAACCTTTTTATGTTCTAAACAGAACAATTCAGACTATCAAGTAAACTCCTCTCTCTACACCAAAATTTGATTTCATTTTACTCAGTTGTTTTGGGACCCCACGCCCGTGGTGGGAGGAGGTCAGGCTAGTGAGCAGGACCTACACTTGCTTATCCATAGAGGTCCTTAAATGTAACTCACAGATTCTTTAACTCATACTTCAGGCTTTTCAAGCTTCCCTGGTTGTTTACTTAGGTCTCAAGTTTTTTTGGAGAAGGCTGAAAGGCAATGACAGTTGCAGGCTTTCGTTGTCTGTTATTGGTTTGTCCTTGGTAAGTAGTAATCCATAGTTTTTCTGGTTTTCAGTTCACTTTAATAGTGTCTGGGAAATCAAAACAGATTTGGAGTTTGAACCTTTTGTAGCTGGTGCTCTCCTTTTATGCAGATGGATGCCATACACATATGTGGTCCACAGTTTCTGGCACAAGTGTCTTGAATGCTGTCCCTAAGGGCAAGCAGACTCTGTTGCCTTTTTTTTTTTGTTTTTTTGTTCCGTTGAGGGATGCCACAGGAAAATTTCTGTCCCGCTCCAGAGAAACGTAGAAGTGATTTATGTTTAGAAGAGATAAGCAGTGCAATCGAGGAATAGATCTGCTATTTTCCTGGCGGAAACAGGGATTTGAGCAGAGAGCATGAAAATTGTGCAAGCCCTAAACCATTAAGTTCTTACTCATTACAGTTTATTCATAAGAAACAGAAAACAAACAAACATAATATTTGCAGCAAGTTACAGGAAGAATTAATAACACAAAAAATGCCAAAGGTCGAGTCAATCACAACTGTTTGCTGTAATAGATCTGATCCTCCTTGGGTGGGGGAAAGGCTTCCTGTAAATGCTTCAGCAACTCCAAGTGATGATGCTTATAAGAACAACCCTATTTACTTCACTTGTCTCTTTCTACTGCCTCCTGTAAACAAAATGACGTCTGAAGTGATTGGACAATGGTTAGATATTAAAAAAAATAATTTCAAATGCAATTAAAAAAAAATTGTTTATAATTAGGATAAGTTAAAGAGTGACAAAGATATATGAAAAACTTGGTTTCTTAGCAACACATTCATGGAGTCTTCAAAAAAAAGTCCTGTGGTTGCAGGAATATAAACATGTATCTATCTAGCTGTTTAATTTCAGCACCATGGTTGCAAAATAAATACTTTCTACAGAAGTTTACAAAAATGAACCCATTTCAATTTAAAAAAAACCCTCCAACCTACTTTCAGTAGGAGGTTGACAAGTTAAAATACTTGAGGCAAAAAATTGTTACAGTAAAACATCTCAACAAAGCAGCTACCCTTCCCAGCAAAAGTTGATGTGTGCGTATTTACTTTCTTCTGAAGGCAGAAGCAGCAGAAAAATACTTTAAATTCCACTGTAAATTATAAATAAGATATTTGTAATCTGAAACAATTTCTTCACTGGACTGCATCTTTCAGTCCTATTTCTGCTTCATGCGAACTTGCTGAAGGCAGAGCTGTGTGGAAGCGAGGGCTTCAGCAGGGGAATGCAGAACAGGACATGCCAAAGCAGCCTGGTGGCCTGGAGTGAAACTTTAGCAATGGCACTTGGACAAATGAGCAAGTATAAATTTAATTGCAGGATTCAAATTACTTTTTAATTCTTGACAAGCAGTGACCTCCAATAATTTCTAGGATGGCTTAATTTTTATGCATGAAGTTCCCCAGGTGCCTGAAACACCACGTGCTGTCTGCTGCTCCTGGTCTATGTAACACAGGCACAAGGGGAAGATGAAGAACACAGAACTTTACTCCATGATTGCCTAAAGCAATTTAACCCCTTCTTCCTAAAACAGTAATTTGACATTTTTCATCTCTGTTGAAGATATTCCGTTTTGTCTTTAAACCAAAAGAGGGTAGACTTAGGGTAGATATTGGGAAGAAATTCTTTCCTGTGAGGATGGCAATGCACTTGCACAGGTTGCCCAGAGAAGTTGTGGATGCCCCATCCTTGGAAGTGTTCAGGATCACGTTGGATAGGGCTCTGAGAAACCTGGTCTAGTGAAAGGTGGGCACTGGGGGTTAAGTTTTATTTCATGTTTCTGGCACAAATTCTCAGCCACGTGTCCCACATCAGACTTGTCAGTGCAGCTAATCCTAATCTGTGATTGTGGTTGATAGAACAAGATTTCTTGTTGCTGTTCTTACTTTTTGGCACACTTGTGCCTTCTGACAAAATCTTTGGTGCATTCTATATTTCTGAAAAGTGAAGTTCTTTGTAGTTATACCCTTCTTGCAGCTGTGTTCCCTGCAACCATGGGACTTCAGCAGTAATCCCCTTTAGTTTCAATTTTGAGCAGTCCAAACCAAACAACCTCTTTGACTGCACATCCTCAAACATTTAGCAGAGCACATTAAAGTTGCTCCTTTATTGTTTTACATCATTTCCTAGAAGAGAATGGTCACTTTTATGAGAATATGATGGCAGTTTCAAATTTTACACAATGTAAAATAAAACATCTCCTTCAGATTTATCTCCTCCTAATGCACCCATGTTTTACATGATTCTTTGCAAATACATTTAACCTGGAGATACTTTTTACAGCTGTACAGCAGTCCATAGAATCAGAAACTTGCAGACTAATAGCATATGGAAGAACAATAGTAAAAGATTTTTTGGAAAAGCTGAAGTGAAAAACCCCGCATTTTCTTTCTGAGTGGTTTAGAAAATAGTCTAAGGTGTCTGAATCTTAATCTTACATATGGTGCCTTACTGGTCCTCTGCCCCCCTCATTTACAACCATCATACAAGGACTGGTGTTGTGTAAATAGTGAGGGTTCTTGAGAAATGTAGCAAGATCTCCAAGAAAGAAACGCTATCTCTTTTAAAGTAAAATTATTTCATTAAAAAATAAACTGCATGAGGTCGATCACGGCTCATTGTGCTCTACTGCTGTCTGTTTGAAGGGTGCCAAGTCAAACAGCTCCAGGATGTGCTTGGTGTGACAGAGCCACAGGTCCCTGGCACCTGCTCTTTGGGGAACCCATCCCGTGGGTGTGAGTAGGAGCTGATGGCTGGAAGGAAGGAAAGTGGTCTGGATGATTTAACCTGCAAAGCTGGATAAACAATTCTCATGTGTCTAATAATTCTATTTTTGTACAGAAATATCAGTCATTGTGCATTAATCTTCTCTTCCAAGGAATCATTAGTCCACTTGAAGGAGAGATTAATGCTTGCTGTGGTGTTTTACTGGTTCAGTACCATGGAAGCAGTAAAATGATTTTTAAAGTATTTGCAATGTTTAGTATTACATTTTATGTGGTGTGCTTACTGCAAACCTATTCCTCTTGTAACCACTGTCAGACATCACTTTGATGGAATGGTTTTCAGTTCTACAGAGCTGTAGAAAAACATTCACTGCTTGAAGAAATACTGATATATTTTGAAATTACTTCCTTCTACCAAATAACCTACAACTTGACACAAGATAATTCCATAAAATATCACTCACTGGTTCATTTCACTCCCAAATAAATGTTCACATTTCACCAAGTTTGGCTGGTGGATTTCTGCTCTCCTAAGTGTCATCTTGGAAAACAGTTTATTTCCCAAGAAATAGTTTACATGCTTCCAGTGATCTAAAAGGAATGCAGCATATAATTTGCAAATACATAGAGGACAAGTAGGTTATTCCGTGGAGCCTTTGCAAGCTGTTTCAAAAAGTTCTGATTTCAAAGAAAGTAAAAAGAAAAAAGTGCTGAGTGAAAGTTGTCACCATTCATATTTTAAGTTACTTTTGTTCTTAAAACACTTCAGATCATTAAGCAGGAACTCTGCTTTTTGCTGTAATTAAACCTGGGTGGTTCTTCCAACTTGCGTGCCTCTTCTTTATTAAGAATTATCCAACTCACTGTAACTAATTTTAGAGGATGATATTTTTACCAAGGGAAAACGAATTATTGTTATAGGGATATCCCAATAATGAACTATCATCTACTGCATCAAAAAGCTGTACTCGTTTTTGGTCAGCAGTTTGGGCTGTGTATTGTCGTGCTGGTGCTGAAATGTCAGCAGTTCATGATAAATGGTCTGAGTTTAGGATGGTAATCTGCAGAAAAATAACATCCTGAGTCAAAGCCTTGTTACGGTTATATGTGAGTGCTGGTGGTGCCTGCCAGTGAGTAATTAGTGTTGTAAGGTCATGCATGCCATGTTTTCCTTAGTTCATTTTTCTTTCTCAGATATAAAAATTAGAAATGCCATTTTAATTTTAGAGCTGTGAATAACAGGAGACTCAACCCAGGATGAATGTGTCTGTGCACCAGATGTTTTTCAAAGAAAGACAGAATTACGATAATTTTGTAGTGTAAAGGTTCAGCAGTGAAATAGATTAGGCGTTGCCAATGATATTTGAAATTATTATTTGCATGCCTTTTTAATTTTCTAGCATAGAAAAGGCTTCGGAAGTGTAAATCAAATCAAGAATCATGTCATACTATTGGAAGTACATGTCTAAGTCTGATCTCAGTGTTAGTGTGAGACTTGGATCCTGGCTATGTCGATTGTAGGTGAGATCACAGAACATCTGGAAAAATCCTGTATGACAAAACCAAGCCAATAAGACTTCATAAAAGGTATAAAAACTCTTAAGTGTGGTGTTGCCTGGTATACTTGCTTTCACAAAAAATATGCAAAGAACAGATGGGTAAAGTTACAGCTGTAGCTGCCTTGGATTTCAAAACAGCTTTTGACAGAGTCCAGTGCCCTGGCCTGAACAGATGAGCTTAGTCCATATCTTCATATCTTAACCCATATCTCCAAACAAGGAAAAAAACTTGGCTGGGGACAAGGAAAATTGTCTAAAGCGAGTTAAATGGCAGTGCCACACACGTGGCAGCCAAGCCCCAGCCGGAGGAGCCCCTGTTAGTGACCGTGCCCCTGCCAGGAGACGAGGCTGCATGGCAGCGTTTCGCAGCTGTTTCACGCTGCAGGTTGCTTCAGAGAGACCCCAGATAAACCCCACTTGTCAGCAACCCCACGGTCCCCTGAGTGATGCTGCAGTGGTCGGGCTGTGATGCTCGAGCAGTGGCAGGACGCCCAGGAAGGCCTTTGGGGGCGGGGGAGGTTGCTGAGCACAGCTGCCCTGACGTGCGAGCATCCTCAGGAGGCTGGGTGGGACAGCAGAGAGCCCTGCCAGCCTCCAGCATCTGCAGATCCACTAGGTGAAATCTCTTGTGCTCAGCCAGGATGAGAAATGTGGGCCTAAAGCCGGAATGGTGAGGTGATTGTGAAAAAGGAGGAAAAAAAGGCAGTCCTGTCGTAGATTTTTTTTTAAATAGTAAAACATTTCATTTCAAATACAGTTCTGTAAGAGCCTGCTACACAGAGGGCAGCACTTATAAGGCACTCATCCCTCAGGGAGACTCAGGCCACTTGAGAGTAATAACTAATTATAAATGTTTTTACTTACCTCAAGTCTTGTTGACTATGTGCAGCCAGAACAAAGACATTTCTCAAAGAAGCCTGTGTGGAAGGTAGGGACAGCTCTTAGGAGCAGAATAGGAATTCCTTATTTTCTTGAAGCACTTGGTTTTCCTTCCCCAGATGATTTAATAAAATCATCCTTCAATGTGGTCGGTAATTTCTTGTCAAGGAGTTCACCTGGAGTGTAGCAATGTCAGAGAGAGGTAAGTACACATGTGTAAAAAGTCTATATAAATTCAAGGGACATTAGCATTTTTTGTGGAAAATACTACTGCTACTTTTGTGAATTTGAAGAGAAGCTAAAGAAAATCTGGGTGATTTTGTGATGGTATTTCTTCTGTTATATTCTACCTGATATGGGAGAAATATACTTTTTAATTTCATTTGTTCTGAAAGTGGGACTCATTTCTGAGGAGACCACAGGTTCTATAAATCCATGTATAGTAACAATGCCCCTTCAAATTCAGATTTATTAAATGAAAGTGTTGCACATTTGGGAGTGAACAAATTATTTTTACTCACATGGAAAAACAGTGTAATGGGTAGTCATAGCCTACTACAGTAGAAACTACAACAAAAGCAATCTATTAGAAAGAGGAAAAGCTATCCCTAGCACTTCATTCAACACTCCTGCTGACAAACTGTCTTGTAATTTCTAGTTTTCATCTTTCCTCTATTTTTATGTCTCTTCTCCACTTTAATTTCTTTGTATTTTCATTTTCACTGGTGGGGATTTATGGCAGGAATAATGAGAACTGACCCTGTTACCCTTCTGGCACCCTTTTGTGTCCTTTTTCCTTCCCTCAGCTGTCCATTCTGTACTGCTTATCTTTGGGATGATGAAATGCTCAACTTCTCCACTGTTTTGTTCATAAGCAAGATCAATGTCCAGTATCTTTCAGAATGAGGAGTGATGTAAAAACACCAAGTTACAACCGAGTAAACAAGCAGAGAACCACTATCAGTCAGGTGCAGTGTTCTTGGTACTGTGCATTCACTGCTGCTGTCCTCTCAGCCTGTCTGCTGTGCAGATCAAGGAGTGCAAGGGTGGGTGCTGTGACTGTCACCTTTTGGAGAATATTTCTCTTTGGAGAGCACACGCTGAACAGAACTAAGTCTTGCCTGGGGGGGGCATGAACACTGCCTGTAGTCTCATCCCCTCGCTAGGATGAATCCCAACAGCTTTGCTGCACTTCCCCCGCTTTTTCCACAAGGAACAACATTGAGAACATGAGGGGAATTGAGGACAGTGCCACTAATGAAATGACTTTTATGAGCTGTGCTTGCTAATTCCTTTCTTTTCTTCTCCTCCAGTATTAACAAACACTTATTACTGCTTGCAGACAAAATGAAAAATGACAGTGGTCATGCTCTAAAAATGGGTTCTCCAATGTCTTTTCAAATTGCCATAAACTCTGCTACCAGTTTAGAGTGGCTTGTTCTGATTTGGGGATGAGTTATGTTTACTGTGATGGATTCCACTGCTACTAACCCATGATGATTCACATCAGAGTCTTTCATGAGTGCCTCGTGTCTGCTCGCCTCTTTAATGCCTCAAGTAAACATGGCAGTCCACAACTGCATAGCTTGCCTAAGATAAAAATAAACATGTGAGTAGGGTTAAAACAATGATGCTCAGTAATGTCTCTTGTGCTGAAGACAGTATGTTCAGGTTTTGTCATCCAGGGGGAGGGAAAGTCTGGGTGAGTTCTTCAGTTATAGTTGTGAGGGAAGTTTCTGCTTGTCTGGGGAAGATGCATAAGTAGACATCCCATTCCCCCCAGATGTATTAATTTATGCTAAACTTGTTCAGTATTTGCTAATAGCTCTGTATGTATGAGGCAACATGCCACTATTCTACTCTTCACCAAAACAATTTGGGGGTTGCAAGAAAAAATACAGTCACAGAGCACAGGCTCCAGAGGTTCCTGGCTGTTTTTGCACCACTAAAAATGTACATTTCTGCCCCTTTGCTTGACTTTACTCAGTTTTTTTTACTGGATTGAGCACAATTTATTTATACTTAAAATATTTTTTTAAATTGAATTTCCCTACAGCAGCAGAGATCTGACAAATATTTATAAAAATCTTTGCAATTACTCTTAATTTATTAATCTCTGAACAAAATCCCATATGCATTAAAAGACTAATCTGACAGGTATCCTCTTGACACAACATAACAAAACACGAAAATAGATCCTTGATTCTTTAAAAATATCCCAAGGCTGTAAATGAGCCTGTTAGAAGGACTTTATAATCTTTCATCCAACAACCACAGATGCCTTCTTTGGGGCCCAAACTGCATGTTATAATGCCAACACCCAAATCTTCCAGCCGGCTTCATTCCTCCAGACTTCATGTTTTCCTAATTTATTCAAAACTCTTTGCATGATAATTGTAAGTAACTTGAATCTTTTGAGTTAAAAGTGTTGTGGAACTCTAAGCAGAAGGAAGAAGCTGGGACTGTGGAGTGGGTAAAAAAAGGAAGACAGAATGAAGATTTTCTTTAGGCAGCTTTAAGAGATTTTGCAAGATAATGAAAATTAACATTTTTATTAAAAAAAACAACTTTGTTTATTTTCAAAATATTAGTAATGGTCACAAATTGCAATTCAGTCCCAAATGAGTAGTATATAATAAGAGTCCATGTTCACTAGAAGTGGAAAAATGTCATGTATTACTGGTTTTAATGGTCATATAACCTGTTTGGTGTATCACTGTAGCACTGGGTGCAAAATGCCAAGTGGACTTTTCAATATCCACATTGTTTTTTACTTGTGGGATCTTGGGATTCTCAGTAAATGTAGAAGGAGACACAGAGTTCTGAAGGCACTAGTGAGAATTCCTTTTACTAGCACCTAGTTATCTCTTTTTTTGTAATCTATTTTAGTAGAAAAAAGTTTTTTGAAAAAACCTGAAAGGTGTGATACAGATTTATGTGAAGTTCAACTTTCCATTACACTTTAAAATTCAGAAACACAATTTATTTTACTTGTTCACTTATTATTTGATTTGGAAATTTGAGTGCTGTCCTCTGTATTGGTGCCATGGTTGACTTTTTTCTTTTAGTTTCCTTTTTTTTTTTTAAATGTACCAAGAAATGGGGCTTTTGATTCTCTTGAATGTTTAAGAATATATTTGGGTACTGAAGCTATGGAGATCTTTTTTAAAGATGCTCACCTTATCTTAATTTCATTATTCTCAGTGAGAAGATAAAGAGATTTCCTTTCAGTTATATGTCAGTAAATCAACAGATGCTTGATGATACAGCAGTCAAAATAGGCAAAGAGGCTCATGGGTTTTTAATTTTTTAAATGTTATTCAAACTCAGCCACAAAAAGCCCTATGGGCTTTTATATTTGAACAACAAAAGTCCTGAGGAAAAGGAAGGCTGTATTTTTAAGTCTCCAAAGGCCAGAGAACTTTCACATCCATCTTCAATCAAAGCAAGCTGATCTCCTTGATACCATCACAAGCTGTGGACACTCTGTGTATGTGTAAGTATGTGTGATGAATAGAGCAGTATTTATCTCTCATGCCTTGAAAGGAAAACGACTTGAAATAAAAAAAGTTCCTGAAAGTAAACCAAAGGAGACTTTGGTCTCCATTGCTTGAGTTGTGTTTACTTGGGAGGGACAGCCCCATTTGTGTCAGAGCAGACTATAAAAGTTCAGAGTCCAAATTGTGAGAACAATAAGGAGCTACAAGTGAATCCCTTATCTGGATGCCATTAGTAAATTCTGACTGCTGCCAGCAGTGTGTGGGCACTTCAGCCGCAGCTGCACTTTCCAAAGCATTGACTTGTACTTCTTTTATCTGCCTTGGAATAATTTGTTGAAGGCAAGAACTTATTTGAACCAGTACAATAAAGATACACATGTAAATAGGTATTAATGTGCTTTAAAATGGCTATTCAAATGAGGGAGGCATGATTAAATCTGCAGAAAGATTCAGTCTTGTGATTTTGATTCTCTTCTCACAGGGATGGAAATAAAAAAGCATTTAATGGAAAAAGAAAACCACACCAAGCAATTTAAGGATATGGCAACACTTCATGCTCCAGAGTGCAGTGGAGTGATACCTTATCTCAGTTCAAATAATGTAGCAGGAGCATCAGGACCAGCACCCCTGCAGTATGAAGCCTTGCAAGGCAGGCAGGCATTTTGTAATGGAATCTAAGAGATGACCTTGAATGAATTCAGGAAATTGGCTCACAATAAATGTACATGGGTCAAATGAACATGAAAGAAATTATTATACTGTAAAATTGACCAATTTGGTTCTATGTTCTAGCTGAATTAAGATTATGGAGTTTATAGGTAATCTAAATCATAGCATACAAATGACACACAATCATATAATTTAGCAGTACATTTAATAATTACAAGAGAGATAAGACTTGTTTGCAAGTCCTTTTAATGAAATTTAATACAGACCTCTTGTTAGGTTGGATTATATGGGGCAGGAATTCTGTTCTAGCTCAAATGGCAGAAGAAACCTGCCTGCCTTTGGTTATTTCTTTGCTACAAATATGAAATAGCAGTGTAATGTTGGCTTGAACAGAAGGAATAAGCAGAAATATGATTTATAAACAGGGGCAGCCAGGCTTGCTGAGCACATACGTGTAGTCTGTCTTGAGAGCAGGCAGGAAACAGGATTGGGAGAGGTTAGCACAGCTGAGTGAGGATTCAAAGCAGCCGAGGCAGATCTCAAAACAGGCAGGTGGCTCACAGTCATTCGAGGTGTTGTCATGAGCATCTGCATGGATCAGGCTCAGGCAATGTGATCTCAGTCCTGAAGAAAATCAGTGGCCCAAGTGTAATGTCCCCAGTCACCTGTCCCACCCCTTTCCTGCTCCGGGTATGGCAGGGGAGGGAGGGTGGCCTGGGCACTGGCTGGACCCTTTTCTAATGAATTCCCTGTCCCTGAATCCTCACAAAGGATGTTCATTGTCTGCGTGTTTGCGAGGCAGTGGCAACGAGCCCATCCGAGAGACTCCGTGAGAGCTCCAAACACAACCAGCAGTTGCACTTGCTGAAGTTTGAAACTTTAACCTTTTGCTTGAAATAGTCATGTTGGATGGCTTCCTGAAGGGAGCCTTTTTGGGAAAAAAATCAACTAAGGCTGTTCAGCTGTCTGTGAAGATGGGACTGGGGAATTATATGTTATTTGGCTCACAGCCGGTGGGAATAAAAGCCAAGGATTGTTTTGTGGTGCATACATACATGAACCATAAAATTTGGTTGCAAAGGCTGTCTAAATTATTAGGAATTTTCTAACTTCTGAGTGCTTAATTTTAAAACCTTGATATCTTTAACAAAGTTTTTCATTAGTTGCAAATGTGATAAAAAAAGCTTGCCTTCATAAAAAAACTTGATTAGTATAAAACCCCAACAGAAATTACCTGAGGTGTTCACCAGGCAGAGAATAAATAGTCTTTCTTTGGGCTGTATCCATTCTGAATTTCTCTGGAATTGCAACACCTTTGGGTCTTTCATGAGGGGAACAACATATGAAGTTCCTGTGGTAGGGACAGGTTGTGGTAGAAAGCACAAAGTGTTGTGTGGGAAATGAGGAGGTTAAGAGCTCAGGTTAAAGAGCAGCACACAGGTCCTGGTCCTCGGAGTGCTGCTTGCTGGAAGCCTGAACTTCAGGCTTGGTGTGAAAATGGAGGCTGTGGTGTAAAAGCACCTTTTCTCACAACACTGAAAAATAACAGCTTTAACAGGAGAACCTCCATCACTGAGTCACTTCATTGATGCTGTTAAGACAAAGAGGTAAATCGGCTTCTGTATTTTAAGAGACCAAAATTTTAAGTCAAAAGTACAGGAGTATTTTTGAAATAAAACTTACTTTTGAGCACAAAAGACTATTAAAACCTCATAAAACTTCTAGCATTTTGTGTTGGAGAGGAAATATTTTTTAGTTCTGAAAAAATAATGTATTTTCTTTCTGCCTCTGTTTCCTAGCTCTGCAGAATAAATTTTAATCAGATTATACATAAAGAAAAATTTAAAAATGTGCAGGAAAGTTTGATTTTAGAAAAAGTATTGTTTCAAACTATCCTTCCCCCCCTCAGTTTTATTTGCTTTCACATAAGATACTGTAAGTCCCATAACTGCCAGCAGTAAACTACTCAGATCTAACTATTCGTAGATGTTAATATTTTTCTCACAGAAATATATACTTTCTTGGGATCATACACCAAATAATAATGAACATGCAATGTTAAAAATTAATAGCAATATTGAAGTAGTAAAGACACAAATTACTTAAACATTTTTTTTCTCTTGAATGGAGAAATGTGTCTGTACATAAAGAGGTGTGCACACACACACATAGATATGTATAACACAGCATAAAAGTTTAAATTTAAAGAATTGAAGAAAGGCCCAAACCTCGCCCTTCCCTTTATAATTATTAAAATGGCTTGTATGTCAAGAGAAGGAACATATTCTGTGTGGAGCAATTAATTATGTGAAAACAATCTGTGTAAATAAAATACGTCAATATAAAAGTCATCTGCTACTTTTATTGCTGCAGAGGGAAAACAAAACAAAACAAAAAACAAAACAAAAAAATTCTGCCCTCTGTAAAAAGGATTCTTATTTGCATCATTTTCGCCTGATGTATTATTATCCTTGTCTGAAATACTTTTATTACTTATGTTGCAAGTTCATCTTGGAAGGTTGTTATGACTCTGCACACTGATTTCAATTTACCTAATAAATAATTTATTTGTATGAAATTTTGACCATCTTTTTACTCAGTTATAATTAGGAAATCATGTGGGAAATGTGATACTTTGCCTGTAGCAGTGCAAGGCATTACACTGTTCTAAGTCAGTTTTAAATACAGGAAAAGATTATATATTTATTCTTTCCCGCAGTCTGATCTCTATTAATTTTGCTACTGTTATTTCTAAATGAAGTTGTTTGTTTTCTGTTTTGCTGGTTACTGTCAGAGAAAAAAAAAACCCTGAACATTAAAATGCTGCAGCTGAAAACCCAAAGCCTTTGTATTACAAGAATTTTGATGCATTTTGAATCATTGTGTGTAATTCTGTAATTCCTTCAGCTAAATGTTGTTTTTCAGGTAAGCTCATGTCCCGGTTTGAGACAAATTTAGAGGAGGAAACCTGGTGGTTTTTTTTCTCCTCTCCCCTCTCAGGCTCCGTTTAAAGACATAGAAAGGCATAAAATTCACTTTTCTGGGCATGGGCAGACAGTATAGGATAAACCATCAAAGGATAAACTCCAAGACAAAAGTCACTCCATAGACAAATAACTTGGACCAGGAGCAGTAGGTCTGAATGTGTTTTACCTCTTTTTGAGATAAAAGGGACGGTGATTTCAACTGTTTTTTGGGGCTTTAAAAAAATATTTTATTAAAAATATTGGGTTTTTTCTTCTTTCTGAATCAATATTTTCTAATATGATAAATTTCTAGTTACCCCTAGCCTAGAAGACATTGATTTTCCTTTTAATGTGAGAGGTGGCTTCAGACAATAGGACCAATTAGGAAAGTACTTATGTGTCCAGCTCTCCATTGTGGTATCCTGAAGGGCCTTGAAGGGAGTGCACTTGCACACAGGAGATTGTACAGACGAAAATCCCCAAAACCCCAAACAACAGAGTGCAATTTGCTTTCCCATCTGCATTTACAATCCCAGCAGGGTGAAGCTCATAGCTGAAGAGATGGAGTCACTAGAAACTAAACTAGGAACTAAAGCCCAGCTCTCAGCAAGGGCGACACAAGCACTTGTGAAACCAGGGCCCAGTGGGTAACTGTGGAGAGGCAGTGGAAGCTTGTTACCCGTGAAGAAAGATGGAATCATGAACTGCTGCTCTTGTGGGACCATCAGTTCTTCTTGTTCGCTTTGCATCAGTGATAAAATTCCTCATGTGGAGAGGAACAGCCGAAGTCTGGGGGATGGCAGACAGGAACAGCTGGAGATGTGCTCTGTGTCTCGGATATTTAAAAAAAGAAAATCAGCTTCTTTTTCCCAAGTCCTGAAAAGGTCTACAGCATAGCAAGAAAACAAGCTGTTGGTCATATTTTCCATCTGATCCACAGGTTTAATGTGTAAAACAGGAAAATCCCTCTTTGTAAAATTATTCTCAAGCGTGACTTAAGCATATTGTATCATTTGTAGGATGATTGAAAAATTCTGAATTAAAACCAACCGACCAACCAACCACGTGTTTATGTAAAACAAAACAGAAAAAAATATTTAGGTCTGGTTAATGATCCAGAATATTTTACTGGGCCCTGTGTCAACAAATCAAATGAAGGGAGGTTTGTAAATTTGACATGATATGTAAACAGAGCTGTACCAGGGCAAATGGTAAGGAAATACTTTCTTCATCGTCTTTGAAAGAGGATGAGAAAATCCAGTGTGAAGTTATTTTAACCTAATTTTACTTTGGGATTCTTTTGCATTGCCTGGAAACTATGTATCCAATATAATGCTGCCTTTGTATAGTGTCTGTATAATAATGTTCCTGGCAAATATAAACCAGGTAGGGCCTGGACAGTCATGTAAGACCTAAAACTTTACTGTCTCTGTAAGTCTTCATGTTTCACATTTCAGAGAATAACTCTAATCACAAAGATTATTAACCAAATCTGACTGGGGAATGTCACATGTTTTCCTTATTTTTGCCTCTCTGATTTCTTGAATGTGTATGATCTCTGTGGTATGTGAAGTACAGACTTGTTGGTAGGCATTTGAAAATGATCTGCAGCTGAATTTTAATGTTATGTCTATCATAATTTGTGAAATAAATTACAAAAGTTTTCTCTTCGAAGCATATTTAGGTATCCCCTGCAACAGCACATGGAAATTTTGACATTTAGGAGACATCTGCTTGATATTTTCCACCAACTAGATAGGTTACATTTTTAAGGGTGTATTTAAAGACCCTTAAGGAGTATATTAGGTATATTTGAAAATAAGATTTGCTATTGTACATCCATGACAGTAGTATTAGCTTTAAGTGCAGACCTCTATCATGTAGATTTTATTTTTTCATTCCTTTTCTTCTGTATTTGCATTTTCTCAGTAATGTGACCAGATGTTTTGAGTTTTTAGTTAAATAAAACTTAGTTGCTGACATTGTTTGCTTTGAGATAGAGATTTGTAGTTTTTGCAGTTTGTAAAACATTGATAAAGATGATTCTAATTCTGTCAGAGAACTGGAGTAACATGTCTGAAATGACACTGTGCTGAGAGCTGCTTAAATGCATGCCACTGCACAACAGTGTTCTATCAGATTTGGCAAGTACTTCATTATAGTGTCTTCCAGATTTGAATCTATTTTTAACTGAGGCTTTAAGGTGCCTGAGCAAAAGCATCTCCTAGAATAAATTGGTGGAAAACTTAGTTTTTGTATTTATTGTGCAGGAACAACATGATAAATTCCAGAAATGTGCAAAGATCAGTTATGATCTGGACACTTTTTGGCACTTTGGCATATTCCTTTGGCTTGGCATTTCAGTCTGCTTACTGTGAAGCCAAGACTGTATGCCTTTAAATTTAAGTGTTGCACTGCCTTTCAGACTGTAGGCCATTTGTCTTCTGCTGTAATATTATTCACCAGTTACTGAAAAATTCCTTGGTGTTACTGTTACTCTGGTTATCCTTTCTGTTTATGCTGTGAAAACTCTGTTGATATTCCCAAATTCTTGCAAAGTGATAGAGTCCTTTGAAGTTTTTACATCTTCCCCGAAATACAGCAATTTGTTTAGTGATGTTTTACCCCTCTGTTTTGTTTTACCATCTTGAGGATTGAAGTTCAAATTTCTCTTTTTATCTCTCACATTATTTTGAATTCCTTCTTGTCCTTGGTGTCAAGATACTATTCAGCCTCCAAACTTGACTAACTTTTGCTTGCCAGCAAATAATTCCTAAGATTTCTAGTCCTTTTGAACGTCCTATTGTAGACCCAAAATGTAATATAGTTTGAAAGAGCTCAGAGTCTTTTAAAATAGTCACAGTTTACTTCCATTTTATGCTTGCTAAAAAAATATCTTGTAAGTTTGAGTATGGTAGGTGTCATATGTCAGTACACAGTTGCAGTTAATTGTCTGTGACCAAGTCTTAAAGAAAACAGTTTCAGAAAGAGAAATATCCAGCAATAAAACTACCTTCTGCTTGTCTTTTTTCTTGTTCACTCCCAATGCTTGCTGAAAGTCTCTGCTTCTGCTGTTCCCACATTTCATGTTACTTTTATGCTGTTGGACATTTTTAAAAGAAAAGTCTTAGCTTTCTTTTGTCTACTGCAATATGTTTTTCCACAGTTTCACATGGTCTGATGTAGACTTGCTTCAAAGTATTTCTAAGTTTCTACGTCACTTGACACTTGCTCTTTCAGTCTTCTGCTGCTTTCTTCTGTTTTGTTTTCTGCCTGTGATTTTGTTTTTGCTCACCCTGCACAGGAGATGGTAGGCCATGGGTTGCCATTTGAGGAGAGAACTTGGCCTTTAAGACAGAAATCTGTAACAACCTCAACATCTGTGAGCGCTCTGTGCAAAAAGGAGCAAACATTCAACCCAAGTGAGCAATTCCCAGTACAAAGAATCTGCTGCTGAGAAGAGGAATATAATGGAACTAGAGGAGGTGGTCAGACACGTGTGTGAAAGTGTTTACATGACAAAGTAAATCAGAAAAACCATAACAAGGCAAGCCCAGCAGGAAATCACTGGGTTTGTATTTACTTCTTGTGTTCATCTGGGGTTAGAGGAGAAAGGTGGTCTCTAACAGCAACAGCAAAGGCACAAAACTCAAATTACAAGTTTGTGCCATATGTTTTCTAATGCTTGAATATAAAACTTTAACAAATTTGAGTGTGGAGGTTTTATTGTTTTATGAAAGGCTGTTGTGAGGATAATCAGGTTTCTAACAAAATTGAGTCACGAGGGTGCGATCAGCGAACTGATGAGCAGAATGCAGGTGTCTGGGACAATTACACTTTGCTTGCTTTGCTTTGGTGATGTGATTTATATTTTGCGCAAGAACTTTCACAGATCTCTCTTGAGAGCTTCTCTATGCCAGCAGTTGCACCCAGTGCTTTTCACAATAGCACATTTCACGTGTTCGTTGTGGCTGGTTCAGTAAGCATATTTGCTCCTCTTCGTAAACTAAAAATGGCTGATTCTTCCAATCAGCTGTGAAGGCTCTATCCACAGCTAGCATCTCTCTCTTTAGTGTAGAGACCGGAATGAAATGAAACTGCAGTGAAAAAAATGTCAAGACAAACAATTTTTTCCATCTCTTTAGCTTTCTCTCTTCTCTAAATCTGCCTTTTCTCCTGTTTTATAGTCTCAGTCTCAACTCTTCCCTGCTTCATTTTTATTTCCTCTTGTTCGTAGGTGTCACAGTAAAACCTATGATGGTATTGTCCTTTAGAACCAATGAACATCTACAAAAAAGGAGGAAAAAGATGCTATAACTTTTGCATGTTATATGTATATGTATGTAACATATATATATACACACAAATTTTTAATTTTTCACTTTACCTTTTCTTGAGCAGCAGAAAATAAAAGGTAATTTATGTATTAAATAGATAGAGAAGATGGAGAGTGTTTTCAGTAGTTTGATATTGTGTTTGTGTTTAAACACACTGTGACTGCTGGGATACTGTCTTACTCGTGATAAAGGTAGGAGCTTGTTGGCCAGTTTTCACTTTTGCTCTGCCCTTATTAAGATCCACGTTTCCCTGGGTGTTAGTGCACTCTCTGGGTTTTGGCATTCATTTCTTCATGCTGTTTAGGCATAATTCCTATGTATTAAATCTCAGATTTAATAATATATTGACTGTAATTAATTATTTACTGGGGTATTTTTCATTTCTAATGGATGTGATGTATAATTACATGGTAATGCTGTAATAGAGAACATGAGGCAATATAGTGCTCTGTTGAAATAATGTCCTGAAAAAAATGCAAACACCTGCTTCCTTCTAATAATGATAAAAGCATGAGTTATTTTGTTTTTTAATCTTTGATTTCAATGCTCTGGCCTGATAGTGGTTCAATATGTTAGAGTACATAATTCCAAATGATTGAAAATTGCTTCAGAATATCTCCAAGTAATCTTTTATCTTTGCTATGAATTAAAAAGAATTGGGACAAATTCAAGATTTCATAGATGAAAAAATGTTTGGAGAAAATTTCTAGAACCATCTGCAATCTACTTGAACAGCCAGAAATGTAAGTGGGGAGCAGACACAAAAAAACAGTCTAGTGCATTCTAACTGTGGTAGTAAGAAAAAATGGAGCAAAATACGAGGAGAAACCTATAAATTGCTGAGAATCAGGGAACATCAAAAGACCCAGCACAAATATAATTGCATGCTTTCACCTGGCTTGTTGCTACCTTCCAACTATTCCAAAGAAGAGTTGAGGCAGGGAAAGGCCTAGGGGAGAGAATAAAGCTGTGTCAGGGCTGTGTAGGAGGGCAAGGATGGAGAGAGCTCTGGTGGTCTGGTTTCTGTGGTGTTTACATGCTGACTGACATGGGGAGCTGGGCAAGGAAAAAAAAAAATACTGGAGGACCCAGTATTGTTTTGGAATTCAAATTTATTTGCTTTTCTCAGCCCTGGCTACAGCACAGTCATTTGAATATCTCCTGCTTGCTTGAGAATTTAAAAGCAGTTTCTATTTGTCATGCACAAAGCCCTGTGTGAATTATCTCAGTCTGAATGGAAATTAATGATATCTCTCATTCTTCAAAGTCTCAGACAAACTGTATATCTTAATACTGTGAGTCATATCTGATATCCACTTAAAAATAGAGAATCATTTTAGAAAAGAAGTTCAGCTGAAGGATGCCACTTTTCATGTTTTATGTTCTCTTTCTTAGGATCAGAGCAGTAGTTTAAAATAATGTTTTTGGGAAAAGGGCTATTAATTTATTAGTAAAATAACAGTTTCTGTACATTAGAGTTGTGTTCTCTTACATGTTGTGAGAGAAATTCCTACATCTTTGCGTAACTTTGATTTAGGATCACTTATGCAGGAGGAAAATTTTAGAGAGGTAGAGTTTCAGGAAGGATTCAGAGGATTCACAGTAAAGAAACTAGGCTCATTTACTGAATTTTATGCCTTATTACTGGCTTGAGAATTGGAAGATAGAATTTGTCATGGGTGGAGAAACCTCCACTCTGCCAGTGAATTAAGATAACAAGGTTCACACACCTTGTCTCTGAAAGAACTCGCTGGATGCAGATTAAATTTGGCTTTCTGGTACTTCAGACTGTACTCATAAAGCCTGTGTCACACAGCCTTACACACACACTTCACATGGCTGTAAGAAAACAGTTTGTGTATTATTCATTGATGGGAAATTCATCTCATGGAAGTGCTCTATTCAATAAAGCCATCACGATAAACCAATTAACACATCAAGACCTAATGAGCAACAAGACCAAACTAATTATTATGTCATTAATTAGTAAGGATTAGACTTAGAGACGATAAAGTGCTTTTCACCTGCTGATCATGAAGCCCTTTGCCAGTCAGTATCCCTGTTCCTCAGGGAGGCACTGATGTGCTGAAGGTCAGTCACATTAAATGGGAAATAGAGCTCGGTTCTACTGGGGCCCAGTCCTGTGCCCTGGGCAGAAATAGCCCAATTACACTAACTGGCCTTTTCTAGGAACATTAATGAAACTAATATTATGGATTGCTGCTGAAAAACATGCTGACTTAATAAGCCAATTCCATTTCAAATTCTTTTTTTACAATCAATAATGTTTGGTTTCCAATTACTGTAAAATTACTCTTCAGCCTTGGTCAGAATATTCAGCTGTGGAAAAATGATCATCCATTTATTTCAGAACATTTCCAAAATGTCACAAGTTGACGTGGAAAACCCAGATGTTTTTAATTCTGAAAATTGAGAAATAGATTTTGAACAGGAAAGTTATCTTGTTTGGTGTGCATCCTCAGGAAGAAGGATAGCAGAACATTCCCCAGTTCTCTGCCAGGCTGTCATTTATATAGAAAGATGAGTGGAAACAGTTTTGGGGCATCTGTGCAGTGCCTTAGGAAGATCTTGAAGAAATCAGAAGTAAATAAATAACCTTCAAAAACTCTTGCATCTTTATCAATTATTAAATCCCCTATCAAACCTCTCAGAGTAAATCAGATAATTTGCATTCTTCATAACATTTCTTAAGTAGACATAAGAGGAATTACAAATATAACTTACCAAAATACAATCTCAAAAATTAGAACAACGGTCAGGAAATGCTAATTTTAATTTCTGCAAATGTGTCTTTTAAAAAAAAAAAAAATTTTCTCCCCGCTCTGTGCTGTGACATACTTGCATGCCATGCTCAGCAGACAGCATTCTGGGGTTTTGACACAAATGTGGAGGAGAGCACTAAACCTTCATCTTTGGTGGTGGTTGGCATAATGGTCCACTCAGGATCTGAAGCAGAAAACTTCCTTGGGGGGCAGGCTGCAACAAGGACATTGCAACAAGGATATAGCAACAAGGTATGTGATATTTCTCTCAAAAATTTGAGTGGGAATCTGCTATTTATGACTATGTAAAGATGTGGCAAAGGGTGTGAGGGACCAAGAGTAAACAAACATATTGTCATAACCTCTGGCCTTAGGATCCTGATGGAAAATGGGTTTAATCTGAATTTTATGTGGGAGTATTCTCTCTTTTGGGTGATGTTGCCATACTTGATCTTTATAAAGAACATGCATCATTTTCCTGCTTTCTAACATATGATTGTCTAGAAAACACTTAAGCCAGTTTTACTTGGGTAGGGAATTTCCTTTTCACCTGAAAATATTTTTAGAAACCTGCTTGAAATGCATTATTAGAAGTAGTGGCAATGTATTACCAGATGATAATTTCATTTCATAGTGATGTTTTATCCTTGGTCAAGAGAAGGCCCTTTGGATAGCCTCCAGTATTCTGTGGTTTTCTTTTCACTCTGAAGGGCTCTAGAGTCGTATCAAAGCCATAACACATGACTGTAATTTGCTATAATTAAGCAGGAGTTCTTTATGTTCAGTTGGCATGACTGAAATGCTACTCTTCCCTCTGAGAGCGCATGAGCTCTGGTACAGTCTGGCACGCAAGTTAATCAAGAGTTTCAGCTGATAAGGTGTGGGTGGGAGTGAAGGGAGAGAGAGAATTACTTTGTCTGGCTGAAGTGAGAGGTGTGTGCAAGGGGGCTGCATGGGGGAGCACTCTCAGGTGAGCCTGGATTTGCTGGGAGGCTCTGCCCTGCCTCCCAGTCACAGATCTTGTCCTCGTTTCTGCGTGTTTCATTTTCCATTCCGGTCACTGTAACCAAAAGTCAGAGTCATGGAGCTGCTCCTTCTCCCTCTTGGCTGTGGTTGTTTCTGCTTCACTTTGGGTACAGCTGAGGCTTTTACTGTGCTTGGTTCTGCTGCTCAGGTGCTTCAGGGGTGGACTGCTGGAGCTTGAGGGAGGAAGGTGCTGCTGGCATCCCTTCTGGACTTTGTTTTGGCAGCAATATGTGATGAGCTTCTAAACACAGGTGTGAGCACCTGAACACCAAACCTCAGTGAGACTGAATGGGGCATGGAAAAATCAACCAGTTTAAAACTTCTAATGAGCCAGGAAACTATGACACAAAAGAACAAGAGTAGCTTGCCAAAAATTAAAGGTGAATGTAGAGTTCTCTTTTTAATCTTATATTCTTGGTTCAAGCTTTTCTTTTTTGTTGCAGGAGAGCTGGATTTCTGTAGAAAAATCCAATATTCAGCTTGTCTCTTTAATCAGAACTTCAGCAACTCAATCTAATTTCCCAATTGTTGATGATTTTTTTTTTCAGTTCACATCTAAGTCTTCCAATAGATTTTTTTTTTCCCCCCCATGAGTAAAAATTCTCACTGGCAATTCCTGAAAAAATGTTGCTTTTATATTGACATGTAAATTATCCTTAACTATCTACTTTAGAGCTTAGTATTTCTTGCTGATAAATATTCCAACATTTTCTGCTTTGAGACTTGTAGGCATTGCCCTGTGAAGAAGTGAATTTCATGTTATTGCTCTTTGTTTTGCTTGTCAGTGAAAGTACTGAGATTGACATATTTGAACCAGAAATGGCCATGCACTTTCCTTACCATTCCCCTGTAAACTTTGAATTTTTAAACCAGTCCTGAAATTGTTGTACACATCCTAGTGCTCAGCTAGAAAGAAAGGTATTTAGTGTGTTCTAGTGTTTTCAACCCCCCTTGAGTTCAAAGAATTTGTGAGGTACCCTTTAGATATTTTGCTGTTTGATTAAAACAAACAAAAAAAGAAGAAAAATAAGTTAACTCAGATAACCTGGGCAGACCTGCCTTTCATGAATATGGAAAGGGGAAAATGTAGAATATCCAAATGTCTGATTTAAAATGCTGGAGAAGGCGAGGAATTTATGTATATAAAGCCTGTGCTATCATGTGCCTTGAAAGGCTCACTTGACCATTTTAAGTAACACTTGAGTAACACTTCAACAAAATATTTTCCAGCTGTTATTTCTGTCCCTTCACTTGAAAATGTTATTTCTAGCAATATTATTCAACAATTCTGTTCTACGCTGTGAAAAGCTCTCGTGTTCTGCTTCTGCAACTTTTCATTTTACCTACTGTTTTTGTTTTTTCTAGGGAAGCAGAAGATAATGTAGGTAGGAAGACACCTCAGTAAGTTGCTTGATCCAAACCATCAGGAGCTAACCAAGTAGGTCTAACTTTAGATCTGGTTGCTTAGGGCTTTGTGCAGTCAAATTCTGAAAATCCTCAACGGAAATTTTAACATCACTGTAAAGTACTCTTTGATTTCTGTGGTGCAGAGCTTGGACTGAACGTATTTTAGGAGAAAAACCAGTCTAACACTCAACATTCAGGTGGTTACCAAAGCTGGGATTGCTGTAATCAATCAGTGGCTTGGGAAAGACCTCAATAAGAAGTTGGATTTTCAAACCTGTGTAGCCTCAAATGGCATGATGAAAAAAGAATGTTTTCCTGTAAAGAAACAATCAGTATTGAATAGTTTAATAATTACTAAATATCTCACCAGTATTACTACTGTGTAGTCCATTAACACCTAATTATCCTGATAGCCAATTTTGATGTACATCTCAGTAAAACTGTGCTCTATTTCATGTTTGAACTTTGGGGACTTTGGTATCAATGGGATATTGCTGTAATTTTGGAGAGCATCTTAATATGTCTGTCTTTTTACTGATAGAAATTAACCTCAAAAATAAGGTTAAATGACCTGAATAATAGGTCACTGCCATATAATACTGTAGGATTAAAGTACTAGGATGTGCTTTTTTTCTTTTTTATTTTTTGGTAGAATATATACTGGTTGTGCATGTCTGGAAAGATCTCAATGCAGTTATCTGTTCAGAGTTTACTTCTACTCGGCATGTTTACACATCTGAAATTCTTTTAAAATACATTTTAGCTCTACAAATACGAGTGTACTAGATGCATATAGGATATTTGAATTAATAATTCTATTTCTACTAAGTTACTGTACATTTTCATTAATGTATACAGTTCTCCTAAACTAAGCTATGATAATATATCTTATATAGAACTAAGGCAAATGATAGCACATTGGAAATGCTGCTTTGCTTTCTCTATTCTTTTGCTGCCATAAAGCAAGAGGTGGCAAAACTAGTTGAGACACAATCTAATTTTAAAAAAATAAATTTGGTTTTATCTTTTTTCTTTCAAAATCACAGCATATATCTGAGACGATTTTTCAAAGGTAAAACACAAATTTTACTTTCTCATGTCTGTTTTGGGGTTCATTGTTTTGAGATGCACTTTTTAGCAGTGGACAGGGTTCTGTGGAAACAAAATTATTTCTCAGCATTTTTCCTCCTGGGAGAGCTTTACAGCATCAGGGTACCAGTGAGGGGTGGGACTGAGCATCTAATATCAGGAAAAACACTCAATTTTCCTATGACCTGTAGTGTGGGAAATGTGTAGTCATATTGCTTTTCTAATTTCTCTGTTCTGCTGGCTTCCTCCCAAACCAGATTTAGGAAGAGCAGATTCATCTGGAAATGTACTTTTTCTCGTTGTTCTTGTTTTTGCCAAATTTTCAATTAAAAGTGTTCAGCAAGCCAAGAAACCTGCCTCCCTTCTCCTCTTCCCCCTCTTTTTTAATATTTATTATGTTTTTGCTATTTGCAATATTTTTGTACTTATATAGCCTCGCTTTTTGCATACACACATAAATATTTGAGAATATTTTCCATGTAAAGGCTTGATAGGAATAGTTAATAATTTTTAAAGAACAGAGAGAGATGCCAAAGCTCATCTAATGGGACAGCTATGGAGTTTATGCAAGAATGAGATTCCAGTCCTGAAGAACAGAGCAGGCCCTTAAATGTGGATCTCTTCCACTCTTTATGAACAGATTACAACGTGGAATATTTAAATCTGTCTTATCAGGAATCTCTGTCTTTTAAGAGAAGGGATTTGACATTAATAAATGTCAAAACCTTAAAATCCATAGTGAATGATACTCTTGTCACTCACCAGGTGTACTTATTTTTCTCTTCTTCTTTCTCCATAATTTGTTTGGCCCTTCCAAGGAAAATTGGAAAGCTTCTTTGAGGTAGTTCAGTTTCATAGTGTTGTTAAGAGCACTGCTTTAAAACCCAAATCATGTAATAACTGCCTTGGTGACAGCCTGGGACTGGTGTCACTGTTAAATGAGCAAAGAAAAATGGATTTTTTACACACAAAAGAAAGCTGTGTAAGTTAGACCCTGTCTGGTGAAAGACTCAATTTGATCACTGAAAAGCTATTCAGGTATTCTCTGTTCATTTACTTGTTAGTTTTTGAGGTAGAATTAAGTCATATGAGCCATCGTGCTTCCTGTAGGAGCCAAAGCATTTCCAAAGAAAAGGACCTTAATGCGAATCTGACCTATGGCCCTTCTTAAAGTGTTTAAATGAGAAAAAAGAAACCATGAACTCCTCTGTCATCTTGAAAATGTTTAGAACTGAGATGTACTCATGAAGTCCTTTCCCTCTGCACCTTGAGGAGAAAGGGTGAATGGGCTCTTTGTGTTATCTCTAAGTGAGAAGCTAATAGTATTTGATATAGTGGTAAAATGTATCCTGAGCAGGGAGGAGGGATGATTTTTCCACCACATGTGATGTGAGACACGTTGGTTAACATCAGGGAACTTGCCACAAAAATTACAACCAGAAAAATGAAGGTAAAAAGGAAAATGAGCTTGCTGGGAATGGCATTGTAGCACTCACTGGTGTCATACAAAGGAAAAGTATTGCCTAAAACACCCCAGGAAAGTGAGGAATTGATGCTCTATTTGAACACTCTTCCAAAAGATGGCCTATGTGAGGGGTTAGGGCAAAGTAAGTGGCTTTGACAAAAATTCAACTTATGTTCAACTTAATTCAATTCAATTATGTAGGAATAATTAAAGAAGGGAATAAAACTAGTACTATCCACTCAGAATTAGACAGAGTTTCATGGTAGAGAAAATGAGATTTTATGCTCTAGATTAACCCTATGAATTGCCTATGTAGCCAGATGGAAGATGCATGTAGGACATTTGGGTTTAATAAGTAATTTCTAAGTTACCTTAAATTTCTAGTAACACATAGGATTCTCCTAAACTATGATAGGATAAGGTATCTTTTATAAAAGAACTAAGGCAAATGATAACACATTAGAAGTGCTGATGTGCTGCTTTCACCAGAAAATCCACATATTCTAGAGGAGGAACTGGACCCAAGGCAGCAGTGTAGCTAGAGTGGCCTTTATATAAAGGATTGCTTTCAGGCAAATTTGGGAAGTTAAGGAAGAAATCTATGGAGTTAGCACTTGGTGAAATACATGGAAGGACTTATTAGACACATTTAGAATTTAACAATATTGTGAAGTTCTTCATTCCATAAGATATCTGGACAGCACGTGTTTTTGAAAGCTGTGATAAAATAGATGTAAGGATGATCCTTCTTGGGCAGCTGTTTAGCTGTGAGGAATAGTACAGTGTATACACAAAAAGTGAGCCAGGAGCAGAGGCATCTGCTTCTCCAAATATTGACCCCAAAACATTTCACTTTAAAGCTCTGGTCTCTAGCTGTAATGAATCTGGAACTGGAAACAACAACTGTGTGTTCCAAGCTATTGGATTCTCAAAGTGCTTTTTGTTTCTCTGGCACAATTAAATCATATTTCTGAACAAGCAAGAAGCTTCCTTTCTATAGAGGATTTATACAGTAAAGTGCTGTACATTTGGCTATGAATACTGGATCCCAGCAAAGTAAATCATAGCAGTACTGAGGTTTCCACTGAGCTTTCCAAACACAACTCATAGTATCATATCCTTTATTATTACTACTACTATAAGTAGTATTAGTAGTATGCTGTGGCTTTCTTATGTCTCATTGAAGTTCAGTTTCTTTCAGTCTTCTTGACTATAAATATATTGGACAGAACAAAAGCAGCCTGAGATTGAACCTCATGTTTGGCAAGGGGAATAATATGTAGATATAGATAAATCTTAGGCACCTCACTCAGCTAGATCAAACAGATCTAACACTAGAAATGACTTTCATCATGGCTTAGCCTCACTCTTTTAACCATACCAACTCAGAGTGTCCAAGAAGACCATGTAAGCCCACTTTTGACATGTTCGCTTCATGTCTGAATTTGGGCTGGTTTGTCTTTTTATTTAGTACTGGCAATCAAAATTGCATGGTGATGTGCAGGGATAGTTCCCTTAATTGCAATGAGGAAGTGTTTAGCATGCTCTGGAAAGACCTTCTGTGATGGAGTGGGGTGTATTGTCCTTGGACTCTGAGCTCTACAAAGTTTTACTCTTGCCTTTCTTGGAGTTCTTGCCAAAGGAGATTCCCCAAGATTTTGTTGAAACAAACATTCACAAAAAACGATGCCTTTTCTCTAATCACTGTCAGACAGACAGCTAAAGAGGTTAACACAAGAACACTGAGAAAACAGAGTCTGGAAAGAGAGTAAGGACATTTATTGCAATTTAGGAAGGATAACTTTGAAATATTGAAACCAGAGAGTTCTCTGTCTCCCATATTTGATCTACGTTAAAGGCCTATTTCAATCTCAAATGTGTTTCAGAGATCTATTAAAATGATGTTCCAGGAACTAAAGAAAAAAATCTTCAGTACATAAATGGAAAGATTTTTTTTTCCTGTAACTGCCAGCCTGGAAAATTAATTTTTGGCCCTGGAAGTCAAATCATGTTCTTTATTTCTATTTCATTACCAGTAATAAGTGGTCATCAGGTTAAATTATGCTCCCACAAAAGTGTGTAACCTTTTATGATGGTCTGCTAGCATCAGAGCAGGAACAAAACTGAGCTGCTACCAGGCAGCATCTCCGAAAGCACTGCAGAATAATAAATCCCCTGAAGGAGGAAAAGGCTGATAGGAATTCCTGATATTCAGTGGAATAGGAAATAGTCTTAGGGCTACAGTGAAGTGGTATGGCTATGTTTTTTAAGGCAAAGATTAGAGAAATAACTGATAAGTATGATGCTGCAGAAATACTGAAAAGAAAGCCATTTTTCATAGAGAGATGTATGTATCTCCAAGGTTTGATTTTTTTACCCTTCACATGCCATAAGCTAACACTTGGTACAGGCTTCTGCACACTTTCACTGTTAATATATGATAGTCAAGGGCTCCTGCAGCTCAAAGGGATGGCTCTCTTAAAAGGACATTTCTACTAGAGGGTGCTCTATGTGCTCTGTAGCCTTCCCTTTCTACTGCGACATGTTTCCCTCTGCCCTCCCCTGAGAACCACCTCTCTGGGGCTTAGTGGAGCAAGCTGTTTCAACAAGTACCCAAATCTGTCCCCAGAGTTTTTCAAAACCCTCAAAATCTGTGTCTAAGTACCCCAGCAGTGCCTAAGCTCTGCTTGCCAGTACTACAGGTGCAGAAGAGGATCTCATGGCCCTCGTGCAGAGTGTAAATAGTGTAACTGCTACAGTCAGCTGCTCACCACAGCTGTGCCAGGTGCAGGGACACAGGAACTGGGAGCTGCTCTGGTTTATTTGTTCCCAGCATCCAGAAGGATTTCTGTGATGGATGTTGCTGGAACAAATGCAACTCTTCATTTCTGTGGACACAAGCCACAAAAGACCATCAAACAACGCCAGAGCATGAGGATGTTTATATAAATAAGGATACACATGTATGTGAGTGTAGATTTTATATATATGTATATATGAATATTGCACTGCCTCAGAGAAGTGAATATGGGAATAACAGTGCAAATAATTTTCAAGGAAAATCCCTGAATAGCCAGTCATTCTACAAGATCTGACCTTAAAGCTGTTTGCAAAGAAGTGTTGTTTCAAACTGGCAGATTGAACAAGTAAAATTTTGAGGATGTGGATTTTTAAAAGGCAAATTGTAGTTTTAACATGTTTCAGTGTTTCTGAAAAGCTGTTATATTTTTTGCAAGAAAGCAGAATAATCACAGCAGAACAAAGTAATAGTAATTGATATTATATAATATTTTGACAGGCTGATATTCACTGAAGACAGCACTCAAGCTGCTCAGTTTTCATTCTGATTTTCACCAGCTTATGTTAATTTCTTGGTTGTGTACCACTATTAATTTTTGGGCCATTACTCTTGATTTGTACTATCATAAGACTGAGGAGAGACAGTGCATTAACAGTAATGGATTAGTCAAAAAGTGTTTTCATCTAATGTTGATCAAGATGAGAGTGTGCTACACAGTGCCATGGTACCCTGGTGCAAGGTGTGCATTCAGGGCATTCTCCTGCCTCCTTCCTCTCAGATTCAGCCTTGTGCTCTGGTCCTCTGTTGGTGTGGAGAGAGAGTCTCTGTTGACAGATATTATTCTCTCAACAGAAGACCTGTGATAAAAACATCATCATTAAGAGAAATGGTCTGCAAAATATTTGTCCTTGCAATGTGATATAATGTCTTGTATCATTCAAGATATCATGGAAAGGAATTAGTTTCAGTAGTTTCAATGAAATGTTAGTTCTAGTTGCCAGTATTAGACGATCATTTTGGATAACTCATGGACTTATTTCCGCAGTAGAAGACTGGGATGCTGAAAGCTGCTAGCAATGGCAGAAGATGTCTTGCAGATTTCTGGGATTTTTTTTTCCAAATCAAAAAAATTATTGGAATGTTTTGTGGTTGGGAATGGAATTTAATTTGTGGTTGAAACTCATGTCTCAAATAGGTAGAAAATAACGTAATAGGTTCTCTAAACAAGTTCTTTCAGGTCAGCCAGCTTTCCCATTAAAAATTGAAACTCACTTCAGAATAACCTGAAATTGAAAGAAATTTTCTTCTTTAAAAAAAAAAAAGGCTTTAAAGAACAGGTGTTTAATTCCTGTTACTGGTACCTTTATGGGTTCTTTTTTCAGAAAAAGCCTAAAGTGATTTAATTGCATCTTTTCTTTCTGAAGTAGTGAAAAAATTATATGGCTCCATTTTAATACTGATAAAGATTACCATTACTGAATGAATTAGCTACATTTTAGCTGCAGGCACAGATCAGATGAGTTACAGACTGAAGCTGAAGCTGGAGATGGTGAACCTGGCAGGTTTGGCATCCCCAAAACCTCAGCACTCAAGTCCATTTCTAGGAAGGATGGAAAGACCTGCAGTTTATTTTCCTGGCATATGAAACAGGGAAGTCCTAAAGATTGTCCCCCACAGTGTGAAATTACAAACAACAAACAAAACATTCTCTAATGAAATTTATAATGGTTTCTTTGCTTTTTTTCAACTGTTCTTGTTGTCAGCATTTCGGAACAGTGGAGACCCATGGGACATAGGCATACCTGACCAATATATGGTCCATAAATTGTTGCTGCTCTATTGTTCAAGAGGCTCATTTGAAGTGTGATTGGTACCCAGTCCTATTCTGGGATATCCCTATGCTTTACCAAATCATCATCATGTTGTCCTGAAATGATCCCAGCTCAGCGGGGCTGAGACAAGGCTGTCCTTCATCCTGCTGGCACTCCTTGTTTTAGCATTTTACAATTTTGGCCACTTTCAGTCAGGAAAATAGTAGGTTTCTAGGCAGGAGGCTATGTATTTAATTCCTTGGCCTGCTTTGAATCACCTTGATCTAACCTTTCAGGAAGTGCTCTTATGGAAATTCCCCAATTCTAGACCAGCAGAAGGCTTAAAAAGAAATATCCGAGCCCTGTTGCTACAGCTGAATTTGCAGAGGGTCCTGTGGAAGCCAGAGACTGAATGAAATAATTCACTTTCCTTGGCTCGACATCGCTGCACCCGATCCTGTGCCTTTTGGGGAGAAAACACAGGAAATTATACAATGCCAGGTCAAATATGCCAAGCAATACCAAGAATCCTTGAGAAAACAACGACAAGCAGGAGATGCAAACCATCATTTTGGGAGAGCGAGGAAGAGCTCTGCCTACCTGGATCTGACGTGGTGGCAGCCAGCCCCTGTGATGGGGAAAGGACTCTTCTCCTCTCTCGCAGTAGCTGTGGGTGTGCAGTAGCTGCACTGCACACATGGGGAGTGTGGCCATGTGGCAGTGGGGAGTGACAGCGTGTGCTCAAGGCTGTGCCAGGGCCAGGGTGTTGGGACAGCACAGCCACAAATGTGGCCTGCCTGCCCCCAGAGCGTGTGAATTAATCCGATAGGTTCAGGAATTTTGCTTTTTCTTCTGCTAACAGAAGGTAGCTGGGAGAAATAGAGTCATTTATATACATAATACAGAAATAGAGTCTACATATACATAAATGAAGTGAAACTGGAATATTGCAAGCTGCGTATTATGAATAAGGCAAGGATAGTGTGTAGCATAGCACAGACAATATACCATGAGGGCCATCTTGTGGTCAGAGAAAGTTTATTCTCTGTGAGCACAGGAAAAAAAATATTCCCAGAAATTTTTTAATGTACCTGAAGATACTGTGAGCTACCTTGTAATTCTCAGAACCTCGGAATGGTTTGGGTTGGAAGGGACCTTAAAGGTCACCCAGCTCCAACCTCTCTGCTATTGAAAGGGACACCCTCTACTAGACCAGGTTACTTAAAGCCTCATCCAACCTGGCCTTGAACACTTCCAGGGATAGGGCATCCAATTGTTCTTTGGGCAAACAATTCCAGTGCCTCATCACCCTCATAGTAATGAATTTCTTTCTAATCTCTAAACCTACTCTTTCAGTTTAAAGCCATTCCACTTTGTTCCATCGCTACAGGCCCTCGTGAAAAGTCCCTTTCCAGCTCTCTTGAAGCCTACTTTAGGAACTGGAAACTGATGTTGAGGTCTCTTCAGTGCCTTCTTTTCTCCAGGCTGAACAGCCCCAACTCTCTCAGCCTGTCTTCCTAGGAGAGGTGCTCCAGCCCTGAGCATCTTTGGGGACTCGTCTGGACTCACTCCAGCAGGTCCCTGTCCTTGTGCTGGGGCCCCAGAGCTGGATGCTGTGCTCCAGGTGGGGTCTCATGAGGGCAGGGTAGAGAGGTAGAATTCACTCCCTCAGCCTGCTGCCCACGCTGCCTTTGCTGCAGCTCAGGACACAGTTGGATTTCTGGGCTGCAAATGCACATCAAGGGATCATGTTGAGCTTCTCATCCACCAACAAGCCCAAGCTTCTATCCCAAGAGCTGCACTTGATCCTTTGTCTGCCCCACCTGTATTTGGGCTTGGGATCGCCCTGGCCCAGATGCAGCACCTTGCACTTGGCCTTGCTGCACTTCTCGGAATTTGCACTGGCCCACTTCTCCAGCTTGTCTAGGTTCCTCTGGATGGCATCCCTTTTCTCCAGAAGGTCAAAATTAGAAATTGGTTGTGATATGCTGTACTGAATGGAGCTGCTCTGCTGCTGGTCATTAATTGGGTCGTTAATCCTCAAGTGACAGATAGCAGGATTAGCTGTGATCCCGTGCCAATAAACAAAATAATATGTTCCACATGTTGGGAAGGCTGTTGTAGATTAATAACTAGAGTCAGATTTTTCCCTTGATGAATATTTTATGCCTATTTGCTTTGGAAATTTCTTTCATCCTCTACATTGTATTAAAGGTTTTTGAAATCCACAGACTAAATACCATCACAGTGCTAGAGTTGAGAATGCTATTTATTGTCAAATAACAGTTCAAACCAAGAATCAACATCCTTTACACGGTTATCACACAATGAACCCAGTCTATGTGAGATAGGGTTCTCAGCTGCACACCTCCTTAGTTCTGTATCCTTGAGTTCTTGATGAAAGACTAAAAATGCTGAATTAAAAGGAAGACTGTCCATTCAAATTAAACATATTATCCAGCACAGCCATAGAAAGATGAATATGACCTCTGTATCACCTGATCTATTCAGAATTACTCAATTTCCTTTTTTTTGTGTGCTACCCAGTGAATCCAGATGCCTCCCAAAGAACCCAGGAACTTTACTGCTTTCCTAATGGGAACCGTCTGCCAATGGTGCTGGGCAGGCACAGCTTTGCTTAGTTTATGGGACCATGATCCATGGTCGATTAACCAGGCTTTTGTGGTTCTAGAAGAGGTGTGTTTACAAAAAACCAGCCCCACCATCTGGTACCATTGGCTGTAGGTCTGCTGTAGATCATTCACAGTGAACAAATATTTTTCTCATTTGTCAGTCAGCCTTTGTCCACACACAACTGACTTTTCTAATACCATTAAGTGCTCCTTATTGTACTGTTTTACTGCTACTTATGGATTATTTAATTCTTTTAATGGCTCTGCAATGGTTCATTTGCTTCCTAAAATTATTCTTTAAAGTACTTGTGCAGATGGGGAAAGACAAGGTTGATTCCTCCTGCAAGGAGCTGTTGATAGATTCAGAGATGCTGGCTGCTGAGCACTGCTGTAAATATTCACTATCTCAGCTCTGCAGGCTTAGCCTCTTTGTAGAGTGTTTGGGAATATCTGTTAGCGCAGAGTATAAAAGCAGAACAGGGGAGACCTGCCTTTAGCTTCCAAATGAAAATGACTGATTATAAAATCCGTGTTTTAACGGCATTCTCCCTCCCAGGAACACTCGGAAGTTAAGCCAGCAAAGTCTCCAACATGTTTTATGGACCGGGCACATCCGTGGGTTGTACAGGCAGGTGTCACTCCCTGGTGGTGCATGTACCAGCTGTACACGGTCATGGTTTTACAGCGCTCTGCCCACCTTCCCAGCAGTGCTCCCAGCTGCCTGCTCGGGACAGGGGCTCTCCGCCCTAGGCATGAACCAGCCCAGGACAGACCTCACCCGGGAGGAGCTTCCAGCAACATCAGCTTTTCAGCAGAGGCTCAGTTGGGCTGGTTGTTCTGAGCAGGGTGTGATTACACAGCCCCGGACACCTGCTCAGAGTGGGAAGCATCATCACCCTTCCAGGAGGGGAAATGAGAGCAGCGTTGGTAAGAATGTGTCCTCTTCAGGGGGATGTCCCTTCTCCCTTTCCAGCTCTTTCTGCGCAGCTCCGGTGCTTTCACAGTGCCCTCTGCTGCAGGCTCCTGATCCGAATCACAGCAGAGCCCTCGGTCTGCTCTGCATCACTTGGGAAAGTAGGAACTGCTCAGGGAGTCAGGCCCCAGTGCTGAGTTGTGTCCATGTGCAAAGAAATCCCTGGCACAGCAGACGGAATGTGGGCTGAGTGAGTTGTGACATTTAAATGTATTTAAGAACTTGTATTTTTTAAAAAGCCAGAAAGATTTCTTGCATCTACCTGTCAGATTACACAAGCATAGAATACTTATTAGAGATAATTGTGATTTTTCTTGTAATGCTGGATCACTGAGGCCCTCAGTTAGAGATGGAGTACAGAACTGTGTAGAAAGTGCACTGGACATATGCATATAATTTGTGTACACAGCACGCTTTCTTACATTCTTGAATGGTCTGGTGAGGAATAAAAGTAAAGAAAAGGAACCCTTAAGAAATTAATATTAGAATTGGTTCAAATAAATAAGAATTTTCTTCAGATGAAATAAAAAATACTGAGATAGGTATGCATATATGCAAAGTTGATCGATTTCTTTCTTTACCCCTGTAACTGCAAAACACCTAGGTACAAACTTGCTTGGGACTCTGTCAGCACAGGTGTGTGTGAGGACTTGAGGGGGCATTTTGACACACTTCTGCAGCTTTTGGAGGGGTGAAGGTACTTGACTCTGAGGTCAGTTTTCATGACTTGGCTTCATGACATTTTTATATCTAGTAGTTTTCCCCAGAAGGTGGAGAAACCTGATCTCAGTTTCCTCAGGGAACCTGTGCAGGGGGATGAGGAATCAATGGCCCTGCTGAGGGCAGCAGCCACCTCTGAAACCCTTTGGGTGTGGGGAGAGCTTGTTGTGAACAGATTGTGCTGCTGGGTTTTGTGTCTTGGCCAGGAGAGAGTCAAGGCAAGAGTCTGAGTCCCCTTTCTGACCACACCAACAGGATTATACACTCCCTTCTGCTTTTTCATTGCCCTGGAAGGGTGGCAGAATGTAAGTATTTCTCTCACTTGTTTATTTCCATTTCTGAGAGCATTTGTAGTAAGTGGTGGGCATACAAAATTATAGCTCTGTAGTGGGTGCGAAAGCTGCTTGCTGCAATCAAAGTGAGACAGGCTCTTGACAGCAGACTTTGGTGCT
The DNA here is from genome assembly GCA_013396875.1 of Vireo altiloquus. Lineage (NCBI taxonomy): Eukaryota > Metazoa > Chordata > Aves > Passeriformes > Vireonidae > Vireo > Vireo altiloquus. The sequence continues at coordinate 273,575 of VZRF01010180.1, read as the reverse complement.
AGCACAGAAGAACAGAATAAATGAGACATGTCAGGAATTATTCTGGTGACATGCCCAAAGCTTTGGGTGAATCTTGCCAAACCTCAGACCTTAAACAGACCTCATGTTTAAGCATTCCATCATCTTATGGCATTGCCACTTGTCAATAAAATGTCCCCACTTAAAGAAAATACAAGGTTTTTCCATCTGGGACTGTGCTAAATGCTGTGTCCTGTGCCGAGACATTTCAGAGTGTTTGGTCTGTCCTTTGGAGGAATTGTAGTTGCAGTGCTTTACTCCTTGTAGTGAATAATTGCCCCTTTGCAAAAAAATAGTCAAACATCTCTCTACTCCTGTATACTGCACTCTCTAGCAAAAGTCTTAATATATTTTCATATTAACGGTAAAGAACAATGAGCACTGACATATTCCTTAGTATTAACATATTACCAAAGGTGGGAAAAATTAACACAGTCCAATTGATGGATGAGGCCTCATGAAATTAATTGCTGAAATTTTGATATTTTGAAATTGCTGATATTTTTGATTGTGCCACACTTGGCTCATATTTTACAGAAGGATATTGTTCAGAAAGGGTTAATGCGATTGATTAACTATTAATAGCTACTTTTACAAAAGCAGACTGTAATGTTATTTATTGCAAAATAACATATGGGCAAGCATATTAGTGTTAACAGTGTATATCTGTAGCTAGTTTTTTGTACTGATTTACTTTTAACTCTCTGGAACTCAAAAGTATTCATGTGCAAAACACGCTCTTGATATTTTAATTAATTAGTTTATCTAAACCAGGAATATAAAGTGGAACCCATGGCATTAGTGCTGTCTGGTTTATTATTATTCTGCTACCTTTTTGGCAAGCAACACACAAATTTCATGCTGCAATAACTCCCCTTGGATTAGCTAAGGAGCAGGAGGAAGGGAAAAGAGAAAGGGTATAGAATGCATGCTATTTTTGCAACTTGTGCTCACTTTTTTTGTCCCCTGTGACAGTATAGGTTTGATGTAATATTTAAATACAAGCAAAGCAAAGTCATTGATACAATTTCTTTCCTGTGCCATGATCTATTTAGGCTGAATTCTGTTGACAGCTGAGTAACACTGTTACCTGCCAGTATGATTACAGCAGTGTCTGCCTTCATTTTCAAATCCAATTTGCATTTAATAAAATGAAAGATGAAAGCAACCTGGCTGAAAGTGCATCATCAGCACCAGCTTGCTGAATAATGGATTTGAAAGACTGGAAAGAAGTCATCAAACTAGTTACAACACTGGAGTAAATCTAGGTCAAAGAAACTTCAGCATGACTTATTGCAAGCCCATGACATAAATCATCCAGGAGAGGCCAGAGAAGACCAGATTCTGAGCTTATTTATCGTAGAAGAGATTGGCATTAATGAGCTGGAGGAGCAGAACGCATCCATCTGGGATCAAAACACCAGCATGTCCTTCGAGGGGATGGTGACTCTCCAGAAAACACCACAGCCAGTGTGTGCAGAAGGACTCTGTGCTGCAAACCACGGGAGAGTTTCGCAGTGACTGCAGTGACATCCCGAGGTGCAGCTCCAGGGAGCACACTCGGGAGCTGCAGGTGGCCAAGGGGCTCAGCCGCTGCCCTGGCAGGGTCAGTGAGCTGGGAGCTGTGTGCTGCAGCTGCTGCTGCTCCTCCTGCCTGGCTTTTCTGGGTTCAGCTGGCATTACCTGTCCTAGCCTGGCTCCGACAGCATCTCTGCGGTGCTGTGAGGGTGGTGGGGGAAACATGTGGCAGTGTCACAGACAATGGTGAACCAAAAATCAACCCTTTCTGGAGACTCCTGGGTAGCTCATACTGGGATTCTTCTCTTTGGGCACAGGCAGGGAGAGTGTCTCAGCTTTGGTTCATGGGGGTTGAATTATTTCCTTTGAGCAGAGAGGATTGAAAGTTCGTGGGTTTGGGACTAGCTTTGATTAATGCCTTTTTTCTCCTCTGGGGAAATTAATTTAGTGCTCTGTTGGACAGGGATGTTTTCCAGGGCAGTTCTGTTTTCAGCATGATTTCTGCTTTAGCTTCCATTTCTAAATCACAAAGTTTTGCAACAATGATTCTAGATGCAAAGGAATGGATGTAGTTGGTTTTTGGGGGATTGGATATCATGACGATGTTCATATGTTATTTTCTTTCCTTTATCTGCTTTACTTGTAAGGCCTGCTACCTAACTGTCATTTTCCTGGCTGGGTTTCCTGTTTTGTGTTCTTGTCCCAGAGTATTTATTTCTCTTTTGTCTGCACGCTGTACTTGCAAGTGTCTTAATTTTGTTTTTTCTTGACATGCTCCTGCGATGCTTTATTTCATAAAAGAGTACACCTGGCAGGGAAGCCTTGTTTAGCCCATCAGTTCTCAAGAGTGTTTATAGAATAAAAAAAACTTCCTGATGTTTCTGAAGGCGTAAATATGTTCAGCCACACTTAATATTCACAATTATAAGCTATTTCAGTGCTAGTTTTTTTCAGGAAATTCTAATTATACAACAGTAATTTCTTTCAAATTTTATTGTCACATGTATTGGAAAGCATGGGGGAAACTCTTTGGTATCAAAAATTTATGTATCTTAAAAGGGCTATGACTTTGGGTATTACTGCTGGCAGAGTCTCTATAATGCTTGTCATTTTAATAAGATTTTAAAAGTTAAGCTGTTTGAAACATGCTTCTGAAGTGAGGAAAGAGGAACATACCTAACCTGTGAGGATGGGCAGAAAAGCTGCATTAATCTTACTGGGGGAGCTGATGTAACTTGAACCAGGATGTCAGAACTTTCAAGGGCCTGAAAAAAAGGTCCTATCAGGAAGACCATAAGTGAGGGGAAGCTTTGTTCAGTAGAGCTGATGAACAGCTCACTGATGTTAATAGGACACTTTTCATGTAGTTCGAATTTTTGGACTTTGAATCAGGTCTAACATTCTCATTGAAAGTGTGATATTGCAAGCCTTCTGTTGTCATAAAAATGACACCTTCTTCAGAGGAGATTATTTTCTTTTGGGAAGGGAGGGATCCTCGAAGGAAATAATTGATAGTCTTAAATCCTGTACTTTAGAAATTCAGGTTCTCTTTATAATCCTCACAGAATGAGAAAAATTACTTCACAATACTTAGAGCAGAGCTGATAATGGAGTAATTATTTTACAGAAGAGCACATTCTTTATTGCAAGGATGAGCATTTAATTCTATCTATACACAGCTTTGCAATAAAGGTAATAATTTCCACCAGAACATGTATGATTAACTGAGCAACTCGGTATAGAGTTGTCAATCTTGAATGTTCTGGTAGCAAGGAAAGAACAAGGACACCTCGTCTGTGATTATTGTTATTGGGGTGGGGGTGGACAGAAAGATCTTACAAATAGTGTCTCAACTCACCTTAGGTGTATCCTTTAGATCCACAAAAGAGAATGGGGGATAAGGGGAACAAAGAAGATAAAATGAATGCCTGCTTGCTAGTGAACAAACCATTCCCTAGGAAAAATCAAACTTGAAGTAGAAGCATAAGATGGAGGAAATGCATGATCTGTGCTCAAGGAGAATAATGTGAAAGTGCAGAGAAAAAAATTAGTACAACTTGTAGTTTTAGAAGAATAACATTATCTAAAACTAAAGTGCCTTGAAGGCAACAAAGATATTTTAATATCTTTATTTTCCCCATTTTAAATCTGTGGGGATTTTTTTTTAATTAGTAAGAATTGGAAAAGTGAAGTTCTAATTAAGTTTTTTAAATATGCAGAAAATTATATTTTTCTTTCTAATGGTACATATGGTAGATTAGTAACTTAATAAAATGATTGTATTTTTTGCTTAAAATGATAATTACATTAGTGGTTCATAGTCTATTAATAGCAATGTAACTTTCATGTACTTTGGTTAGAAGACATGCTCCAAAACAGAAAAAAGCATTAGAGATGTGCAGTACAATCCTCAGTGTGCTGGCAAAATACTTGAATGGAACACAGTGGAAGTGAAAGCAAATTTTTAGGAACAAACATTTGAACTTTGCAATTTTTATCAATGATGTGTCTCTGGAGATCTGTGGGTCACAGGAACAGGAACTTCTGTGCCTGTTCAAACCACAGACCTGGGAACATCGGGAAGGTGGCCACTGCAGTGCTTCAGGGCAAGCAGCATTGTGTGCCCATCACTGCACCCATCACTGCACCCATCACCACGCTACAGAAGAGAAAAGAACCTCATTTTCTCATCCCTTAGATTTTACAAGTTCTGATGAGCTTTTGCCTGTATGTTGTGTAAGCAGTGGAACTATCTGCAGTATTTCAGTTTGTTGATGTCCTGTGGCATCGAATTCCCTGAATTCCATTGAATGCATTGGCATGAATTTTTGGCTTCTAACTTTCCTGTTATTTCTCACTTTGAACATTAGTTTGGGAAGACAAAAGAGTGTGATCTCTGTTTTCTGAGCCTTGTTGCAGCAAGAGTTGTTTTCTGGGAACAAAGGACCTGCAGAGGACAAGGACAAGAATGTATTTGTTGGTGAGCACAAAACTGTAGGAAAACGCCTGGAGCTGTGAGCACTTTGAATTTGCCCATTTGTTGATCTGCTATGCTGGGAGAGATGGAGTCTGAATTGATGGGACTCTTCATCCTCCTGAGGGTCTCTAGACTTTTGAGGTGTTAGTATTTTGCTACCTACGCTTACACAGCCACTTACTTGTAAGTGAGGTGTTGATGAACATGTAAAGGGACTTTCTGTGTTCTATATATATTGAGTAAGTAGACGTTTTTTAGTATCAGGTGTTATTATGTAAGGTTTTCTTTTACAACCTGAGAACATTTGCTATGGTGCATATTTTATTACAAAATGACTGTAATAGAGATAATGCTGATCTCTATTTAAAATAATGCTACGTAATAGCATTGTGCCAGCAAAAGAGTCAGCACAAACACTGTCACCCTCTTCTTTTTCTGAAACCTACACACACTGTGAAGGGAGATTCTCATTAGGTTTGAGCTACTGGAACAAAATGTTGCCTACCTGGACTGGGCTGTATGTAAACACATTGTCACTCAGCTACCAAACTGAAGAACCAGGCTAATGAAACTTTCTTCTTTCTTTGCAGCTGGTAACAGTGAAAGCCATCTCATTTTGGCATCCTGCTATTCATTCTGTTATTTTCTACCCCATCAAACTGCAGGTGATTTCATTTCTGTGTTGAAACTTACAGATCACAGGGATGTCCAGGACAGAGCCCAGCCCTTACTGACTTGCTCCTGCTCATTGAAAGGTGTAGATAAATGTTACAGAGCTGTGAATTTGAGGTTTAAGGAAATCTAAGCCTCCATGGAGGAAAAAGTACTCTGTAACAAAAAAAAAATATTAACCCTAAATTGCTTCAGAGTAAAAAGCTGCAGATGAGATTGAGAGTATTTACCCTTAGATGTGTACATTTTTTTTAACACCGAGATGAAAGAAAGCAAATGGCATCCAGAGGAACTTCACAATCCTCATTCTAAAGGGGACGGCAAGGTATGTGTGAGAGGAAAGGCAAGGGAGACTCAGCAAACCTGATGTATTTAAAAACAATAATTTAAAAACAAAATGGATGAACCATGTCTGCATAGATATTATATAGATGTGGAAAGTGTTGCATTTAAATTTCATGCGGTTAAATGCTGTTATAAATACAAAAGAATGGACTATGAACCCTTGACTTCCATTGGTTCAGAATCTACTTACATGTTTTAGTGCATTTATATACATAGAGTTGGTGATTGGAGCCTTATTATTACTGCTAGATGTTTTCAGCCATCTCAGGGTGGGCTTTTCTGCATCCCATTCTCTGATCAGTTAAAATCTTAGTGAAAATCCCATCCTTTCTCCTGTCTTAGTTTTAAGAAGGAACAGGACATAATGAAACTGATAAGTTCCAGTTTGTGCAGAGTGGAAGAAGACACTTCTTTAGAAGCAAATACTGCATGAACAAATATATAATTTCCCAAAGAAATAGCCCTTATAAGGAACATTTTAAAGAAACAGGCAGTGAGGTCTATCACTGAATAGCTGAACCCAGTGCTTGTGTTTGTGAAATCATGCTTTATCTGTGAGAACCACGGTGATGAGTTTCAGACAGAGAGCAGGCACAAATCTCCGTGGGGAACACTAGTGAGTGTGTAACCCCAGCCCTTTCTCCGCATCTGCAGGCTAGGGGACACACTCTCAAGTGACAGTAACACAAGAAATGAAAACATTCCCTTGACATCAGAGACAATAATTCAGTCTTTGTTTCCAGATGAAAGCACAGACACTTGCTTGCCACTGCGACAGAAGTAATTTCAAAACAACAAGTGTTAGGGATCACTCCGTGGGCTATGATGAACTACAGGTTTATTGCCTTTTATGTCTTTTGTATCATTTTTATTCTGCCTGGATTTAGGTTACTCAGGGAATCTTGGAAAGATTCTTTTAAATTATCTGGAACTGAGAAGAGATAATGTATGTATTTGAGACAAAGCATCCTGCCACACGAAGATTTATTTTTTAGCATCACTATCAAAATTTTGTCATACTTACAGGTAGATGACTCAAAGACACCTTTTGATAATACAGAATAATAAATATGAAAACTGGCTGACCCACTGGTCAGGACTTAGCAGTCCTATGCATACCTGGCCCAAAAAGACTATAACCTTGTTTGCTGAGTGTTTCCTCATCTGGCTGAGAAGCGAAGATTTATTCTGGCAAAGCTGTCAATATGGAGAAGGGCAAAGGGCAAAAGCAGGGCGTGATAGAAAATTCAAACAAGAAAACCAACAGCTGGTTTGGGTTCAGTCAACTCATATACTAATTTTTGACACCCATGCACAAAGAGGAAAATGCAAGTTGGCTAGAAAAATACACAGATAAAATTGATGTGTTCCCTCAGGGCTGTAGTTTGCTGAAATTCTGGAACTCAAGAGCTTTTTGTAGACCATAAAAATGTCAACACAACAGTCTGCTATATGAGCAGTCTTTATGGAAACTGTTATTTAAAATCTGTCTATAAAAAGTTTATTAGTAATGCAAAATATTAGTGAGAACACGGATATGATTTCATTTGTTCTGGACTGAGTAGTCTAGCACTTTTGGATGCCTTTGTAATGCTTAATAGATACAGAAAAAAGATCTCATTCCAAAGATTACAAAGTCCTTGAGACTAATTAAAGATTTGTCTTCTTGTTTTTCTTTTCCTTTCTCTTAAAAATGAAGATAAAACCAGTTTCATTTACTCTTGTTTGCCTTGTTTGTTCCATCTCTGGGCCTTGAATTTTAAGGACCATAATTTCTGTTCAAACACCTCTCTGCCCTCAGTAGCCCTGACCTCAGGCTGACGTTTTGAAGCCCTGCAGTCAAAACTATAACAATATTTATGTTGCCAGCAATAGGCATGGCATCTGACATGGAAATATACCTGTAAATATTTTTTTCGCTTTACCTTTCAAGAGAAAAGAAGTATTTCTAAATTACTGGAATGTAATTTTTTATCTCTTCTTAATAAGAGAGTGTCCGTGGTTACCACGCTGCTGCCAGTCACGCCAAGTGTTGTTATCAAGGTACAGCCATGCATAATAAAAGTGATGGTGTTTATATGTTTTATTAGTCAAAATTATTTTTCAGCTGAAAGGTTTGCAAAAGATGAAACGGTTTTACATTAAACAGGAAAGAGCACAAAGGAAAAATATCCTATTAGAAACAATGCACTGTGTGCAGGTTTATAAATTTGACCCTCATTTTGGAAACGAATCCCTAATCTTGCTGTGCAAGCAATGCATGCTGCACAATAATAGCACAGCCATAACGTCAGGTTTTAAGAACTGCACATTCAGTGTGACAGACTTCCTTGGAAATGACCTAAATCTTGTGGAGTGTGAGCCAAAGGCAGGTTAATATTAAAAAAATCTGGTGACCCACTTTGAATGTTGCCCTGCTTTGTCTCCTGGCAAGTGTCCAGTGTGGACTCAAATTGCATGGCAGATAGTCCTTGCAGAAGCTACTCTTGGCTGTGGCTGGGAAAGTGGCTTCTCTTGGGAACTAACTAAAGTAAATTCATGTTCACCTAGGAGGTCATTTAGTTGTATTTAATACTTGAATTTTAGGTGCTTGTTCATTCCTATGAAATCCAAGTGCCTTGGAGGCTGAGTACAACTGCTTCAGTGAGATGGGATATGCACAGAGTGAAACTGGGGCTAATTCTCCAAGGACATACAAGAGGTTTTGTGCTTGCGGTCAAGGCATGTCATGGTTGTCCTGACACCCCACAGGATCAGTAGGGCCCAAGGGTGGGATTCTTGGAAGCTGGTGTGCTCAGAGCCACCTCAGTAGGCCAGGAGGAAATGTCCTTTCCCCCAGACAGGCACTTTGGGTGGGAGGCAGAAAGCTTTCTACACCACCAGCTCCACCCAGGGAAGAGGAAGGAAGCAGTGCCTCTTGCATGCTCCCTGATCTTGGGATGCTGACCTGGAAATGCAGCTGTCCAGAAAATGTCATCCTCGTTGTAGGGAGGATAAGATGTGTCAGAAAAGACAAGGGCAGATGAGTTATGACAAATAGTGTTCTATGATTACAGAAGTCATCCATTTAATTGGAGAACCATACCACTCATTTCAAGTAATATTTAATTAGGTTGCAGTAAAAGGAGAGCAAAATTGAGAATCCCCTATCCAGGAATTAATAACCTTAAGTATTTTAGAATAAATATCGTAGAGAATTTTGGAGTAAAGATGATTTGACAAGGAATAGTATGTTATACTATGTATATATATGTATGTTAAATTAAATGAAAAGGATTCCTGTTCCAGGTGCAGGCAGTACCATGGATACCAACGATATGTACAGTCCCAAATAGGAATGCATAACGATAGTGAAGCTGCAGTAGTTACATTAATGTTACTATTACACATAACTTCTCTCTGACCCAGGGAGTATAACAGCTTGTACCAAACTACTTCAGTGAAAGAGAAGAAAGCATGTCTGCACTGTGCCATGGAGGGGCAATGCAGGAACATTCTTGCTGTTGCAGAACTGAAATAATATACTTGCAATAACATGTTGCAAATGAGGTCTGCCAAGGGGACTGGCATCATTATCTAACCTAGTGATTATGGAGCCTGGCCAATAGTGATGCATTCCTGGACCCAGTCGCTATGCCCTTGATTATTTCTGGCTTGTATTTGTTTTTTAATCCAGATGCCATCTGATGTTAGATATTTGAACATCCCAGGGGGCAGAAACTGTGTCCCAGGTCTCTTCTACTTAAATCCAGGTTTGTCCTTTGGCTCTGCATTTTCCCCCAGGAAGTAGAAGTTTCAGCCCTCCTCAGCAGGGAAAAGCCTGGAATTCTGGTCTACCACTTCCTGAGCAAATGCTCTATTTGGGTATTATGTAAAACGCCATGTCTGTGAATAAAAACTTGGCATACATTAAGATTACTCAAGGCATACCAAATAAATCAGGCTCTTCAGGTGGGACAGCCAGTTTCTAAATCCCAAGCAGCTTTTGTTGACAGAGAAGTGCTTAGATTGTCAGCTCAGCTTGGATTTTTCAGAAATCTAGTGCAAAATCCCTCCGTGTCTTCAGTTTTCATTACCCCCTGGGCTGCGAGGTGGAGTATTCGTGTTTGGCATTCAGGATGAGGTGCTTTGCCTGTCCTGTGCACCTACAGGAGCAGCACCAGAGCCTCCTTGCTGTGAAATGATTTGTGGCCTCAGAGCAGCAGCACAGGGAGAGCAGGAGCAGTGCTGGGCTGTTTGAGGGCACAAGCCTGGCAGGGGACAGCACCCAGTGAATCAAAACCCAGAACAGGAGACTGGTGAGTGTATCAAGAGGGAAAGCACAAACAGATCCCCTGTCTGCTTGCATGTTCAAAAGTTGCTTCTAAAAAAAAAGGAGAAAAAATATTATAGATAGAACAAAGAGGTTAATTTTAAAAGAACTGTATAAACCCAAATATTAATTCAGTTCTGAAAGGAAACAGTGTTTTAATACACACTTGAGCAGTTAATGTCTCACCTTTGTTAGTTTCCCGAAAAGTGATGCTTATTGCTTAAAAACTGAGCACTCAGACCAACTATCCAGAGGCTGTGGCCCATACCTAAGCAGCCAGATAACTTAATAATAAGCGACAGCAAGTTCTATTGTGCAGCTATGCTGCATTGGCTAACTGCTCAGAATGTCCTGGGAAATGATATCTAATGTCAACAACATTTGTGTCTTGGTTCTTGTCTCAGACATGTGAAATTAGAAAGCCTGATATGTCTGTCCTGGGTACTCAGAAACTTCTTACTACGCTGGCATCTTTTCCCAGACAGTGTTAATTCTCCAACTGAGTTACACAATGGTTTACACATACTAAATCTATTTATGTGTTCCTAGCACAAGGATTACCAGGCCTTGTTTGCATTTGTGGTTTATAAAAACTGAACATGATTTCCTGAATGTGTGATGGTGCCCTATATTGTCTCCTGATATGCTCTGGAAACCAACTTCCTAATGACTTTTAGCCTATTCCTAAGGCTGCTTATATTATTGTAAAGTTGTTGAGTTACCTCTAACAGAGCCAGCAGCCCACTACTGAGATTTCATTCCCTTGTGAGATGGTGAAGCAACTCTTTTCCTCAGCTGCATCAGTTGTCTCACTGCAGATAACTCGGCCCAGATTTGCATAGGTGTTGGATGTCACGGCTGCATGTCCCAGTGGCAGCAAAAGGCACCCAGGAGTGCTCAGTGCTTGCTGAAAAATGACACTATTCGGATTTCAAATTTACCACTGCAAATTAGAGGAGTGGAAAGTATGAGGCAATGAAGGATGGGATTTATTTGCATTCTTCTGATTCCAGTATACTGGTGTGACTCCTAAATATATTTTGAGATCCCCTGAGTCTTAGTGAGAATGTAATATATTTTTTTGTCTTAACAAGGAAAGGAAGAAAATGATGGATGAAATTGGATGTCACAAATTTTATTTAAACATGCTGTCATTGATTTGCATTTTATTTCTTGGTCCAACTGGAAAATCCTGCTTTTTTAGCTCTCCAAGTTCTACGATTACAAGAGAACCCCCTAAAGAGCTGATATAATAAGTGTGACAGCTCAAGATAAATAATTGCTCCTGGCTAATTGTTTCCAAACTACAGATGCAGCCACATAGTCAAAAATCATCATGGCCAGTTCATGGAACAGCTGTTTCATATAGAAATTCTGTGTTTCATTTTGTATTCCTGTCCATTATGTGCTCCTGGTGAATTTAGTGCAATTACATGTAGAAAAAGGTTATTGCTTTTTTTGAGGAAGGCACTGTAAGCTGCCATTTTTCAGTGCTGTACTTCTGTGCTGTATTATTCCTCCCTACAAAAAGCAGCCAAAAAGGTGTGTCAGAAAGACACTATCTTCAAAAACACATGAAAGGTGTCAGTCTGATTTCAAAACAGTTTTGTGCAATTCATATTTGTTTTCTGTCACATTAACTGTTGACTGCCCTGTTTAGTAAAGACATGTGGATAGGAAAAAAAATCCAAACTAGAAATGGCAGAATTTCCTGAAGAAAATTGCTTGTAAGAAATTTTGCTGGGCTGTTCCTTCTATTGCAACGAATAAACTGCCATACCAATATAAGAGATTCTGCCCAAATTTGGCTCTCCATCCATGGGAATGGATATGGAACTGAAGCTGCACTGATCCTGTCTGTTAATTTTCCTGGGTGTTTGCTCTGTTATCTCACTTTCCCTGCCACAAAATGGGATATTAATCCTTCTTTCGTTCAGAGAATTAGTTGGGTTTTGTGCAGTCCTTTGGTACTATTAATGAAGGATTTCCTCTGCAGTTTAACTCATCTCTCCCTCTTTGCACAGACACCCCTCACTACACCTTTCTTTGCAGAGTCAGATTTGCTGTTTTTCATTAGGAGCTGATGAATGTAAAGCTGAGATTTTCCCTGAGAATCTGGAAGCAAAGCTGAAATCACTTCCATGAAAAGTGAGCCAGCATGGTGAGTTTTATATCCCTAAATTAGCACTGAAGAGAAGGGGAAAACTTAAGAAGTAATTTCACAGTAAAGCCTCAGTGTGCTGGTGAGTAGGAAAATAAAGTATTCTTCATCCATGAATCATGCTCACTCCCGGGGAGGAGAGATAGATACTTATTGCTTTTGCCATTTACCCTCTAGCCAGCTGTCTGAAGAAGAGTCATGCACCTATAGCCACATGTTGAAGATATCTTCTCTGCTCTCTCGAGTTGTTGTAATGGTTAGAACAGAGAGGAATTGTGAAGGACTTCATTATTCTCCCCATTTAATTTTGCAGGATGCCCTTTGGTGCTTCTGCTCTGCGGTACAGCAGAGTCATTCTGATTGATGTATACATCTGGTGGACACCAAAATAAGGCTACCATTACAAAGAAATACTGACTTTGATGTCATGAATTACAAAAAAGAAGAAAGCAAGCAGTAAGACCATTTTGAAAATATGAAGTAGAAATGCTTACTAATTTAGCAGATATAGCACAAAAAGAGAACACCAAAAAAGCAAATAACCCCCCCTAAAGTATGGGACTGTAGTGCTAGCAAGCACCAGTTCAGTCTTATCTCCTATGGATACAGTTGGATGCAGCAGCAGGAGTGTTATTTTCTCCCTGCATGATACGAGTCACTTCCGCAGGAGACAATATGCAATCCTAAGAGCTAAGCGCTAGGTGTTTCATATTTGCAGAATCTCTTGCTTTGAGTCATTGATTTCTTCACATCGAATCTCATCTCTGGCCCAGTTAGTGAGCCATTAAGTGAGGAGTCTACTGTGTTGATGAAATAATAATTCTGCTTACAGAGCACCTTCTCACCAAGGCACTGTAGGTGCAGCACAGTGTCTGCTTAATTCAAACTCTTTTAATAATTAAAGCTTTTCAACATAATGCCTTTGTGAAAAACTGAATTCTTGTGTGATCTTCAACCAGAAGCAATTGCTGAGAGGCTTCCTGGGGAGCAGTTCCTAGAAGGTTGCCCATTTGTTTGGTGCCAGAGCATAGTTTCCTCTAGAATGAGGAAAACATTTCCTTCTTTTGGGGCAGGTGCTCAGGCCACATACTCAAGCCCATCAGCTGAGAAGGACAATGCAGTTGTACTCCATTTCTGCCACACTTTTGTCCCATTGGTGATCATCACTGTACTCTGAATACATAAGTCATGTGACAATTCAAAGTCTTTTTTTTACCTTCTAAAAAACTAAGGTGTGCTGAAATGATACATATTCCTTAAAGAATAAATTGTCTTCTGCTAGCAGAGAAAAAGATAAGCTTAGGAAAAGTAAGGGTTAGCATGACTTGCTGCATCCAGCTCAATCCAGAACAGCAGGAGTTTACCCACTCAGCTGAGGACTTCCCTAGAAGGAAAAAAACCTTGTCCATACATTTTTAGACAATCACCTAAAAAATTCTCATGCATAATCAGGGAAAGAAGGAGAAAGGGAGTGAGATATGCTGGCTCTTAGATGATTCAGTCTCATTCCCTAACATCTGCTCACTGCTGGCTTAAATATAAGCACTTCCTCATGTTCCACTTAAGATTCCATAATGACACTTGCAAAACCTAACCAGAGCTTTTCTTCCCCGGGCCACCAAAGCACATTTTGTATGTGTGGTGAATCTAATCCAGGAGAGAATAAGGGTTAGTTACGAAGGCAAAAATTTTGCTTTAACCTTAAGGGCTTGTGTCTTCTTAATTTCCCTTCTGTGGACGTTCATGAAGTTTTTGTAATAAGACACATTAGGGCTCTGTACATAACTTGTGTGGGTGTAAAAATGACACAAAAAGAAGAATGTTAACTACACTTGTCATAATCCTAAAGTGCCCTCATTAGTGAGTTGCATCTGTAGACCTGCTCTTGGGTTAACACTGGGTGATTATTAGTTGCAGTGGCTGGATACCTCTCTGAAGTGGCCATCTACAGGGGGATAGTTGAGAAACCAGCCAGGAGACTTGGTGACTCTCACACCTGACTGACATGATTGCCCTTTACCTGTGGGAAGGGCTCCCGGAAGCTGAAGCTCTTGTAGCACAGTTTGGAATTCAGCTCATATTACTGCTCATTTTTGAAGTATGCTTTGAACAGGAAGAACACATACAGGGAACAGATGATAGTCCACATTGGCAGGAATGAATTAATTTGCTTCTTGCATTTGTGTGAACATTGGCTTCAAGAAGCAGTGTTGGTTCCCACTGCCATGGCAGGGTCTTGGTGGCCACGTCAGGGACCACTGACATACTCAATAGGTGACACTCATTAAGCTGAAACACCTTGAAAGTGCCCAGCTTTTATTTTTAATGTTCTTGCATTTCTGTGCCTATGTTTGGAGGGTTGCTGAGGGACGGTGCAGAGACAGTAATTTCAATTCTCATTGCATTATCCCAAATGCTTTTCTGAAGGCAATAGGCTGCAGTAGTTGATGGATAGTTCTGGTGGCATTAGCCCACCTGTGAGCAGTTTCCTGAGAGCTATCATGTGTCCTGGTGTCTGGGTGCTGACAGAGGGCTGGAGCTCATGTGGGGAAGGTCACCAGACCCCCAGGAAAGGGGTGGTGACTGAGAGCAAATGTCATTAGCCAAACTGCACCCAAGTGGCACCAATGCTGGTGTGAAGGCAGGGGAGAAGCTAACACTTACAGTCTCCTCAAACAATGCCTCCGAAAATATTTTCCTAAGATTTTTACTTTGCTTTTGTCACAAAAAGAATGGCTAGGGTATAGTTTGAGAGCTCTTTTAGATAAATCCTTTTGTGTCTTTCCTACAGATGCAGGTAATTGCAGAGAGATTTGGGATCTGTCTAAGTCAGATCCTGCCCATTAAAAAATATATCTCAGTGTTGGATTTGACATACAGTGTTGACATCCTTCTTTCTATAGTAAGTCAGATGATATGTTAAGCAGACAGCTACTTTGACAACTTTCCTTCTGAGAAGCTGGAGGAAAATGCTGAAAATTTCCTGTAGCTTTTGACATTTTATGTGCTTGCTGGGCTAATCTTTGTGAAATCCTGAGGCTGCGGGGTCACTTACTGATACCAGAGGCAAATGCAGCTCCAGAGACTGCATCTTATTGAAGCTGGGGAGCTGGACCTCCTGTTAACAAAAAATATTGCCTTGCTTACATTAAAGGGAAAACAGACTCACCAGCTTCTGAACTTTGATACCAGTTCTGCTGGATCTTTCTAAACCTATCATTTCTTTCCATTAGAAAAATCACCTGCACAAATCTTTCAAGAAATTATCAAACAAATACTGTTTCCTCTTCATAGTTTAAATTACGTCTTGAATGATTCCCTACACAGTGTTCTTTACTTTCTTCCTTTCACTTTGCTCCACCAGAAACGACCTTCCCTATCTCAAATAGTTGAATAGCTAAATGCCCATATTATGTGATAATGACTAACTCCACATAGACACCCTGAAGCCATTATGAAGAGTTATTGAACAAAACTTGAGCTCCCTATGTGCTCATTCAGAATGAGATGAAAACCAGACAAGTGCCTTGTAGAGTGAATCAGTCTGGATGTCTAATATCACCTCTTGCATTAATAGGAAACACCTAGAATGGGATCTCAGCATTTCTCTGGAAGCTTTCTGACTGGTTACTGCAAATATATTTTTTCAGAATAATTCTTTTCCATAAGGTGTACAATATCTAGTTTGTTTTCATTTGTGTTGGTTTGAAGAACATCAATACATATACCATATTTTTACTTGAATATTTGAGGAGAGTGTTTGACTTTCTTGCAGGTATAAAATTTTTTAGGGACACATGTAATGAAGCATCACTGTGTTTTGGGAGAGTTCCAACCATGAATATTTTCAGCGTCTCTGGTAGAAGATACCATCACTGTATCTTTTCTGAAGGTACACATAGACAAAGAGGCTTCTTCTCACAAAATTAGCCTTAATGAAAAGTGATTATATATTAATGTACAGGGATTTATTTTGTTAAATGGCTTGGTTTACTCTCTTGGTTTGCTCTGCAGTGAGTCTGCAGTTGATGGACCCCCAGGAAGCAGCCAAGAGGAGCACAGAACATCACTAATGGATTTTATTTAACTCTGCTGTTTGTTTTATGGTTTGTCTATTTATCAGCCTCGACTGTGAGCATATAACTGTACAGGGAAGGCTTCCTCTCACCTAGAGGTCAGGGTGAAGTGTGAGTAAACTTATTTCCTGCTGCTCCATTCCCTCAAGGGTAAAATCGTAGACGAGATCACCAAATATCTTATCTAGAAGGTAAATGCATCAGCAGCTGGTAGGAGCAGAGGGGGCTGCAGTTTGGTTTCCTGAGGGTTTGCTGTAGGAATCTGTTCAGCTTGTTGAGACACACTTGATTATGTAGTGCTTTCCTGACAACCCTGCTTACAGACTAACAAGGGAAAAATAAGCCCTACAAATAGCATAATGCAGAATTCAGGCAAAGAGAAGAACTTAAAGTGGGAAAGGTCTTTTCATATGAAGGAAATCTTTTGGGGAAGGAAGAGGATAATGAAACCCAGTAACTGTGAAATTGTTGTGTGATCACCAAGCAAGAAAACCGTTTGGTTTGTCATTCAGAAAAATTATTGCAGTTTTCAGTCTTGAGACATTAGTACAGTAAGGCAGACTATGCCACACATTTTATTTCTCATCTACCGTTTTAAAAGACCTAGCAACATTTTTACAGCAGAAGACACTTTTTTTTTTTAACCCTTTTTTCCTTGACTGCATATTGATGTGGAGGTAAAAAGTAAGGCTCATGTTTTCAGTGTTAGTGCAACTATAGAGGAAATGGTTGATATTTAAGGATGATGTAATGAGGAAATGACCAGGTATCTTCCTGAGGGGGCTGACTCTGGGTGATCCCACTCCATCTATATTCCAAACACCCATGACTTGGGGCCATTGGTTTTTAAAAAGCACTATTTATTACCACCTTGATTGCCTTGGGATGAAGTACTAGCAGAACAGTGGAAGTGTAGTGAGAGCCTCATTGGATGAGGGACTTCCCAAGCTAAAATATGAGTTTTGGCAGCTTGGCTAAACAAATACATTTCCAGCTAGCAGTTGTGAAAATCTCACACTGTCTACAGCCCAGGGGTTATGCAAATGTAAGTTGTTGTGGCACTGCTTATCTCCTCTGCTCCATATGGAGCTGCAGTTAAAAGGGGACTTGATGACTGGAACAATGGTGAAGGGATGGACACAATTACAGGAAATATTTCGATTGCTGTTATGGGACCATTCAGGCATAGAGTCCTGATCACCTACTCTCACAAAAATTAGATGCATATATAAAAATCAAAAAACTTCCTTTAAAATGAGACTTTTAGGGAGGAACAAGCTCAGGAGGAGCAAAACTTACACATTTCAACTAGTCTTCAGTACCACACTGAAGACAGGCAGCAGCTGAGTGAAGGTGAAGTTCAAATGTTTGTACCATAAAGGATTTACCCTTAGAATTGATAATAGAAGCTGCGAAAGCAATGAGAAATCCTTCTTAATTATTTTTGTATTTATATTGACATGATATAGAGCTGTACTATAGTCTGAGCTATGATTCTGCTTGGCCAGGACCGGGTTCTCTCTGTAGGTGTTCATGTAAAGCTGCAGATTTGGTAGAACACAGGACACAGAGCTCTGCCTGTGCCTATAACCTAAACTACGACCTTTAATTCAGCCAGTCTGTGCCTACTCATTAAGAGAAAGCTGAAATGGGACACCAAACAATGCGCAAAAATTTAGTGCTTTGAGTGCTTCAGGTCCTTTGAGAAATAAAAATGAAATAAGTTCATCACAGCACCCCTGAAAAGCTCCTCCATCCCCTGCCCGAGAGAAGAAGGTGAGGCAGAGAGCAGCCTGCAGGTGCTGGGGGAAGAATCTGCTTCCCAGGGCGGTTTGGGGCTGTCACATCGCTCCTCGCTCCGTGCAGGAGGGGGACATCGGCATCCCAGCATTTCTCATGAGTGGAGCAATCCATTTTGTCGATCTACCAGCTGGCCAAATGGTGGGGGCAGTGCCAGGTTCCCTGTCTGCCTGGTGCTAACCAGCTGGCCCTGGCCATGCTCAGGAGTCCGCAGAGCCAAGCTGAAGGCAGGAGGCAGCGTGGGGGAGTTGGCTGGGAGCTGGACTTGGAGCTGGCAGCCTTACCCAGCCCGGGAAGCAGTGTAATCCGTATGGCTGCAGCTGGGGATCTGAGGACTTGGCAAAGGGGGCAACCTGCCTGCCAGATTTATTTGGGTCTGCCAGGCAAGGTCACCAATTAATTCCTCTGGAGCATTTCAGTTTGGTTGCGTTAGGATTTTCCAATGTGAAGCTGTAGTGTTGTAGAGACTGATGCCCAGCTTCACAGAGGAAAGAAAAAGACTTAGATAAAATGCAGGTGCTTATACTCAAGACTGAAATCCTTAATACTCCCTTCTATACCTTTAAATAGCAAAGTCTTCTAGTGCCTAACTTTCACAAGCTGTAGAGCTCTCCAGCATCCTAAAAAGCAGCCTTGCCTCGGTGCAGAAATGGTGGAAAATCTGCAGGTCTCAGCCCCTTCTCACATGTAAGACATGAAAAGCGTCACACAACTTGCTCTTCTCTCTGTACCCATTAATCTCTACCAGTAAACCCCGCAAAAGCACAGCACCTGTGATTATGCTTATCCAGTGTTCCTGCCTGTTTTCATTCAATGACTTAACAGGTTGAATCATCACCTGAGATGTGGGTCTCCTTCCCTGGCTCACCATCCCCCGGCTGTGTTTCAGAATGGGCAGAGTAGGTGCCAAAACCTAGAAGGTGATGCCAGGTATGGAAACCTGTTCCCAGAGAGCCCAGGGCCCTGTGAAATGGGATGTGTATGACGACATCTTCAGCATTTCCTATCAAAGTCTTACGTGTCAGGCTGGAGAGGAAGATACCTTAGATCCTGCTTTAACTGCTTAACTGTCCTTAATAACAGAATTCAGTACATTTTTCGGTACATTTCAGTACATTCTGGGGAGAACCCCGTGCTTTGGCTTCAGGCACAAGAAAATTTGGTCTGGTAATACAGCAACTCGTAATACCAGAGACAATGAGGGCACCTGACTCACGGTGTAGATCAAAGGGAAGTGGTGTTATTCTCAAAGGTGAAACAACATTCAGAGGTACTGATGTATCTGCATTGAGTCTGCAGTAATGTAGGCAGGTTAATGTCGGTGAGACAGGAATTTTTCTGCCAGTTCTAGCCCCAGCCTGAGCCTGTGTTAATCTCCTATGCCCGTAGTGAATCTAATATGTATATCATCCCCCAAATCATGACCAGATCTTGAATATTAACAGTTTTGTTTTGACCACAGAAGCAGGAATCTGAGTAGAATTCTAGCATGTTAGCTTATTCAGCACACATTATTGGCTCTGTTTCTTTTGCTGTAATTATCTTTTTATCAGCTGGCAAAAAACAAACATCAAAGCATCTCAACCACAGAAGAGACAGATATGACCACAGTTACACAAGGCATTCAAAGATTGTTTCATATAATTTCTATAAGGAATGTTGAGTTACTTCTACTTGTGAAGGGTAAAAAGGTACATAGAGGAAATAATGTAAAAAAAAATGGAGATATGTTTGAGGGGAGCTAGTCACAAAATTTAATGTGTTTTTCACCATTTACTCTGTTTTGAAATTAATTTCATTCCCAAGAATTTTAAGAGTCATGCAAATGCCCTGACACTTTAATATGAAAAGAAATGATGATCATTTTTCCAAGTGGAACAAAACAGAGATGTGGCAAAAGCCTGAGGATTTTTGTTTCAGCACCTTAGTTTAGCACTATAGTTGTTACAGTGACCCTTGCAGAGTTTATGCAGGGCTTGGGGTTTGATGGTGCAAGTTTCCAATTAGTTTTTTTTCTCCAAAGCACTCTCAATTTACCTAAAGACCAAATACATCAAAGATGGTGGAGAATATGGCTTTTCATTAAGAGGACCCAAGTGTACTTGGGTTAGCTGCTACTGTAGATTTTGGCTTAATTCTGCCTGTAGTACGCAGATGGCAATTGTGCCATCCACAATAATCCACAGAAGTTTTGGATGCTCAAACTTGGGTGTTCTGGGACCTGAACTCCAACCTTGCCTAACATCAACATCACCTTTACAACAACTATGGTGTCACAAATGCCCTTGACTCAGCCTGTTTGTGATCAGAGATGAGTGAAAGGCACTGCAGAAGGAAAGTCTGGAGAGGAGAGGGAGCAAGTTTATAAAGCTCCAACATCTTCAGCTCACCGATATTTTAACCTGGGGTGCAGTGTGAATTCTGAAGTTGCCTGACCAGAAGGGGCACAGCTGTAGCACTGCCTGCTCTCCCAGTGCAGGTGCATTGAGGTGCCTGCATTCGTCCTGACCAGACCAGTGGAGGCACAAATAGGGAAGGAAAACTGGGATGGCAGGAAGAAAAAGGCTACAGATAATGAAGGAAAGCTCTGTGATCAGATCTATTCATATAGATAATTCCTGCTTTCCAAACCCCATCTGAAAGGCAACTTAATAATATTAGGACAGAAGTGTTTGCTGTGAATTACAGCTAAGTGATCTGCAAGCGAAAAAAGAGGGATAACCAGATTTTTTTTGTAGATTAAGCATCTTCAGGTACCAAAAGAACAACTTTCTCACACTGTTTCAGGATGAACCGTAAGTACTATTTTTGAAAAGCTCTGGATTTTCTTAGGAATCTATTATTCCAGTACTGCTTGCAGTATAATTATTGTCTATCCAGCAATAACAGAAATAAGAATGTCTTATGCAATGTCTTATTCCTGTGGGGACAATGTGAAATGATATTCAGAAAGTTACCAAACTGTTATGAAATTACAGGAAGAAAACCACATAGTAATCAATTGTGGAGATTAGAGGGAAAAACAACCCGCCCCAAAGCTTGATTGGACTTTTGTAAAACTGCCTGGAACGAATCAGACCTACAAATAAACTGAAAGAAAAAAAAGGTTTAAACCATTGTAACTAAATAAAAGCACCAGTAGATGGCACGAGAGACCTTGAGATGCAACATAAAGCTCAGATGGCCACTAATATCTGCTCACTTCTGCAACCTCCTGATCTGTCTCTGGTTTTTGCCCTAGCTACTGTATTAGCTAGATTCCTGAGGTTTCTTATTCATCACCTGCACTTAGATCCACACAGTACATTTATTTTTAGGGATAACTAAAGTTCATTTAATAACTCATTCAAACATGCTGAGTAAAAGCCTAGCTCTTTTGAGATTAACCATTGGCTTCAGTGGGGTTAGAATTGTAGATGTTATTTTTTTTAATGTTCACACTGCGGAGCTGGCATTTCATTTCCAGGAGGGGTTTGGTATTAGTGGTTTTGTCCTTTCCTATCACACTGCAGCTCCTTTCTCTGGAGCAGAATGATCATTCTTTCCTGAGAGTCACTGTGTCATTTAAAATTAGTGAATCAAAAGAGCCAGGTCTGATGGACAAAAGGTTTGTTGTCTTTGTCTAGGATACAAAAGGCTGTCTCTCCAATAGTCTTGTGCCCATCCGTCTGTAATAGCACCATCCAATTCTAGGCTTTTATGAATAATCCACTAAGGTTTAACCAAAGATGACCGTGAACAAATTAAGTATATTGTTTTGATTTTTTCCAAATGTACAGTTATTTTACAGCTGGATGAATCTGAAAATGAAAACCTTCAACTTAGCAATAAAATATACTCATGTGGTTAGGAGATCTAGTGGAAAAATTTACTTTTCATTTCTAGAATCACTGAAGAACTTGCAAAAGACATATGGGACTATAAATTCATAAGCATTTCTGACTCCATCAAGTAGGTGAGTAGTCATATTTTTCTGATGCAGAAGATGAGACACAGAAGTCTCCTGCCTCATGTAAAACCACATTACAGAGCTGCAAGGGTGGGATTAGGATGCAAGCCTGGCTTGTGCTTAGGTCTGCATCTTTTTTCTGACACTTTTCTTGAAACAAGCTCGCATCTTTTCTCTGACATTTTTTAAAACAATACTAGAGTACCATAATTGCAAGATTATATTGGTTACGTCAATATAGTCCAGAATTCATTAATACATATCATTGAGAAGGACTAGGAATGAAAAGTAGAATGCATAAAAGCACAGCTCATGTAGTACACATTTTAATATACGGTTACGTAGCTTTGGTTTGCTTTATAGGATAGGACAGGCATCATTTCCAAATGAGGTTTAAATCTGGACTGCAGATATTCTCCCAGATGGGTTGGAAATGTCTGTGTGGTGCATTAGAAATTCCAGAAGGGCTTTTTCACACTTGTACTGCTAATGGTCTTAATTCCTTTGGCAAAATGAACTGGTTCTAAGTCTTTTGCCTTGCTGTGCTCACTGCCAACCTCAGGCTTTACTAACGTTCATTACATCATGATTTTACAGCTGCAGTGAAGCCTTTCAGTCAGTCAAAGGCATTCAGGTGTCTCAGCAAGAGGGCATCAGCGAACAGGAGCTGGACAGAAAGGAAAGCTTCCCCTTTGGGATGGAAATAACGAGAGCTGTGTCCCACCAGTGCCCTGTGGAGACCAGAGAAAAGTCTGTGGGCTTTGCTTTCCCCCTGGCTGAGCCTGCACCCAGCCCAGGCTGCAGTGCTGGTGGGGTGATGGCGAGTGGATTCCTTGCCCTGTGAGCAGAATTTTTTCTCTTACTGATGGCTCTTTGCTGTTACAAAATTCCTGTTCTAGTAGTTGAGCATGAAAGTCCATTTTCTTCTCTCCCTACTACCTTTGTTTTATCTGAAGTGCTTGACTGGCAAAAGTTTCTTTTTTGTAAACAAGCGGATTAAAGAGAAAGGTGTTGGATTAAAGATGACAGTCTGATCCTGTGAAAGTCAATGTCAAATCTCCCATAAGCCACAGTGAAAACAATACCAGGAAGAAAAGAGTTCTCCAAGTGTAAGACTACTGTGATTTCAAAGGAAAGTGGAATGCAATATTCTTCATCTCCCCTCTTGTTTGAGGCTATCTGTTCTGTAGTCTAGCACTTCTGATGAGTTAGTAAAACACAGCTTTTGTACAGGGAATTTGTGAATGCTTCATAACAAATAAAAACACGGCAAGAATTCATGTTATTGATCTTAGTTTGAAGATACATGCATAAAAAAAGCTGTTGAATAGAGTGCTGGCTATTTGCATATATTCTCAAATACAATATATAGACTAAATTAAGTCTGGGGGAAGAGAAAGAGGCAGGGAACCACCTTTTGCCTTTTGTAGGTTATCCTCAGGAGAGAGGTTTAGGACAGAGGCAAATGCACTTGCCCCCGGGTATGCATCAGGCATCTGGTTTGAAAAAACTTGTAAGGGCTTACTTCTGGAAGTAATGATGTTGTGGCTGTACATGGAGAAAAACTGGGCCTTTTCTGCCTTGAAGTTGCAACTGGCAGCAACTGGTGGCAAGCTGCAACTCGAGAGAGAGTAAAAGGAGTCCCTCCATACATTACTCATGTTTCTGCTCTTGAAATAAAAGCACTGTGAAATGTCATGCTGTAATTGTTCAACTATTTAGTCTTCAATCATCTTTCTCATAGATCAGTTTTTAGTTAGAAAGAAATGTATTTGCTTTAATGACGGTTTCCTGCCAGGGTTTGGGTTCAGCTGTACCTTGCCCACACTGAGGGTTCTCTGGGAAGAGTGTGCTGGCTGCTATTGCCTGTTATGGAAAATAGACCATGGTTCAGTGCACGGCTGATTTGTGACACAGGGTGAGGAGATATTGTGCCACTGCTTGGGGTTTGAAGGTGCCACCTATTCCTGGTCCCCTGGGGTGGGAGGGAATTACCTTTCTGCACAAGAGATTGACTCTTCACTGGTTAAACACAATCTGGCTGTCCTGCTTTTATTTTAGCTTTATGGTGCTATTGATCTTACATATCTTTCTATATATTGCTTTTTGTAGTATTTGGAATGCTACTTGATGTATTATTGTTCCCTGAAGTTTTTGAAGCCATCATTTTCATAAATATACAATAGGAGATGGTAAAGCAAAAAAAGAGTTCCTATTCACAGTTTTAGTTAGTTCATGAAGCAACAGAACATCCATTGAAATTTAAATGAAAATGGGGACTGTGTCACACACTATAGCTCTCTGGAAAGCTACAGTGGGAGTCTAGCAGTCCAATTCATTCCTTTGTGGAATGTACTAAGGCTAATGGCCTTGCTGGGAGTAAAATATATTTTTTTGCAGAACGGTTCCAGGAACAGACATTGCTCTTTACCAGAAAACATAAAAGAAAACAAATGCTTACTGTGTCTTTAGTATGCTAAATATGAAATTCTCTGCACAATGGAATGTTAGCAGTAGCCGTAATCATGTTTTCCTTTCATCACCTAGTGAACATAATTTTAAGAGAGGACTGCTGTAATTATATCGCAGATAAAAGAGAGCAGAATTTCTGTATAATATTATAGTTGGACTGATTGTTTTGTTGATAGCGAAGAATAAAGAGAGACCACATGAATACTTATTTAATGAACATATTTATTAAGCGGTGCAGACTGTACATAATGCATTTGACTTTGCAGTAGGCTTATTTTCTTCAAGCACCTTTCTTAATATTTTACTATAGCTATTATGTTCCCTTCTTATCTGTCCAGCTATTCAATTATTTGTGTGGTATGTCTATACCACCACGCCAAAGGGTTTAGCTTAACTACAGCCTCCAGTACAGGTACAATCAATGTCAGCATCCACAGACTCCACAACATCCTCAGATGCAGATTTCTTATCGCTGCTTTTCTGCCATTCCAACAGGCTTACAGCAGTTTCTGTCAGAAGAGTGAAGCCATTGTTAACTAACATCAAGCAAATTAACACATTTCAAAGAAATACTGTTTTGATGGCTGTCAACTCCCTCATCAAGTAAAGAATGAAATCCTGCCCTCGCGACTGACATCTGACTCATTGACTTGGAACAGGATTTTCATCCATTATATAATTACTGTAATACTTCCCTAAAACCAAAATGAATTACATTTCATGAGGCACAAAGACAACAG
This sequence comes from Vireo altiloquus, assembly GCA_013396875.1. Classification (NCBI taxonomy): domain Eukaryota; kingdom Metazoa; phylum Chordata; class Aves; order Passeriformes; family Vireonidae; genus Vireo; species Vireo altiloquus. The sequence goes on along the minus strand of VZRF01010180.1, from coordinate 248,535 downwards.
GAGGCTGTGAAAGTGCTGGAGGTAGCCCCTGTCAATGTAAGACCGCCACGTACCAATCCACATCAGCAATCACTTTTTATGTTCGTGCTGCATATCACTGGGTATTTCAGCTGACTATTTGTCGAAGTTCATTTCTGAAGGGTAAGCCCTTTGGAGAATTTTCAGAGGTTCATAAACTTCTAATTAAAGTTTCCCGTATATTGTGAAATCTGGCAGAGCATTGTCAGTTGCAGTATTAACCTTACCACACTGCTTTATCAACAGCAGCTTGAATAAGCCATATCCCTTAATGCTGAAATAATCTAAATGGAATAATGATATTCATCCTCCCAATAAATATTCCTAGCCAGTTGGAGGTTTATCATTGCATCTGGAAGAATATTAGGACATCCATTTAGATTAAGTTTGTATAATGAGAATGCATAAAGCTTCCATAATTTTACTTCCATTTGTTTTATTCCTTAGTTGGACAGTACATTTATAAAACACCATCTCTCATCACAGGGAAATATGGAGACTGCTGTATGAGTTCAGGTTGTATCAGTCACTTATCTTCTGAAAGGTTAACACTCTCCTTGGCTAAATTACTGTCCAACATGAAGCACAGGTTTTGCATAATAAACTGGATAATAAATATTTCCCAGAAAGATGCTGGAGATGCTTTTAAAAATATATATTATGTTTTCAGGCTGTGAAATGAGAAATGTTATAAAATGTCTGAGTTCTGTTTTTTATATACATTATGTCTCTTACTCTTGGGCACTCTGTGGGTCTGACCACATTCATATCCATGTAGGAAATAGTTTCCTTGCAAACTCGATCATGGCTGAGTAACTATGATCCCCATGGGTAGGTCTTGTGGCATGTTTGAAATATAAACCAATATGTGGACTTAAACTTGGAGTGATGCCTGCCTCAGTCAAGTTCCTAAGGCTACAGTCTTGCTGATTTGAGGACAACAGAAGAAATTCTGTATCCCTGTACTTCATTTTATCCTTTCTCTGCTGGTGAAAGTGATGGGGACCTTCTATTCTGAAACATCAAACTATCATGTGTGAGTTCTCATATAAAGAGTTGAGAAAAGTTCTTTGTCCAGTGTATGCATGTTCCTAGATTGAGAAAGATGAGGATATCTACTGCTTCTACTGCTTCTCCAAGCCATCAGACAAAGAAAGAAAAAGGACAGTTTTTAAGTGCTGGGCTTGTATTCCTTGTATTGATCCTTAGCCTAACAAAACCAAATCAATTTACCAAGATAAAGAACAATAAATGGCATTTTTTTCCTCCTTCTCTCCCTTCTCCTCTTTTTCTACCTCCTCCTCAGGATAAATAGACAAACAAACAAACAAATAAATAAATAAGCCCTTGATTAGAAGTGTTGCTAGCAGACTTCGCAGTCTCTGCTTTGGTAAATGAACCAAAGAAGCCTGCAGCTGCTCTAAAAGCAGCACTGGCTGCAACAACTAACATATCTTTTTTTCTGATTTTCCTCTTTTCTCAAACAGTTTGTGAGAGAATGAGACGGCTTTATTATAGCCTAATATTCTGAGGCAGTGAGTGGTCTGGGGTTATGACACTTCAGAGATACAGACCTGGATACACAATAGAAATCTGTGAAACATGGATATAACAAGATTTTGGAAGGGTTTTTTGTTGAGGGTGGGTTTTTCTATTCATGAAAGGATGCATCTATTCTCATTTCAGGCAGCCATCAGAAAACTATTAACACTCTCTCTGTGCTACTTGTTGAATAGGCTGCTGCAGATGACTATTACAGAGAGATCCTCTCTGCTTTTATGGCTGATTCAGCACATTGCAGATACTAATAACACGAGCAAAGTTCTACACAGATGTTTAAATTCAGACATAAAATACCCTGTCCTCTCCAGTACTACTCAACACAGGGGTGCATTGGCTCCAGTGAAACTACACTGGATTATCCCAGGTAACAATGGATTTGGCAAACAATGGTCAACAAAGAACAAACCACTTCAGTAGGTACTTCCTAATGGTATGTTTCCCTCTGAGCTGTGTAAGAATTTAATTGCAAGATTTAGGAAAGAATGCACTAGAAATATCTGTAGGTTCCAGGCTGGTTTCTCCTTCCATGATTATATAATTTCAATGTGAACCTGGGTTAGACAGTGCCTCGTATCCTGATATAAATGAAAGGAGAAAAGGGCCTGTGGGTTTTTTTTTTCTTTTTTTTTTTAAAGGTGTGTGTATGAAGTACCTTAAAAAATGAGCCATTTTTTGGAACAATCTAGAGAAACTTCCAGCAATGTGTTTTTGCTGATGTATTGCACGGTGGCATAGCATGGCAGCCTAATCACAGCAGTCACGTCACACTACCTGACTGACTTTCAATTGCTTCACTTGCCCTGCTCTACACAAAATTGCAGGCTGTAATGTGCATAAAAGGACTCAGTGTTGCTTATCTCAACTTTATGGAGATCCTGAAGACATGAGAAGTTTTATTTTGTGATTTTATTGATTGCAGCTGCCCCTTTTATCACCTCAAATGTTTTTCTCAGATGATGCTACCTGCCATCACCTAACCCAGCTTTTAGCTGGCCAGCACTGTCAGCAGTTATGGCAAATACTAATGGGATTAAAAACAGCAGCTCAGAGAGGAGCTGGAGCAATACAGGTCTGTGCATGGCTGTGCTGTGTTTGATTCTTTTGAGTGCTCTGACAGCTCCTGCAGTATGTAACACACAGAGGGAGAAAAATACCATACCTTTTGGGAAGCAGTGGAAGCCAACCTTTACTGAAGCTTTTTCGATTGGAGTACAGTCTTTCTTACATTTCAGCACTGGGTCAACAGAGTAGCACGTAGATTCCTCACCATCAATAGTAGGATTTCGATTCAGTTTCACATAACTGCGCTGCAGCTTGCACCCTAAGAGGAAAAGGAAAGGTAGTTAAAATTGTAGAAATAAATCCCAATCGATCCTTGCAATAATAAAGGTCCATATTTTCTCCTCAGCTTTTATTAAAACACAGGTATCTGACAAACCATTTTCACAGTAGTGAGTTTATCGAGATAGGACAATAATAAGTTGAGGAAAGAATCTGAAAGGGGAGCTATTTTATAATCTAATTGCACAATATAACCCAAATGGAATCATGTATACTCAGTTTTTTAGAACTACATAATACACAGAAAATAACCTCTCATGTCTGAAAGCTATTAAGAATAGATACTGCAAGCACAATGGCTACTTCATTGCATTAGGTAAAATGTCAACTGAAGTGAATAGGTAAAAAAAAGGCAGCATTTATATAATAACATCAAGGATAATTTTTGTATTGGATGATTTTTATAATGCTGCAATTATCTCACTAGAAAGGCATAATGTAACTTAACAGGATCCCAGCTATGTCTCTCTTTCCTGACACACAGATAAGTACAATTCTGCTGCCACTGAAGTCAAGGAGAAAGCAACCATTAACTTCAATAAAATTATTTCAGGTCCAAGGTAAATGGAGACCTAACAAACAAAACTGTATTGATGTTATGGGAGTCTAACATTATTTTTCCAGCTACATGTGAGATGAAGCTCTGTACTTTAGGAGTAGTTCTAAATATGTTCCTGAGATTGTACCCTCATCTGATGCAGAACAAAAACGAAAATTTTTTGTACTTTGGAAATTTACATTAATGTGTGATCTGACACTGCATTCATAGTCTACAACTTGTGTGGTTAAATTAAGTCTGCAGACAACAGCTGAAACTGTTCTAATACAATGGTGAAAATCCTACTTTTTTTCAGTGGGAGCAAGATTAGGGCTAATTTTTCCTCTCAAGAAAAAAGCTATTCAGTGTAAGAAATAAAAATCAATTATTTAACATTGAATTGCACATGAGACAAAGACTTTTGCTGGAGTATATATTTTCTATATTCACAAGCAGTGTTTGAAACAGTCAGTGGTTAATAAAGTTAAAATGAATACATATTGCTACTGAAATTTCTAAGTAAAAGATATCTGCTCCTTAAAAAAACTATTTTCTAGCTGTCGGCAGAGGAAAAGTGAAATCATAATCTATCCAAACATGAAGTTTTTCTAGATACACTCACCACCAGAGCAGGTTTCTTCTAGCAATACCCATGAATGAACAAACGCAGACCAGCTGTGTGCCAGCCTATGGTTTGGCATGAGGAGTTCATTGTCCTTTTCTCTGTCGTTATTACCACAAACTCCACAGGTCTTTCCTCTCATCCATGAAGCAATGGTAACCTGCAAAATAGCAAATCTTTGTCATGAGTACTGAAGTGCTGGTCTACCACAGTGGCAAGGTGCTAGGCAGAAAGAATGCAGTAACTGTGAAAGGAAGTGCAGTACCTTAAGGTTTACACCATCAAAAGTCACCTTCCTCAGTCCCAGTGCTGGAACTTCCACGTTAATGGTTGCTCCATTTTTATAAATTTTAACATTGTCTGTAAAAAGATGGTGAATCATATAGCGATCATCTTAAATTAATGGAGAGACTGTGTAGCATAAAACTCACCACAATTTGTTTTCCTTCAAAATGATTGTTTTACTGCTACAGTTAAATATACAAACATATATTTAAGTGGAGAGGAAAAACAAAAATAGAATAAATAACATATTTTCGAAAATATTCTACTGTTGTTATCTATAGTTGAAACTGACTTCTGTATCCTGAAGTGCTAAATTTTGAAATGATAATGACAGTGGAGGTGCTCCAGCTAAATGTCTGAGCCAAAGCATCTCTCTGTGACCATAACGTGAAAGTTTTTTCTGAACAATCACCGACCTGGGTATATGATAAGAAAGGGATTTATTCACCTGTCAGTTATGCTGGAGAAAAGTAAGAGTGTATATACCATAGGGAACAAGAACATAAATCAATACAAATCTTAAGAAAGTAGTCTTTAGTTTTTCTTTGAATTAATTCCAATTGTGTTTTCTTTACACTGATATTTTTCTGTGAAATTTATAAAAACTTGATAAAAATGTATAAAACCTTAAAATTTTAAAAAACTTTCCAGGTCAGTCGTGGAAAAGTGGGTATCACAGCTTACCTTTTTCATACTCAGAACCTCCACTGTGGGATAGAACTTGTTCTTCATTGCATGCCACAAGGAGAGATGAATTTGAGGCAGGACAGATTGTGATGTTCCTTCAGAAAAAGCAAAAATCAAAGAGCATAAATTAGTGGTTAATTTAAAATATGAAAAGTACTGATATTTGTGACTATCTGAATTTTGAAGAATGAACAAGCAATTTTCTTTCCAAAGTGCAAAATTCGTTGGGACTTTGGGCTTTAATATTCAACCTTTAAAGAAAAGACAGTGTGGGGACTTAGTGAGCAAGTTATCAGATATTGGTGACTGGAATTCAAGACAAGAGCAACTACACCAAACAGCCTCAGATGAGGATCCCTTCTGGAAATTCTGTCTTTCCCCAGATGTCTCATTGAAAACCAGTTTCACCTTGGAACTAGACATCTCCCACTCCCAGATTAACTCCCTGAAAATTTATACCTAATTTCTGAGCCTTCAGTATAAACCACACTTACGCAAATGTTGTATTTATGTGAACCTCTCTAGAAAAAGACTGAGGATCAACCTTTCTTGTAGTAATGATGAATTTTGGGTGTTCAGTACAGTCTTGAACCACCACCAGGTTGCAGCTTTTATTGAAAGAATATGAATGGCTCACGCGATCAAATGTTTTGAAATCTCTCTCCTTGATTTCACAGGTAGCTGCAAAACAAGACCAGAAGAGAAATGGCAGATGTGACCACTGTATGTTTTGCTGTGAACTATTGAAAGACACCCCTATGAGACCCAACTACCCAGCAAACAGGAAGGAAACTTCCTCACCTCCTTGGCAGAAGCCAGAGTCTGTAAGGACATGGGAACATTACAGAATAACTACCTGCCATAGACTACACTAGTATTGATTTTGATTATGTTCCAAACACAAAACTCAAGCTAACAGGGATGAAAATGTACAAAATTCTTGAGAAACTGGAAGCTGTAACAAACTCCCCATTTCCCACAGGAGTGCCAGGCACCAGCCAGGTGAGAGACACATGACTGGCTCCTTTTTGAGCAAAATAAACTGGGCAGAAAATACATGGGCTCTCCTGTACCCATCATCTCATGCCTCTCAATGCAGAGTTGGCACCTTCTCAAGAAGTGCAAAAAACAACCTCTATTCCTTGAAGACAGGAGTGGCACCAAAACTTTGAATGTTTACAGCACTTTGAAGTCTCTTTCTGCCAAAAACCTTCTTTTCTGTGAGGGAACACACTGCTGAAAGCGGGGCTAGAGATGATGCTATGCTTCCCTAAAAGACCATTACAAGGAAAGGCAAGGCCTAGCCATGGCAGAGCATGAATCTACACACATTGCTTATTCATGAGACAAACATATAAGTAACATTTACATTGATCTTCTTGTGCTATTTGTGAAGCTATTTCAGGGAATAAATTCCAGGCGGTGATATCTCGAGTCTCGTAAGCTGGAGATGGGCCTAAGGGCAGAGTGAATGGCAATCGGAATCCCTGACAATAAAGTGTTACCTGAAAAAGCAGAAATGAAAATACATTAAGATAAATTGAACCATATGCTCAAGATATGACTGCAAAAAAAGCTCCACTCTTATCTTGAAAAAAAATATCTTGAAGATGTATTTCTACAGCGGTTGTGTTAGTCTCTGCAGAATGCACCCAAACCTTCACCTTTTGTGAGGAATCATTATCATCTCTTCTAGTCATACTTTTTGACTTTTTGAGAAATTGTTAAGAACATTGAAAAGTAACTGATAGAGATGGGTTTTAAGTGATATTTGAGTGACTTCTTAAGAAATAAGGTAGCAAGTTGAGTAACTGAAATGATGGATGTGTTTGGAAAAATGAATATCATCCATTAAGGGCTGAAAACTGGCATGTTCAGCATGGGGGGTAAGATCCTTCACTGTAGCTAAAAATTATATTTGCCAAGAGAATCAAATGAATGCCTAATGTGCCTACTTCTTTATTATCACACATTAAAGATCCCACAATACTGAAGCACCATGGAGGGTTAAAGACACACTAATTTCTCTGTGTGAATATCTAGCAGTTATTAATTTGCCAGAGATCCATACGGGAAATTTTTCAGAGAGGTGCACAGGGATTTGGTGGCCAGAGACCATTTAATCAGTGGGGCTCTTCAGACCCTGCTTGTGCAAGCTGCTCTGAAAGGGTGACCTAAGTACTGCAGTTTGGTTTGGGCAGATTTGTATTTGTGGTTTTCTCAGACCAGTCACACCAAGCATGGTTACTGCAGGGGTGGGACTGGAGTGCCAACACACACAGATGCTCTTTGTGGCTGCAGCAGAGTGCAAAGTGTTTTCAAGGGCTCCACTATCTGCTCTGAGACCCTCATCCAATGATTTCATGTATTTTACCCAGCATTTTACACTGGGTAAAATGCATAAAGGTGTGAGTGCAGAGCAGTCAAACTTGAGACTATCTGGGCCTCACGGCTGTTCTCAGAATGCAAATAAAGTATTTGACTACAGAGCCTGATTTTTAACTTACTACTACACTGGACCAAAGCAGCACAAAATCAAGAGAACTGCTGTATGTATTTGAACACCCACCTAATGTAGTCAGGTATATAGGAGCTTCTCTAAAAGGGAGTTTCTCTCCCTGTTCTCTCTTCTGTTTCTTTACATTAAATGTCAAAAAATTCTAAGTTGAAAATCATTCAGGGTAAGGAAAAGGAAAATAAAAATTTAAGGTACCTCAGGAGCTTTAATTACTGTATCAATTGTTCGTGGAGATGTTGCAGCTGCTCTTACTATAAATTCATGAGATGGATTTCTCTGATGTACTTCTGAGAAGCCCAACACCAGTGCTGCACCAGGAACATATTGCATGAATCTAGAGATAAACAAGGTGTGACAAACTCAGGTACATGAACAAAAGCACACAGGGGACGTTAAGGACTACTGGCAGATCTGAAAAATCAGGAAAAAATGGAAGAACTGAAAAGTCAAGGAAATAATACTTTGGGTCAAATTAAATGGTTGATTTTACACAGAAGAAATACATTGGTTTTATTTTGCCTATTTAAAATGAGTAATTTTTGAGACTGAATAGAAGAACATTTTAAAACAAAAAAGCATTTTGAATTGAAATATGAAGTGATTTAATATGGAAAATGAAACCAAACATAGTGAGTTTTTAAATATTTGGGGGCTATCATTTAATATGAAACATATGGAGAAAGTAGAACACATTCATAAAATACTTGTGTGCCACCGAACTTGTGGTTTCCATCCAAACACTGCCTGGACAAGTATGTTTGGGTTGAAAGATTTCATCCAATTCTTTCAGTGTTTTTTTAAATGCCAAGTAGAGTAGAAAAGTAAAATAAAAACTTATGAAAGAATGAATTACATACACTGAGGTTGTCTTTTTTATCCAGGATGGGAGCTTTCCCCATTGCACCTTCAGCTGTGCAGCTGGTTTCTTTGCCAGTTGTCCTGTGGTAGCCACGGCTGCTATCCTGTAATCCTGGCACTCCTTGCCCCACCTCAGTCTGGCCTTTATAAACAGGGAAACAGTCACCCAAATTTCAGAAAAGAATCCCAAAATGAACCTTGACCATTTTGAAATGCAAAATTTTCTTTCACCAAATTGTGCATTGATCCTTAATATTTCCAATCTTTCTTTTGCTCAAAACAGGCTCACAGAGAAATTTTGACTTCTTCACTAAAAACTTGAGGCATAGTGGGAAAAAAGTTTGCTGGTCTGTACAGAAGTACATATACATATTCCTGTCTCAAAACAGCCACTGAAACATGCTGAGATTTCCTTAGATGTGGTAACTTCTTAATCAATATGTATTTTTTCCTAGAAGAGGACTGCACTAAAATTTCTCTTCCCCTTCCCCAAGATCTCCTGATTTGAAGCCACCCCACTTTCTTCAATACTGAATATCATTCTGAATTTTTTAATTACAGTTGCAAAGAGCAGAGGTTTGTAAATTTTTGCACAAAGGTCTCTTGCTCTAAAAGGGGCATGGGAAGAACAGGGATATGCAAAAAAAATAAAGACCTGTTCCTTTGTTTATGATGCTCTCTCAGGCATCAACCCACTACTCAACTTTCCTTTTTCCATCTTTTCATATAAATCCTAAGAAATAAAACATTGTAAATACACTTGTTTTATGAGTCTTTTGAAATGACGGAATAGTCTGTCTTGGAAGGGACTGAGAAGGATCATCCAACTCCATCCAGGAGGAGTTCAGCTCCTAAGTGAATGGCCCATGCAGGGATCAAATCCAGTGTCCTTGTTATTAATACCATGCTCTAGCCAACTGAGCTAATCCAGGGGTCTGTGGATTATATACAGAAAAATAGGTAGATTCACAGACAAGAAAACTCATAGTAGAGCAATAATAAACAGTGATGAAGAAGTCAATCGTTCAAATATTTTTGTGCTTTTACTGGTTATATATTAATTTATCTTGAAAATCAATATTTTTTGCCAGATTTTGAACTGTCTGAGTACTCTTTTTTACTCTTATCTGTTTTTAATTCAAAAGAATGGCGAAAGTTAGGAACATTTCCTGAAACTTCACCAACTTTGTGAAACATTTCAAAATAAGTATATCTTTCCTGTTTAATACTCTCAATCAGCAGGTTCTCTGTGCTTACTCTGGGGTTTGTAGATGTATCTCTGTGCAAAGCTGCCTGTGCACTTACCTGTGCTTTCAGAGGCAGTATCACAGCATCAGCACACGCTTTCCAATCGGTTTCAGCCAGCTGAACCACAACTAGTTGCACATCAACTTTGGCAGCCTCAGAACGAACATATGCTGTAGCTTGATAACCTTGATTTCTGTTGTCACTCCTTACTGCCTGTGCCACAATCGTAATGCCAGGTGGAATTACGTCTCCCAGGAAGTTGCGCTGAAAAACAGCCCCCAACCATCTGTGCTTAAGTACTTCTGTGTGTTCACCACAGAGCCTGCAGTCCAGTAAATGTGGGCTGATAGCAGGCAGCAGCCCTTGCCCTTCATCTGCTTGGTTTGCAGTACATATTTCCATATCTCCAACAGTTAAGGATTAATTTGGTTGGAAACTTAATTATTTAAAGATGCCATTATTTTGATGAGGGATCCAAGGCTCTTCCAAGCTATCTTTATGCATATAGTAAGATTTTTCTCATTATTCTAATGTTTCAAGTAGCTGCCTACAGTGTGTGCTAGAGACATTCACAGCAGTATACACATTCACAACTTATTTTACTATACTAGTTTCTTCAAGCCAATCAAATATTTTGAAATCCTTCTTAGTAGTAGAATTCCCCTAGACATTGCCTGCATTTGCAGAGTTATTTGAACTATTATTATGTAGATACCTTTATGAAGTACAATTATAGAATACTAAGTGCATTGCAAAGGTAAAGATGATGTGTGCTTAATGGGCCTTCACATTTACCAATCAGTAATGTCCATGGGAAGTCTGATTTTAGTTATACTCTGCATGCACTCATGACCTCCAGTCTACATTTAAAAATAATTAGGCAGACTTATTTATTTCCTCCTCTTCTTTACTGAAAGCAACTGATTTTGCATTCCGGGCTTTCATGGGAAAAAAAAAATTCTTTCCACTTTAATTCACAGCTACATTCCCTTCAACTTTTATAATTTCCGAAACTGGGCTTTCACATACTGCAGATACCTTCAGAAAAGAAGGAAAGGAAATGGGAAAACAAAAGCCTGAACATAAGAGAATTTGAAAAAAAATTTTTGGGGGGTGGGAGGGAAAATATCTCAATGAACTTTGACATTCAATTTACAGACTTGACTTTTAGTGTCCCTCCTGTGCCTAACCCCCTTGTGGCTGCCACAGAGTTGTACCTCACGTGTCAGGCTAGAGCCATGGCTGTGGTGGTGGATGCTGACTCTTCTGCTCCTCCTCGAGTCGTGGGCAGAATTTTCTCCATGATGGTGGCTGCTACTGCTGCTGCTGCTGCTGCTGCTGTTTCTGTGGCTGCTTCCTGACTCAGAGGACGATGATGATGAACTGCTTGATTCTTTATGATCTGGATGCTATGAAATAAAAATAGATTAAAAATCTATGAGATGGCCTCTAGTTTTACAGAATGAGACATATCAGCCTCCCTTTACAGGTATCAGACTTAAACATATCTAGGGTGTTATTTTTATTTTCATATATAGACATGAAATATGTTGGGTTGGAATGTGCCTCTGATCCACCTTGACATTTCTGCTGAAAGAAAGAGTACATAGACACTGATTGCAGATGGCAACATCACACTGTTCAGGTCTAATGCTAAGGAAAATGAAAAGTGGCATTTAATAAGTGGTCAAATATATCCATAAAAAAAAAGAGATTAAAATTTTATGAAAAATGCTATAAATCATCTTCCTCTTTCGCAAGTAGAATATGTAATAGCTGTACAGGTAACACCTACAGAAGCCACTCCATTATCACCCTTCTAATATATGCTAAAAATAACTCCTGCCATAATGCGTACCAAACCTGGTTTCTGAAAAAATCCATGTAATGATTTTGCCATGGCTGCCTAAGAACTGCAGACATAGAACTGCCTAAGAACTACTGCCATTGGAAGATCTCCCTGTTTTATCGTTTCCCTATGGTCTTTGTTAACTTTGCTTTTGCTACATTGTACATTTGTGTGTCCTAACCCAAACTTGAGGATTGCAAGTGCTGCAACACCAAAAGGACGTAGTGTAATAGCATTTTAGTAATAAATCTGTTTTATTTGTTCATCATCGATATTGTTATTGGGTATTATGGAATGGTCAACGGAAATGGCCCAAACAGAGCCCTTCAGTAACAGGCTTGATCACATCAGCTGTAGCTACCATGGCAATGTGCACTTGAATTAGGCACCTACCCAATGGATGTGAGCAGATTTGAAGCGGAGACTGTAGACTTTTGGAAGGTGAAAGTCCTGCAAAATTCCAAAAGAGGTTATTACCTACACCTCAGTCGAGATCACCTCCTAGCAGAAGTCAAAGTGTTAGACATTTTACCCATTCTGAAGAAATGTCGTGACTGCTGCCACTGTTCACTTGGGACTTGGCGTGGTTTTTCTCAGCTCGTCTGTCAGATTTGCTGTGCTGATGGGAAGCACTAGAGCTTTCACTGCTGCTGCTGGTGCTGCTGCTGCTGCTGCTCTGAGTTTTAGGCTTCTGCTCACGGACACTTCTCTCTCCTTCAGCAGCACTGGTAAGTGGAAATGATGTGGTCTTGAACTGTTTCTTCGCCTTATACTTTATACCAGATGCTTTGCTACTGCTGCTGCTGCTGCTACCTGCATCACCTCTGGCACTGCCTTTGCTGCTGCTAATGCTGCTTCTGCTGCCCTGGCTGCTGCTACTGCTGCTTCTGCTGCTCCTACTGCTGCTCCTACTGCTGCTGTCCTTGCTGCTGCTACTCCTACTACTGCTGCTTTTGCTACTGCTCTTACTGCTACTGCTGCTGCTGTCCTTGCTGCTGCTACTCCTAATACTGCTGCTCTTGCTACTGCTCTTACTGCTTCTGCTGCTGCTACTACTGCTACTACTGCTCTTACCATTACTACTGCTGCCCTTGCTGCTATTACTGCTGCTCTTGCTGCTACTACTGCTACTTTTGCTGCTACTACTGCTACTTTTGCTGCTACTACTGCTGCTTTTGCTGCTACTGCTGCTGCTCTTGCTGCTACTCTTGCTGCTACTACTGCTACTTTTGCTGCTACTACTGCCACTACTACTGTCACTGCTACTACTGCTGCTATCACTACTACTGCCACTGCTACTGCTTTTGCTGCTGCTACTGCTGCTGCTACCACTACTGCTGCTACTGCCACTGTCCCCAAAGGGGTAGAACTTCTTTCCTTTGGCTTTGGACTGCCCTGTTTTCAGATTTATCTGGGTGCCTCCCTGTGATGTTCTGTCGTCGGAGTCACTGCTGGAGGGGCTGCTCGTTGAACTCTCGGCACTTCCACTAGAGCTGCTGGCACTGGACGAGCTCCTATGTTTTCTTGTCCCCTAGTCAAGGGCAACATTGGAAAAACAAAATTATTTTTCTGTGTTCCTGCAGAACGGCATAAGTAAAAGCAGAGGCAGACACCTGAATCTGTGCTGCCTTAGAAGACAAGGTGTATGCTCGACAACATTCTTGCAACACATCACAGTAAATCAAAGGCAATTTCATAATAATGTGTTAAACCCACACGCAGGCAGGACAATATCCCAAACACTTTTGTGATAAGGAGCACATGCAGCAGTTGTTGACCACACAATTACACGTAACTGGTATCAGTAATGACAATGCTGTAGCTGTCACTGTCTCAGGGCACGCTGTGTAGTTGGTGTCAGAGCATTTTGCTGCACTTGCAAGTAGCTGGAAATAACAGACTACTTTTTGGCCACACAACAACTATTTTATCTCTTACAAGAGATTTTCAGAAAACCATACAAAACCAACCCACTCTTTCTAATGTCTTTCACTTGCAGAAAGGATGACTGCAAACAAAAGACCTGCAGGAAGACTTGTGTACCCAAAACGCTGTCTTTATTTTCCATTTTGGTATAATACCTAAACAAAGGAAGCTACTTGGTAAAAGAAATATAAATAAGCTTTGTGTAATGTCTCCCACAAATCCAAAAGCGGAATTTCTGAGCAGTACCTGATCATCAGTGTCACCAAGGATTTTCTTCACTTTTTTAATTGCTTCTTTTCTGGAAGATGCTTGTGCCTCTGGATCTTCAAACGTTACAAGGCGTACCATTTTTGTAGGAGCTTGGTCCCCTGCTTGAATTGTGACTTGTATTTTTTCAATAGGTGCCTCTGTGTAAACTGAAATTCCATGACAATTAGTATTACTGTTACTATTAGCAACTGAATGAGAGAATAAGCCAATTTTACCATCATTTATTTAGCCATTTTTTCTCAAATATAAGTGTTCAATGATTATTATTGGTATTGAGCAACGTTTTAAAAATTTTCTCTAGTAGCTAAAGCACATACTGGCAACCAAATTTTAAAATATTACCATGATTCTTTTCTAGTCAATAAATAGAATGATCTTGTAGATTTAAGTCAAGCGAATTGGATTGCTTAAAGAGATAAACCATGGGTTAGTGAAATAAATGTCAGAGAGGAATTGAGGCTCAGCTCTTGAACTCTAAAGTATGGCCCAATGGTTAGGCCGTTAGTTTGGTACTTAGGAGACCCAGATTCAGTGGCCTGCTGTGCTTTTATTTCTTATGATCATGGATTAAGACATTAAGGACTAGATCCTGGCAGGGTTAATCCATAATTCCCTTTTAGAGTCTGGGTTTTAGAATGTAGCTACAGGACACTGCATCAGATCTGTTGCCCATGTCCAATTGCTTCATGCTTGCATCCCAAATCCAACAATTCAGGATGCATCAGACACACTCTGCAGGCACAGATCAGCTCTGCTTGACGCTGGCCACGCTGAGTGACATCGCTGGGAGAGCTGGGAAATTGCTGCTCTGGCAAGCGGGGGAGAAATGGATTCCTGCTGTGAGCATACTCTGCTGACAATACTGGCTGGCCTGGTACTTCCAGCGGTAGATTTAGTGGTGCTTAAGATGCAAAAAATATGTATGTATATATACACCTATATCTCTCTATGCATAACTCTGTGTGTGTATGCATACACCTCTACCCACCCACCCACTATTTACTTTTTTGTGCCCAGTTGTATTTACCTGGCTTGAAGCTCATTCTCAGGGCATGCTCTCCAACTAGGTAATAAAGGGGCACATTTTTGATAAATGCTGCGTGTACACTTTTCTTCTCAATGCACACTTGAACTCCAAAGGTACTTGCATTGAAGCACACGGACTGAACAAATGGCTCTTTTCGGGAAGAAGAATGTCCGGAAGAGAAGAGATTTCCTGAAGACACATCCTCTGCAGACTGTCTATCCTATTAGTTAGCATAAATGTCAAGTTAACTCAGACAACAGTGAGAGTAATACCTGCATGTTATACATCATATTTTGGTAATACTTACATGTACTCTACAAGGGGAATTAACCAATTTATTCAAGATAGCAAGGCAGTGACATAGGAAAACTGGTTTTAAATCAGCTAAAATTATCATCTGAATGGGTTGATTAGACTACCTACTGTAAACAGAGATTCAGGCTATAAGAATGGAAAATTATATCACGAATTAATTCTAAATATTTAATTTTGTTTTCCTGGAAAATTAGACAGTGTTAACAGGTTCTTGATAAAACTGAGTGTGCCTTAGACTGACTGGAGTTCTTTCTTTTGATTTTTGATGTGTCAGGCAACAGAACTTTCAACTACGTCCACAAAATTTCTGACTCAAAATGTCAGATGAAGTCTGACATGAATGTGACACTATACCAATTAAATGGTCAAAACATATTGCATATTAGAAATTTCCACTAAAAATGATGTAATTTACATGTACTAAACAATGCTTGCAAAAGAACAAATTAAAATTAATTAAAATTGGAATCAAATCCATGAAATGAAAACTATGATTTCCTGAAGCAATGAAGCAAATACCTAAAGACACATAATCATAAGCTTTCATTCCACATGTAATTCAGGTTTGAAATTAATATTTTTTTGAAGTTTATCATGTCTCACAAGATTCCAGCCTTACATGAACCCTACTAAAAGCCCCTAGAATTTCTTGTGATACCAGGAAACACTCCACTCAGTGTCATTTTTCAGTTGCTGTTCATTTAAGAGTAACTGGGGAGTGCTGAGTTTTCAGGAAGAGCAGCACAGAGGCACAAAGAAGAAAGCTTGTTCCAGGATATTGGAAACTGCTCTTGCTGATAGCACGTTTGTCTATTGACTTCTCCACAGAAAAGTGCTGTTCTTGTCCTCTGCTCATCTCTTATTTTATCTGAAAACCCTTCAGAGTTGCAGGATGACAATGAAACCAGAACAGGACGGTGTATTCCTCTCTTCTGTCAGTCTTCCACTGAAGGAATTGTCACAGTGATGCCTTCACAGCACTGCCCACCTTAGAAAGCCTATCCTGGCTTTTATGGAAACCTGGCTCGGGAAGTTGTGACACAAACTGCAATCCACCCTTGAATCAGAATGGTTATAAGCATTAAATTTGGCTCTACAAGTCGAGCAGTGGAGCATCTTGTGGAACATTTGTGACCCGGGAATGTGATGCTTGCATAATGATGGCAGTCTTTTAAAGATTGTGGGCCTGTAGATGGCAGTGCAAAATTAATTACCAAAGAAAATACTTTTGCACTAGGAAAAGTGCTGCAAGTCAGATGTACACTCCAGATTTTAAAATAATGTTACTATAGGGCTATTTGTGTTATTAGACTGAACGTGACTTATTTTGAGTGAAGAAGCATTGGTCAGAGATTAATTGTACCCTTTCCTAGAGAGAAAAGAAATGGTTCCCTACTGTTTAAAAGCCCAAAAAAGAATAGTCAGACACTATATCATTTACCCTGATGTTATCAGTCTCGCCTGATGCAGAATCTGAATTGAAGGACGTCTTCATTATGTTGGGCACTGCTTCAGGTAAAAGAAGTGGAGTCATCTTACTAGCAGTCAAATCCCCAATATTTCGTGTAACAGCAAATGTCTTAGACCTGCAGAATAAACATTAGAGGAAGCCTGTATTGATAAAGCACTGCTGAGAAAAGACCTGAATAATGCCTTGTAGCCTGTACTCAGCAACTAGTATCATACCTTGTAAATTGCTTTACAGATATTTACAGCATCCTTCCTGTTAGCTGTGGTTTCAAGGACTGCTAAGAGTAAATAAAGACACAGACCAATCTCAGGGGTGGATATTTCAGTTAGGCTTTTAGAAACATGTGTACAGGTTAAAAACATTGCAGTTGCTTGGATTTCTATACCCTAATTCCATGAAAAACAGCACACTTAGAAGCCTGGCTGTGGATTATATTATTTAATTTTTGAGTCACCTATTTTGATCTCCCAGACTTTTAAATTTTTCAGCTCATCTTCTGTCTGTTCACTGCATTAGCCTTAGCTCTAATATGACATTATGTTTGGAAAAATACTACCATAGCTTAAAAAAAATCTGGCGGCTACTGAAGGCTGATTCCTGTGCAATTTTTATTGAAGAAAGGAGCATGAAATCATGAAGTAAGTTTCTACAGCTCGATTTAAATTCACTGGTACTCATGGCTTGGCCATGGCTTGGCAAGATGTCATGGAGAGTTGCGCAGGAAGGTTAAGAGCCTATTTATGTAAATATGTTCAGTGCATTGTTTCCAGCGTTGTGAATTCTAAGTGCATCAGTCAGGATCAAGGATAAGTGATAGAAGGTGCAGCATGAGGCTGAGGCTCTCACAGCAAAATGTCCTGAACCCCTGGCTTCCTACCCCACACTCTTCATGGAACTCGTTACAGTGCTGTGAACTACGAGTTTTGTTTTGGGTCAGAGAAACATCTCGAATGCTGAACGCTTTTGAGACATGAAAGCCTATTTCGGCTATTAACACTGTGCTAGCCCTACCTAATTAGCCGTTTATCAGTTAACATCCATCTCAAAATTCCCCACGTGCTCTTTCTCAAGGATGAAGCTGATCTCTTTGCCCTGGGGCTTTTGTGGTCTGCCAATGGAGGTGGCTGCTGTGACGGTGAATGGAGAGATGGTCTCAAAGTGGTCTCTATTTTAATACGGTCCACACTGTACTAGCCTGAGTAATTCCAATCTAACCTATTTGAAAGATGAATTTGTATTCATTTGATAGCCCTCTCTTCCTCTTGAAGGCTCCTACCGTGCTGTGTGCAGTGTAAAGCACACAATTGCTCTTCATGTGGAACACCTCAATAAAACGTGTGTCACCTGTGGGCTTTGTTTTCTTTTCCATCTCTCTCTTTTTTTAGATAAGGACATGACAGCAACGCGCCACGCTGGGTGATAGGAGAACCTTGAAGAATAGAATCTGAAATAAAATATTCTCCCTAACAAGCTGAGGGATAAAAGAAAATACAAATCAACTTGCATTTCAGATGGCTCATCTGGGTAAAGAGACAAAAAGGGAAATGGTTTTATTTTAATCCCATTCAATAATTCAAATGACCACTGAACTGCGGGCTGGATCTCCAAGCAGAAAGCCCTGGGGTTTCTTTTCCAATTTTTTTTTAGTATTTTTATGCCAATAGTCTACTCCTGCCACCTAATGAAAGCGGAGGATCGATTCCTCCCTGTTGAGCACAGAGAGCCGACAAATGTAGCTGCATCACAGGTGACACATGTCAATGTCTGCAGAATCACATGGCACAGTAAAAATAGGCTACAAGAGCCAGCTCTGGTGCTTTAACAAGAAAAAACAGTCACAAAGAAGGCCTAAAGCTATGGTATGAAAGAATCTGTTCTCTCTGATCCCACACAAGGGAGAAAAAATAAAAAGGAGATTTTCCAATATGTATTAGTGCATTTTTTGGATGAGAGAAGAAGCTGTGCTATAATATAAGCCAAACTCGCTGCAGGGGTAAGGGACAAGCAACTCAGCTATGTTGGACCCACTGATGTTCCAGAGAGTTTGGCCTTACATGCATCCCCCATGACATGGGGACAGAGGAGATCAAATGTCTGTTTAAAACAATAAACAGTTGACAAAAAACTATTTTCCAAGGTTTTAAAGAACAGCATGGCATCATCTAAATAAGTGAGAAGTGGACAATCATCCAGCCACATCTTTTTCTCTCTTTCTGCTGTAGTGAAACAAAAGCTTCTGCCTTTCCTACTCTTATTCCTTCCAACTCTGGTGAAAAGGTGTTAGGAAAACAGAGGCTTGAGGCCCCAGCCATTTCCCTTTTCTGCCCCCTAAACACACCTTCCTGCCTCAAAAGATCACAGTGTACACTGTCTCTTCTGCATTCTCTGCTACACATGGTGTAGACAGGTTGGACAAAGAGTTTTCTAATTTCCTGGTTCATCTTATGAATAAGATGCCTATGGGAAGCAATTTCTGCTTATCCTACAGTTAAAACAAGCAAAAAACCTTATTACTATTCAAGCTCTATTCAGGATTATGTATATACTTCAGTAGCCTGTCATTACGAATATGTAGTATATTAGCAAAGTGCATTCTCTGGCAGATCTCCATATTTATACTTTAATCACAAAGCTCTAATTTCCCCTGAAATTTATTTGACTTTTACTTCTTGTAAATTTTGTTTAAAAGTATGTTGAAGTAGCTGTCTGTAATACACTAAATAATTACATTAAAAGAGCCTTAAAAATAACCATTATTTTTAATTAAATTTAACTTTGATAGGGCTGAATTGAAACACATGCTGTATATTCTTTCCATAGAACAATTAATTACTTTGCTCTGATTTTTGCTATAGAGAGAGTTGAGTCCTCGAATCCGAATGTTAGCTGCAGTGGTTTTGCTTGAAACCAAGAATAATATAATGTGCTGATTTGTCTTGGGAATGCAATCTCTCTATCACCAAAGTTTTCTTTTTTTTTTTCCTTTTGAGTCTGTGATTACTTACCTGAATTTCTCTTCAGCTCTTGAAAATTTATAAAAGTTTTCCTGCTGTGACAGGTTATAACTGGTATGGTGTGTAGGATATAAACGAACTTAATGCTATTGAAAACTGTTTGCTTCCTGTGTCTGAATGTGAGAGATGATGGGGAAAATAATATCACATCCTGCCTAGCTTTAATGACATGGGACTGTAGAAGGGAACCCGCTGACCATCAAGACAGTGCCCAATACTAAAATGTTGTGAACAGAACTCCCAAACACATGAAAGATCAACAGCTTTCTAGAACTATTTCTTTAAATGGTGAATTTAAAGCTAACAAGGGAATGTGTTACAATATCTCTAAAATATTGACTTCATTTGGACCTTTGTTATTTGCTAGATCTATGCAAAAGGAAGAAAAATACTATGTTACACTAAAATTTTTAACTCAGCCTGTACAGCACATCCTGCTCTCTCTCTCTCTACATTTATATATATATCTCCTTTCTCTCTACCATGCCTGCTTGTTTCTCTTCACACCTTTAAGATTTTACTTTGCTTGGTCTCTGACCTCCTCAGTGATGTGCTTTGATGTTACATTCTCTAGTTATTGCTTTGCCTTCACTTGCACTCATTGCTGTTTCATTGCTCTGTGTGGTTTCCATTGGCCATTTGTTTTGTAACAGTGAACAGGAATGCTTTTTGGAGAAAAATTGATGGTGCTAGAAGTCATCTAGTGAGTATTAGCTTTCTCATATACTTGGCATTATGGAGCTATTTCCAAGTGACTACTTCACTTTATAAATGGTAATGCTGCAGGGTCTAGAGCAGGGCTTTGTGCTGGAACTCATGGGCTTTTCTGCTGTAATAGCTTGTTTCTGATACTGACTTGCTTTCTGCTTTATGGCAATGCATTAACCCTTTTTTGTGTCTCATTTGATCTCCCCTTAAGTCAAAGGAGGAAAATATTTTTTATTTGTTTGCAGGAAGGATCCTTCTGCTAATATTTCTAGCTCTGCTTGAGGCTCTAAACTCCCTATCAGTATTCAATATTCTCATTTCAATTCAGTGTCCTTATTGAGTTCATTAATATCTGCCTCACCCTCTCTAACAGTGAGAACTAGTGAGAGTTGCTGCCTGACACCCCTGATGACCTTAGGAGCAGACTGTCCTGGCCTCCATAAGAAAGTGAACCAAAAACCCCATGCAGCTAACTTTTCATCTCTGAAATGCTGAGACCCTCCCTACTCTGCATGGAGAGGACCTTATTACAGTCACACTTGATGGAGTGGAGGAATTTTCTTAGAGAGGAGGATGACATGTCAAATGCATGTCAAACGGTCTGTGACTATTGAAGGGCAAGGGAAAATAATGATTAGCTTAACTGGTGGCTAAATTGAGGAGACCTGCAGAGCGTCTCTGGGCCCGCAGCCATGAA
Organism: Vireo altiloquus; assembly: GCA_013396875.1. Lineage (NCBI taxonomy): Eukaryota > Metazoa > Chordata > Aves > Passeriformes > Vireonidae > Vireo > Vireo altiloquus. The sequence continues at coordinate 227,580 of VZRF01010180.1, read as the reverse complement.
TGCTAATTGCAGCTGGATCAGGCAACTGAGCTCTTTTGTTACGGCTGTATTCCTAGAGCAGAAACTTGTTAACATTTCAGTGGTTTGTATAATCGCTGATTTCTGTTGTCAGTGAAGCTTTCTCCTTTGTGATGAATTTTCAGCTTCTCTTTCTCAGGTTTTTTTCATGTGTGTGCGTGTGGAGGTTTTCTAAGTTTGGTCTACTGCTTTGATTCCTTGGACATACTCTCTCTGTTTCCTCCCACTCTTTGCACTTGTATTTCCATCTGTTTTCATTTGTTTGGCATCTGGCTACAACAGTTTTCCAGAGTGTATTGTAATTGCATGCACTGATAATAAATCAAGGAGACCTAACACATAAGAAAACCAAATGGCAGCCACAGGGGAACAAGGTAAAAACTTAAGAAACACCAAACCCTCTATACTTCAAGGCATCCAATGCAAATACAGATGGGTTAACTGCTCTATGATAGGATTCAGCTGGCTTGTATCTTACCTAGTGTTTCCAGTTCAAATATTTGTATCAAGATAGAAATTTTATGTCATTTGTGTTTCAGATAACTTATGGGTCTCAACAAGTGAGACATAGTCCTCAGGAGGATTTTCAGGTGAAGACTGTAGAGAGTAACACATATTTTCAAGCAAAGCTTTAGTGCATGTCACTTCATTTAAAATAAACATAAACAATACCAATCACCACCACTTATCCAAGCTGTAAGTCAAAGACAAGATTTCTAAATGTATTTCAGTTTATTTAGAAGACTCTGCTTTGCTGCATAGAAAGATGCTAAGTGCTATGTCTTACCTTAGGCTAAATATGTTGGTCTCATCTTTACATGGCGGAATTTCAATTTTGATATTTTTTTCCCTCATCTGTATAGTGGCAACAACATTCACGGGTACATGAGCATTCATTGTGGTGCGTGCTTCCAGCCCTGCCTGGACTGTGTGTGTGTTGATTCCCATTACAAAGGTCATCTCCTTGGCCATGCTGAAAAGGTAGAACGAGGGTATAATTACATTCACACAGCAAACAGCCGTTGAATTTTTAGAACCTCTGTTTCTTGAAAACATTATTCTTATTTTTAATACTAAATACTTACCTTAGACTAATTTTGGATCTCAGCCTAATGTTGGCATTTACTAAATCAGTCAATCTGAAATCAGACTTGGGAGAAGGTGTAACCTGTGCTTGAACTATTACAAAGAAAGAAAAGAAAGGGTTAAAAATGCCCTCCAATCCTAGCAAGCACATTTGTATTGCTCAAGCAATGAGATATGTTACCATTTCCAGTCACTTTTGTGATAGAAGAGTAATAGAAGCTGGTCTCTGTTGGGAAACCAGTGCAGGTGGGCACAATGCGCCGGATCTCAGAGGACAGGAGAGCTTTGGTCCACTGCCTCCCTACACCATTTTGAAGGCTACTGATTGTTCTCCTTAGTGAAGGGATTTTTTCATCAGATCCATACCATGCCTGCAATTACAGAGTTCAACATGTCTAAATAAGCAGAACTTGAATATCATGATCCGTGTCATTAACTATGCCTCAGGGGAAAATCTGCCAGCAATGATTATAAATAACCCTGATCAAAGCTTGTCCTTATTTGCCTTGATTAATACTAGAGACAAAATACCCAACCATGAATTTAAAAATGGAGAGAATGTATGAAAGTAACAGTATTTGAAAGCTTTTGATGCTTGGCTAGCCGTGCTTTAAAAATGATACCTGCAGTGCATTTTGGATGGTGTTTTTATCGAATCCACCAAAAAACAACTCTTGGCCAAACATCTTCAAGTAGCCTGATGCAAAAGGTTTGTCACTGGAGAATGCCTTCCAGTCAGAGAGCTGTGTGAGAAGATGAAAAAAAGCCTGATTCTTCATAACATTCGAGAAAGCAATATCAGAGATTTTATTTTCCCCCAGAATTTACCGTTTTCAGGATTTTCTTGAAGTTATAGTCTGTCTCCCAGTCCCCATCAGGAGAGTAACCTTTAGCAATCATCTCCTGCAGTCCTTCAACTGTTATTCCCACCTGTGGGAAGAAGTAAAGTGCAAATGCCAGTCACGTTTGTAATGATGGTTGTAAGAAGGGATTAGAGGGCAAACTGTGGGTAGACCCCATTACCTCCAAGGGATCAGCCACTCTTCCAAGGAAATGTGTCCGCAGCTGGGACATTACTGTAGTTGGAATTAAGGTACCCGCATTATTCAATACCAAATATTTAGCTGCCAGCCCACTCATAAGGAACTCTGCAGAGGAATAGGCAGTAAGACACAGCACCATTAGTTTTTAGGTCAGAGAGTGCAGATTGTATCTGTTTACTAGTTTAATAATCAGCATCATATGAGCAAGGCCAGAAAACCCAGCTATAAAACGGATGCTATGTAACAGTTATAAGCAGAATTTTCTGCATTTTTTAACTAATAATGGGCAAAGCTACAATCTCGCTGATCAATATGTGGTGGTTATGTCATTTTTCCAGTTGCTTCTGCTATATCATAGAATCTTAGGATGGTTTGGGTTGAAAGGGACCTCAAGGATCATCTAGTTCCAACCCTCTGCCATGGGCATGGGCATCCTCCAGTGAACCAATTTGCTCAGAGCTGCATCCAGCCTGGCCTTGAACACTTTCAGAACTGGGATGTTCACAACTTCTCTGGGTGACATCTGCCAGTGTCTCATCACCCTCACAGTAAAGAATTTTTTCCTAATGTCTAATATAAACCTACTCCCTTTGAGTTTGAATCCATTCCCCCTTATCCTATCACTCCATGCCTTTGTGTGAAGCCCCTCTCCAGGTCTCTTGCATGTTCCCTTCAGGTGCTGGAAGGCCACAGTTAGGTCACCCCTGGTCACCTCTTCTCCAGGCTGAATAATCCCAATTCTCTTAGCCTTTCCTCATAGGAGAGGTGTTCAATCCATCTGATTATCTTGCTGGACCTACTTAAGACTTTCTCCAAGAGGTCCATGTCCTTGCTGTGCTGGAGGCCCCAGAGCTGGATGCAGCACTGCAGGTGGGGTCTCACAAGAACAGCGGAGAAGCGCAGAATCCCCTCCCTTGCCCTGCTGGCCAGGCTCCTTTTGCTGCAACCCAGGACATGATTGGCTTTCTGGCCTGCCAGGGTACATGGCTGGCTCATGTCCAGGCTCTCTCTCTCCAGCACCCTGAGTCCTTCTTGGCAAGGCTCTTTTGGTCTGTTCATCCCCAGCCTGGATTGATATGGAGGGTTGCCCTGACCCATGTGCAACATCTTGCTCTGTGCCTTGTTAAACCTCCTGAGGTTCCTATGGCCCCACCTCTTGAGCTTATCCAAGTACAGAAAATATGCCTCTCCATATCATTTACATCCAGTCACACTCTGTAAAATCAGCTTATGAAATTCTTTTATGAGATATCATTTAGGGCACCTTGAAAAAGGAGACGAGAAATTAAAACAGATTTGCCATCCTTTGCTAATAGATACAGATGTCCTATAAGGACAGATGGTGAGCTATAGATTTGTCTCTCAAATGACTCAGAGGCAATTTAATACATCTAGTTCCAAATGCTGTAACCCCTCCATGAAATGCGCCAATTGTTAAATTATTGTTAACTATTGAGTGAACTTTGAGCAAAAAATTTGTTTCTATTTATTTCTCTACTTAGATTTATCATGTATAATATTATTAGGTCCAGATAATCAGTGCAGATCAAAGGTAGGAGTTCTTCCCAGTCTTGGCACACTTATATCCTGTCCTGTTTTATGTGTTAAAGTAGTCCCACAGCTTTTCTAAGTTTCCTTAGGCTTCAAGAGGAACAAGGCTGACAGGAAATGTAGGCATCGTTGTTGTGCTTCCTTCTATCCCTCTTCTCCTGTTCCTACACCGTTTGGAGGATAGGGAAGTATGTATGAACTGTAATTTTACTACACTGCCTTCACTAGTTTGCTGTATGAATTTACTGGTCTCTCCAAAGTGCTGGGCACAATCTACCTACAACATACGACGTTCACAAACAACTCATGAAATCAAGACACAGGTATTTATGCCACCCTGCTTTGGTCAAAGGAATAAGTGGAGAACATTCTGCAGATAGTAATGGTGATGCTATTAAAAAAAAAGCAAGACAATGCCACACTGGGACTTTACTAGAGTTGACAGGAAACTTGGCAATGTGAAGACTATCTTTTCTCTGAATGAGCTTAGCCAGAGCAATCCTAAGTATTTTGTGGACAGGACACTAAAACTGAGGTGTAATTCTTTTACTGAATTTGTTAAAGCTATCTTTTATGTTCTAACAACAAAAACTGTTCGTTAAAGACTCGATGGTACTTCCTGATACTTAATAAGAAGTATTGCTTATAAATGATTAAATGATTATATAGAATTCATTGCCTTGAAATCTATATAAGAGCAGGATTATTTTCCATACCTCAGGCATTACATACTGCTAATGCTCTAAGGATATATTTGCTGTTTCACTGTGAGAGCTTGATGACTCCTGCTTGTATCTGATTAAATGTCTTGCCCCAAAGATGAGGGAAAGAAAACTTAGTGAGCAAAGAAAGCAGTCTTCATTAGTCCATATTTAATTATATGTATCTGTGCATATTGAGAACCAGATTCTCTCAGCCGTCACACTGAGCAGAACCTTGGTCACCCCTTTGATTTTGGTAGCAATGTGCAGAGTATGAAACATTATTTGTGGTGGCCATGTGTGACAAATTCCAGATTAGAGATAGATTCAGCTGACATTATTGCCTGTCATTAAAAATTCAGCATCTAGTACCACAAAGATCTGCTATGCTGAGGGCAGATTTTTTTATCAAGGAAATAGGCACTGCATTACAGCCGTCACTATGGTAACTCCTCCAGAATGGACTCACTGAAACACATTTTACCTGTGGCTAGTGGAAACAAATCAAATCAGAAAGCTTGAGGATGGATCCTCTTCCCGTACGAGCATAGTAGGAGATTGACTTAATTTAGCTGAGTTATCCAAGTCTAAGATTAGTATGTGTGAGAAAAAGATCTTGTTTATTGTTCTTCAGGATGAGGACCTACCTATGTGTGGCAGCCAAATTTCTGACTACGGTCTTCACCAGGAAGTAACAGCAATTCCCTGATGCACTGCATTTCCAGGCTACTGCCAGAATAAAGTATTCTATTTTACATAGTCCCTCGCCAGCACCCCTCATGCATACTGCACAATTCTTTCTCACTGTGTGAAAATTTAGATGGCTTAATTTTAAAAGCAAAAATAAGAAGACAAAATGAGTGCCTAAACTAAGAAACACGTATCTCCATATTAATGGAAAATGTGCCTATCCCTGAATGTATTTTAAGTAGTACAAAAGTTCGCATGGGGTATATTAATGACTGTATTTCTTTGGGCACTTGCTGTCTCCATCACTGAGGCAGCAAGCATGTGTATAGTATTTTACTGTGATTCTTGCAGTATCTATTATATTTATTTCTATTATGCAGCACATTAAATGGTCGTGCGAAACCCACAAAACTGGGGCAGGACAAAAATAAGATTTACAAAAGTCCTTCAAACCACACCCTTGTCTCTGAAAAGGAGGCAGAAGTACTTGTACACTCAAGCCCTGTGGATTTCAGATGTTTCAGAGTCTCTTAATATTGATTACTTTGAAAACAATCTTAACACATACCGGTGAATAACGAAAGTGCTAAAAACATCCAAGTCCTGATGGATAAACAGCATGTGTAAGGAGACTGTGTTTGGAGATATAATCTCCCTAGTCTGCCAGCTACATACGCCAAATCACTGAGGCTGTCATGGTCATTTACATAGGGGAGTTGCTTAAAAAAATCTATAGAGAAAATTAACATACATGGAAAATAGCAAAAGCTACAGCAAGAACCTGTCTTCTAATCTGGTCCTTCCCTGCTTCCACTACATTTTTTATGTGCAATTCCCTTTGATGTAACTGGCCAGTCTCCAGATATCATGCATGGATCTGCTCATTCTAGCAAAGAATCTTGGTAGGAAGATGCAAGAAAAATCTTTAGACAATAAGCCTGACGTAGATACTCATGGGTGCAATGAATTGTCACATCTGAATGTTTTCAGAGTTTTCTGTTTCACTGGGCAAAACTGTTGGGCTGAAGAGTGTTTAGCACCACATTTAAATGCAGCAGGAGTTGTAGGTGTTCAACACCAGTAGAAATTAATCCACTTCAGCAGTAATTTAGGTCCCTTCTGTTTGTTTGGTGCTGAACAATAGTACGAAATTGTTAAGCACCACTGAGACTATGGCATTTGATACAGGAGCATGTGCCTCCCCGACTAATGAAAACGGAGGGTTAGAGCCCCACAAGCCCTCTGGTAATTTCATGCTGGCAGTGTACAATGCAAAACACACAGGGACCTAAACACTCTTCAAATGGAGAGCCTGAAATTATATTTTTTTTCACTGAAGATAGGAAAATATGGAGGAACAGTGTGCAGCCTAACAGCTGGATAGGAGAATTGGGCTCTCGTATTGTACAATTTTTTTTTCACATATTCACCAGAATATATTTCTCTACAAAATCTTCTGGATCTTACCTTTAAAGATACTGAAGCGAAAAACCTTGCTGAACTGGTACCCAGATCTGTCAAATTTGGGACTTAGTGCTCTGACAGCCATTCTGCAGGCAGAAGCCCTGGAAAAGTTCAGTGAGACATTAACATTTCAATTAGTCTGCAACAGGTGTTTCTTCTAGGAAAGGAATTTTCCTTACATCACTTGAAGATCTGGAGCTGTGCTTCTACCCAGGGCCCTCAAGTGAGAGTAGATGAAACTTGCCACTTGCATGCTAGGTTCCTTCAGCACAGCATCAGCTAATGTCATCACTATTGGAAGACCTGGCTTGGTTTCAAGCAAAACCACTGCAGCTAACATTCGGATTCGAGGATGAATTTTGTGATTCAGGAAAATCTCAAGGGTAATAGCCTGGACCTGAAAATAATAGGTACATTCAGTTTAAGTGTATGTTTGAATAATTTGCTGATAACCACCCAACACCAGTCAATGATCTGTTTCATCACAAGCACAGTAAAAATTTGGATTATTTAATTATTATGGCAACACTGCTCCTGGTTTCATAGTCTGAGGGCTGGAAGGGACATTATGGTAATGTAGTCTGACTTCCTACACCTTCAAAACTGAGGAACTTCACTGGATAACTTCTACATCAAGTGTTTTACACATTTTTGAGCTATCCCACTCTAGGTAAAAGAGATTTCATGAATCCATTGCATATCTGAGAAATGATTTCGGTTATCTCTGCTCATAAAAGTATAACTTATTTCTAATAATTTGATCTTCTGGGGCACCTTCTGCTAAATAACAGAATTAAAATGAAGCAAAAACCCCCTGATTTATTACCAGAAATCTCTATGTCATATAGGTAGCTTAAACCAAAATTTAGTGCAATAAATATAATTTCCTCAGTACTACTTGTGGTTGATGTGTTTTTCCTCAGCAATATTCACTACCAAGGCAAATTTTGAACTGGAATATTTGCAGATTCCAGGAGGGACACTGAGGCCTTTGGTCCTAAATTTAAAATAATGTGGATGATGTGCCACTGTTCTGGCAAACCCTCTTCACAGCCCTGTCCTTCTTGGGAGAGAGCATATCCATGAGCTGTAATGAAGAGTAATAGAGCTGTAACAGAGAGAGATCCAGAAAACTTCAGCAAACTTTGGAAAAACCCTGATTGGTTTTATTAATTTGAATATGTTGGTTATCAAATACCAATGTAGAAGACGTGACAAAGATGCAGTAGACCACTTCCTAAATGAGGCTTTTTAAATTAAACAGTATAAAAGGCCATGATATAAGTATGTTTAATCCAAATGTCTGTGTGCACCTAGCTGCAAACCAGGCATTAAACTGTTTTTTGAACAATGAAAAAAGCGCTCACAATGATTAACTTGCTCCAGATCAATTTTCTCCAAAGAAAATGCATAGAAAATGAGACTGAGTGGTCTGGGGCACATGTGGAAAGCCAGGCCAAAGAGCAATCAGAGGTGCAGCGTTGTTCTCAAACACCAAATTGGTTTTTTTTTCTTCCCCAGCAAATACCTTAACTCCTACCCTTGCAATTCTCTCCACTCCCTCCCCTGCATTTCCCCATCCAGCTCCTGCACTCTACTAAATTGTTTCTTTATTCTTTTGGTTAAAAGCATACCCTGGCACACTATTGTCTGTGGATCAATATGTGCACTCAAACTGGGAGTCACATGCAAAAAAAGAATATAATGAAAACACTGATAATGATTAGTAGGTGAATAGTTAATGAAAGCTTTTATTTTACTTTTTATATTAAGATTTTACTTACATAAACAAAAGATTTCGACTTCAGGAAAAAAATCTTGAAAACCCTGGAAAGGTTTCCTTTTAAAAGCAGACTGCTTTAAAGTGAATTGTAGAGTGATGTCTGAGGTAGATGAGAGTATGCTGGTGTAGCCATTGTATGTGGGATCTAATAATTATCTCAGCGAGGGACAAAAGTCACATTTAGTAAATGCTCTGTTTATAACTTAAACTCGCACAATGTCTGTAAATTTGTAATTAGGATGCAAACCCCTGGTGTCTATTTACAATAAAATCTGGTCTTGAATTACAATTAGATGTGACACTCAGTATTAAATGTCAATTCTCTGAAAACCTTGTTTTGTGGTTCTCTCACATACCAAAGGTGAAGTAGTACTAAACACATTTGGGTCAATAATTTAGTTTTCTGTCTAATGTCCTTGGAAACGAAATGTTTGCAATGGAAATACTGATTTGTCTTCAACAACAATAAATGTATCCTTTTAATGGGATTTTTTTTGTTGCAGTCTGAAATACTGGAGGTTAATGTCAAAAGAAATAAGACACGCCAAACAAGGAATGGCTAAGTATTTTTTTTTAAATAATGCTATATTGGAAAAAAATATCTGCTTTTCCCTCATCACCCATTATTAGCAGCCTTGTGAGTGCAAGTCACAAGGGCAAAGGAGGAAGCTTTGTTTTCTTACCGTTTTGGGGTCTTTTAGGCCTATGTTTTTCAGGGCCATCACTGCAGTCGCATGGACCCTGAGCGGCAAATCCGAGGCACCAGCTGCATATCCTGGCAAAAACTTCTTGATGTGCTTGATGCTGGCTGGATGTCCTACATTCCCAAGGGCTTTCAAAGCCAGGGAAATTTCTTCTGTGCTAGACTTGCTCAATGCCTCTCCTGCAAAGCCATGAAGAAGCTGAAAAATGAAAACAAATCTGTGGAGTTCAATTCCAGCTCTTATCTCTATTCTATCCACCTGCCTGTTCAGAGGTTTGGCTTCCATAATTTCAGTTTTTCCAATTCATTTATTTTAAATATTTTCAAACTCTTTTTTTTTCCTCATGAATAGAACATTTTATTCATAGAACAAGTATAGTCAAGAAAGTTGCAATGAACAGCTTCCTCATCACTCTACCTTAAAGTTATCAAGTAAAATTTTTAAAGGAAAAAATAATGGCTAGGACCTTGTTCCCATTGCCTTTCAGGGCAAGTTTGGAACCCTGAAATAATGCTGCTTGAGGATTGCTGTCTCATGGTTGAAGAGAGGTGCAAAAATACAGATACAGACAAACCTCCAGATCCTTAAAAAAGATCCCTGAAGATATGGCTAGTGGTGGTGCCCTTAACCAGCTATGACAGCCTCTTTTCAGCATACATTAATAGATGGAAAATGGGATCATTGCCAAAAAATCAGGTCATTTCACAGCCTGTATTGTAAGCAACTGGATCACACTTCCATTAGCATGGCAAGATTAGAAGTAGTTATCAGAAGGCTGAATAAGAGAAAAGAACTAAATCCTGATAGATAACAGTTTAAAATGATTAAAAATGGCTCTAAAAAAGAAATGGAGATGTTAGAGAATAATTTCAATACAGATTCTGTACTTTAAAATAAGGCATTTGAGATCCCTTGATGGTGCAGAAACTGATATTGCTTATCGAATGAAGGGGCATTTGAAATGCATTGAATAAGCCTATACGGTCATTTGCTTCAGGAAAGAATTTTCATTCTCTGACACAGGGCTTCTCAGATTTAATTAGCTCAAGAGCACTGGTGGCAGCTGTAACACAGGCAACACTTGCAGGAATGTTGCCCATGCCTACGTATTGCAGGAAAAAAGATCATGTCAGGCACACAGTGTGTCTGGAACACCCTGCTCTTAGTGGGGATGATGGATTGATGGGTGCCAAAGACTGAACACACATTTCTCTTTCCCTCCCAGTTACTGGCTGGGTACCTGGCCTCTGTGATCCATGACATACATTTTTAGAACTGGGAAATGCTATTTAATGACTACTTAAATTGTTTTGAGGCCTGCTGATTAAAAGCAGTGTAGACCAGGGAGAGTATTACTGTTAGAACAACCATACAGCCTGTGCTGATGACTGGGCTTTGCTTCTGGCTGAGATATATTAATTTTGACAAAAACCTGGGCTTTTGTGTCTCTTAGTTAATTTATAAATATGAATAATACCTATATTTAAAGTATTTTTGAGCAGTGTCATGGGACTTCATTAATAATTGGCAATAAAGCACTCAGAGATACTCAGATAGAAAGTGTTATGAATTGTTTGCTTCTTCCTCTCACTCTCTTTTGTGTGCTAATCTAAAGATAAAAATGCTGTATTTAACCAACTGGGGTTCCTTTCCCCAAAGGAAACACTGTTGTGAAGTGAAATACAGCTTTCTGAATAATGAAGAAAGAACTCAAGGCTTAATTTTTCTTTTAAATGATAAATAACAGTGTGATTACCTGGAGACACTCGGAGCAGGAGTCTGATGAGGAGCACTGTTTGTGGCACAGTGAGGCGTAGCTGAGGTGGCAAACCTTCCCAAGCACCGAGCTCGAGCGCGGGCAGTGCTTCTTTACAATGAGCTGGGGAGAAGGCAGTTGTTCATTAACACCATTAATGAAGAGAAACATTACTGAAAAATATGTTTCTGCCCAATGAAAGACAAAACCAGGCTTTTGATATTTTTTTTGTGGATAGGTTTTCGGTTAATCAGTGGATAGTACTGTGTTTGACAGTGTAATTGTAAAGTAATTCCAAGTAACATCTGGAAGGCAGATCTGTTGCTTTTATAGTGTTTCAGATTTAAATTTGGCATAGGCTGTAATCCAAACTGAGGAAATCACCCAGCTATGGAACAGAAAAGTGCACATTACTGAAGAAATATTCTTCATGTTTTATGATTGCCTCAGCTGTAGATACAATGAATTTGAGATTTGTAGTGAATGGACCTCAGTACTTTGGTCAGATGGGAATATTTTGTATAAATATAGGAGCTGACAGAAGGCATCAGCCCACTGCTTTCTCATGTGGGAAGGAGAGCATCACCACACAGTAAGAGCCAGGCTGTCATGGCTATCACTGAGGGTAAAACCCTAGTCTGAGGTTCCTCGTCTCTACATAGGGTAGGGAGAGATAAATTCTTACATTTGAGACTAGGATGAAACCCACATATACAGAAAAATTTGCAGAAGTAATTAGAATTTCTCCTGCACGGCCTTCACATTGACATAATTCCCTTGGTTTCGACAGATCTTCTCAAATTCATACCCATCCTTCTAGGTCAATTAGGACAAATACATGGATATAACAAATATGTGTTTCTTGCTCCCTTGTCTTTGTAGACAGTCAGAGATCTAATTTGATGTTAAGTATAAAGCACATTTCGAAAAAGCCACTGTTTGCAGCAGTACCCCTCAGGGACAGGGGTTATTTTACTCTTTATTTCCTGTTTCATTCAGGAGTAATTTTTGCCCTTTTGATTTGCATTCTCCTCCCCTTACAACAGTCAGGAAAAAAATCCCTTTCAACCTCGCTAGAGGATATAAAACCTTTATATTTTCAAAGCCTTTACTACGTTGTCAAAGGGATAAATACAACAGATGCTAGAATCAGCAAAGAGTTATTTGGAAGTGTTTAGAGTATCCTACCGTGGCTTCCTCCATCACATCCCGGGTTGGAGTGCTGGAGTGCAGAGCCACCAGCACAGTCTGAGTCACTTCCCAGCTGGTGAGCTCCTGCCTCTCCATCTTGTGCCGCAGGAACCTGAGCGCACGGTGGCTGGCCACTGCAGGAATTATATCCAAAATGTGGCGCCTGTAATGGGAAAGGCAAGCAGCATTTTCCAGATCTGCCTCTGGAGACGAGCATTCCAGAGGTTCTCCAGCAGAAAAGCCCTGCCTTTATTGCCTGTACCTGTATGCTGGCCGACTGGAGAATTTCTTCCACACCGACTCGTAATTCTCCTCGTTTGCTGCACGGAAAAGGTGCAGAAGCTGGAGGGCTTTTGCAGGTGCATCACTGGGAAGTTGGTCTGAGGTCGCCTCTACTAACCCTTGCAGGCTTTCCTCTATCTGCAGAAATATGTAAATGCAGGAAACTCACATGCATTTTATCCCACACACACAGATTTTAACCTCCAACAAGGAACCTGTCCAGTGGCTGAGCTTTACCTGGCTTTCCACATCTTTTATTTTGAATAAGTGGACAGGAAGCTGAAGCAGTTCACTGCCAAACTGGTACTGAAGGGACCCACGATTCTGGTACTCTTTTGGTGGGACCTCTGCCCTCTGCTTCTGCACATCAGTCAAAGCAAGTTTCTGCCTGGAATGGAGAACCCCAGGAAGAAAACATCAAAAGATGGAGAGTACAAACTAAAAAATCCCCAGTAATTCTGCTTCCCCACAACTACAAAAGGTTTTGTTATTGAGGGCAAAGATATTTACAAACAGATGCATTTGGATGTGATCCTCAGAACCATACTCTGTCAGCATGAGCACTTGCACAGTGGGGCTCATATCAGAGCAGATCTTTGCCTTCCTTTGGAATGACCTGGCTTGAGAATTCATGGAAGAAGAGGGAGATGAGAAGCTGCGGCCTGAAGAATATCACAGGAAAGATGTGTTGTGTGTTAAGGAGTAAATCATGGACTGTAGAAAAACATGGATGGGAAACTTGCTCAGAATTTATAATTTGATTTAAACATTTTAAGAAGTTTATAAAAGCTGTTATGTGCCTGTGTCTTCTGGAAGCTTCAAATGGAATTGAAAGTTTTAGATACAATAAGAAATGCTGCAATCTTTTTACTTGCACTATTACAATTCCCTCCCCATTTTGCTTGGTAAGCTGCATATCCTGGGGACTACAAAAGAAGGTTCTCATGAAACCTTAAATTGGATTTACCAAACAAAAAGGGCCACATAAATTCAGGATTAGTCTTTGGAAATGTGCTCAACCTTTTGAAAGCTTTTTAAGGGGCAACAAACCTTCATCATTTGTTATTAAGAATAATTCCAAAGAGAGACTGTCTTTATAAATATTTGCTATCTTTATACATTTTCAGCTAAAGAAATGCAACCTATCCTACCAATTATGTTTAAAATGGGTCATTTAGGACACTATAATAAAGTTAGGCATTTGTACTGAACAACTGAAAACATTCCAAAAGCAATATTGCTGTACTACAGAGTATCTCAAAATCTCTGTAGAAAATTGGTGTGTTTATTTTGGAATCTCTATGATCTTCTGTGTCATTTCTATTCACTCCTTCCATATGGATTGCAGAGAACTGCTGCAGAAAAATAGCATATAACTGCTTTACAGACAAGCCACCAGAATTTGAATAGAAATCACTACAGAATCAGCAGAGATTTTTTTATCTCTTGAAATTTTATACAATATTATTGAAAGGGCATTTGGGTCAGAAACTATAACATCAGGTACGCTTGGACAGATTTAACTCCCCCTTTCAAATCATGTTGAATCTATTATGTCTTCATTTTCGTTGTTTTGGGAAGAGCTATATCTTCCAAGAAAAGATGGGAAAATATTATATTCTGAAGAGAAGTGCAAATGAGTCCTAAAGATAGGATTAAAATGGGGAAACAATAGTAAAACCTCTCTTGGCCTGGAAAGGTGCTACAAGAGTCCTATGCTGAGTAGGTCTGAAAACTCAGCTCCAGGTGCTTTAAGGCCTCGATAGATTTTTTTTTTAACAGAATACATTGTGGAAGTAACTTCTGAAGATTGAGTGAGATATTCATATCTTCCCAACTATCTTATATTTGTCCCCTTCAGCTGGGTAATGATAAAAATGCAGAGAAAATGGGAAAAGTAAAGGTATTACCCTTCTGAGAGGTGAGAAAGACCTTACGGAAGACATTCTCTACAGGCTGCAGAAGGAGTGTGTAAACCTTCATAAGACCATTGTCTCCAGACTAAAGGTGACTCACAACCACCTACAATTTGATAAAAGCACTGCAGTTGTGTCTATCTACACCTTGATTGCATAAGCTAGTAAAGCCACTCCCACAGTTTTTTTGTTTTTTTCTTTTCTTGGGTAGCCAAATTGAAAGTGTTCATGATATAAATGGAGTTGATCGGTGAGTTATTGACATGAACTTTCTGATATTGCTGTTTCCAAAGCTGTATATTATACCAACAGATCCTTGCAGGAGCTAATGGAGCAATGAAGATTACAGCAGCCATAGGGTGGGATTGAAGAACACCTTCTGCACAGTGACATTTATGCAAAAAGCGTCTCCCTTCAGTAGGCCATTCCTATCTACAGAGTTCATAATTAAATTAATTTTTTTCAATAGATGAATTTGATAGATGAAAAAATTTTCAAATACTTAAAAGCTCGAGTGCTTGAGCTGGGGGCACAATTTCATAGACAACCATATTCTTGTTCTGCCCCAAATTTCTTTAAGAAATATGCAAAATTTGCTTTGAAAAAGCAAATGCATTTAATATGCCTTGTGTCCAATTGCTCTGCAATAAAACCCAATTTCCTATCAAGAAACTGTTTTGATGGCAGATTTGCAAGGAGCCCATGGTATTTAGGAATCCAAAGTCCTATCTAGGTTTCTTGTGAACTAGTCTCCAAGGATCTCTTACTGCATTATTGTTTTCCAGGGAACTCTCTTTCCTGAGTAACTGTCTTTCAAAGTATTTTACTTCAAATATATTGGTTCACAATTTCTCAGGTGGAATTATGTTTGTTTTGGCTTTTATGGCATAAATCAAATATCCCTGAGAAATAAAATAGTCAAGTCCTGCCAAGTTTAGCTAACAAAATTTGGATAGTGATGTGCATGTTTCAGATTTACAACTAACAGTGAAGATTGTTTTTATGAGCTGTTTGGGATTTTATGTAATTAAATACTGGCAAACAATAGGCTGTAGAAGTAAAGGATTTATTTCACTTATGGAGTTTTACTCAGATTACTGAGATGCTGAATTAGTTGCTGAATTAAAGGAATATGTACAGTACCTTGCTTCTACGATAGCATTTCCTCCTGTTATCTCATTGAAGGGTGCAAACTGGTGTATTTCCTCAACATCAGCTTGTGTAATTACAGCTTCACTACGTGTATATTTAATTTTGTAATTGTAAGTAGCAGTTGCCTGGGAATTCTTGTTCCTCTTTATAATATAAGAAAAGGAAAGAAACAAAGAAAATAAAAAGTTATTGAACTTTGAAATTCTGTGACTAGAGGCTATTACATCACCCACTTCAATCCATTTATTTTCCAGGGCAGTTTTGTTCATTGTCCATGAGAGCAATCAATGCGAATTCTGTACACTCACTTCCATGGGAGAGATCAGGCACGCTGCCTTTCTCCATTACTTTTACTGCTAAGAAGTGTTAGCTGCTTTTTCCTTTTACCAAATATAAGTAATTGGTCATTCCCTTGAGAGGGAGACACGTTTTTTGAGAAGGAGAGCAGCTGCATAAACCACGCAATTTTTTATTTCAAATACAGGATTATAATAAAATGCAGAAGCACCTGTCTTGAATAGCAGAAAATGGACACCATGACAGTTTTTTTCTTTACTCAACAGAGTAGATGAATTAACTCGTGCTGATAATTAATGGTTTCCAAGCCAGCTAGTTTGAGCCAGCTCAAGTGTGCTTGCAGTGCCCGACAGTGTGCAGCACAGACCTCTGCTTCTCTGTGGGATCATATTCATACAAAAAGAAAATATTGATAACTGGATACAGCAGATCTGTTTCTTCCCTCATTTTTAGTGTTTCAAATGAAGAGATTGTGTGGATTTCAAATGGTGTTCTGCATAAGAATATAAAATACATATACATAATATCACTGTGATTTACCTGCTGGCAGGCCTTGCACGGATAAGTGTATGCTGAACCTGTGACAATTTGAACTTTCTCTTCACAGCTGTTCAGGTCCTTGGATTTGGTCACATAGACTAGGTTTGCTCTCTTGTTTTCCTGAATTGCATATGTTGTATTACAAATACCTCCAATCCCAGCCTGGCAAAAACACGAACAGGATCAGAAAAGTTCACTATGCAAAACTTCACCACATGAAATTTCCTATTTAATTCTGTATTTCCAAAATTACCAACAGAAATGAATGCTTTTTTTCCCATGATACTCTCCAGAAGCAAAATCAGGACAATCATTACTTTAATCTTTTTTTTACATGTGCAGGTTTTCAGTAAACCAAAACAGAGTTGCACTGAGAATTAAATCTCCCCAAAGTTTCACTTGGAGCCTCATGAAAGAGGAGTAACAATTTTCAGTTAGAGCTGTTGATTATGTAATATGATTTGAGGAATTTCAATAAAAAAGTGTCAAAATGATTTGATCAGTCAGAATGAAATCTTAACAGCAAAGTATTTCAAGGTTGGAGATTCTGCCCTCAAAACTTTCTTTCATGAGAGCTTACAAATGCCTATGGAACAGGCTTTGCAATATCAAGTGATCTGTCACGATATGACCAGCAATAATTAGGAAGAATTTCAGGATAACAGAGTTTTGATTGTGGGTTTTCTTGAGTTTGCAGTTTCAGCTGAGCTCTTCAATAATACTTTGAGAATATACATTTACAAGAGTTTTTAAGTCTCTACGAGCAGTGAGATTTTTGTAGAGAAAAAATGCTTGATTGCATTTTAGGAGAAAGAGCTATTTTCATGATTTATTTTTGTATTGTTACTGGTACCAGAGCTAGTGCAGAGACCAGCTCTGGGCTGTGTGAGAGTGGTGAAATGGTCACCTGGTGGTCAGGAGGCGAGACATACCCACTTCATCTCCAGCTTAAAGGAATTCCCTGAGACACTGTGTCTTTGGTAAAGGCTAGAAATAGGAATTGTCCAAGCTTTCTGAAAGATTTGTACTCTGCAAATACGAGTGTGGGTCCCTGCACAGTGCAGGGTGTGGTAGAGACATCCAGATTTAAGTGGGCGCGTCCAGCCCGGAGAGCTCAGTGGGATGAAGCAGACTCCTCCCTAAATGAACTTTCTGCTTCAGTTTATGGCTAGCTCAGATACCCTTACCCTGAACCCACAGAGTGGCATGTACACTTTCCCAGGTTAGTCCTGTAAACCTCTCTGCAGCTCATATTTTGGTACTTATAATGTTTATCTTCCTTTGCAGAGTGACTCGAGCTTGTCAAGCAAGGGTGCCAAAGCTCATTAATCAGTTGCTGTCTGAGAGAAGCAAAGAAAACTTGGAAATTATTCTAGGAGGTGAAGTCACATCTATTGCCTAGCAGTGAGAGTAAAATATATTGCTAACTGAATTAGAAAGAATTAAGACGTGAAACTAGATATGAGAAAATAGTGCTGCAGAATATCCAGCAACACCACCCGGATTTTTATTTGCAGCAAACAGCGTGAAAAAAATTAAATCATATAGTTCCTTTCCCAGAAACAACTCTACTTACATAAAAATAAATTAAAAAAAAATTAGAGTTACTCTGGTCTACAGTTTCAGTAAAAATAACATGAAAGTATAATAATTTCAAAGTTTTTGCTGATCTCTGAATTGAATGTAGTCTAATCAATGTAAATACGGTTTCACAAAAGCTAAACACATTGCAATTTCTGTGGTGAATAGTGATATCAGATGATTGACCTTGACTAATATATTAAAACTTGAAAAACAGTGGAAATTCCAACAGAGCATCAACTGCAACTGTCAAAGCTGTTACAGTAATGTTATGACACATACACTATTTTCTTCCTAAAAGAGGAGCTAGAAGAGATTAAAGTATATATGATTGGTAGAAAAAATTGAATTACTGTTATTTTAAATTTAATATTAAACTATATTGTTAAGCTTGTTTTATACAGTGTTCACATTTTGTGTAGGCTTCATCTTTCACAGTTTACTTTCTCTGGAATCAGAAGCCAGATTTTCTAAGGGTTTAATTCTGCAAATGCATTTTCTGAAATACTTTCATCAACCAGTTTAAAAATCTGCTCTTCTGTTGTCCTGTTTAAGCACATCTCCATGTGCTTAAAGTGAAAATTTAGTTATTTACAAATCCACCAGCATGGCCAAACCCAAAACTCACCTCCTGTAAGCTGTATGAGTTCTGCATCTTCTTTATGCTCAACTCCAGCACGTTCATAATCCCTCTGTAGATGTTCAGACCATCATCCGAGACAGAACTGGGAGCCAAAATGTTTCCCACGTGGCCATTGCTGTACTCAAACTTGATGGGGGTGCTGAGCTGCCCAGTCAGGGCTTGGGTCAGCTTGAGTGATCGAGAGAATGAGCTTGTGGGCCAGACACCATTGTACTCTGCAGCTTCGACTGAGTGAATCTAGAACAAAGGGAGAATAAAATTCCTCTTCAATTTTTTTCCCCCAGTTAACTTTTTTCAATACACACAAGTATCTAGAGCTTTAATCACATCGAAAACACATTTTTAAATAACACAAAGCCTCTTCAAAGGGGAAATTTAGAAGTTGTCATTTAGCATAACTGGTGTTAATACACATATTTCTGTATATAACAGGAAAGAGAGCAAATGGCTGATATGTCCACAGCCACTGCACTCTGTTCTGTTTCATAGACAGTCCATATTGCCAAAGGTTGACTTGTACAAGGAAATGAGCCAGAGAAGAGCCACATGAAGCAGGTTGCTGCCCAAAAGTGGTGTAGAAGATCTGCAGGAAATTGCAGGAGAAAGTTAATGTTGCATAAAGCATAATTAACTTCTGTTGTGAACTCTGTCGTTTCCCTCACTGGGGTCACAGAGCTCAGGCAGCAATCTGAAACTAATAAACACATGGCCTCTAGGCCAGCCAGACATGCAGAATTAGTTTGAGCAGTGGACAGCAGATTGCAGGAATTGTCCTCCTCTACACATTTTGCTGTGGAACCAAAGGCTGAGGCACTGTCTCCAAACCCACTCTGCACTTCACACTCCAGCCTCAACCTGGGGCACATCCAAACAAGCAGAAAGTTGTGCTAAACTATGCATAACTTGAATAATTCCTACCCCTTGGGAAGGGGAATGTTTAGCTTAGTTTCTCAGAGGACCCTTCCCTTCTATATATTTTGACAATTTAAAGAGGCTTTTCTCTGACACCTCAGGCTGGCGATGTGGTGCAAGACACGGATTAATTTCTCAAAAAGCCACACAAACTAAATCCTCATACAGCAAACCGCTGGAGACTGCACTTTCATATTTATTTTTGTTATTGTTGGTGCAGATCACTGCCAACCCCAGTGACTGAAGCTTACAGGGAAGGCTGTTACAGAGCAAATCCCTCATGCTGCCTCTTGGACATGCTTCTGGCATATTGCATACAGGCAGGTTTGGGACTGCTCTGCAGGGTCAGGGCGAGGTAGTTTTCCCCAGCCCTCGGGGCCCAGGCAGGACTTAGGCTGTCTGCTTGGTTTTGAACACAGCTGGCAATTCGTACTTGTAGGTTTGTGATGAAAAAATTGTCAGCTGGAAACTGCCCAGGGAACACAGCTTTTTGTTTGGGCTGAATGTGAACTAGTCGGCAGCAGATGAAAGTTTAATTCCCTGAACCATCCCTCCAAACTGTCTAATTTAAATATAACAGCAGCAAAATAAACTTTTCCCAGAGAAGAAGGGAATAAATGTACTATTACCTTTAGCTTAGAACTTGCCCCAGAAGTTGTTATGCTTTTTGCCTTTTCTCTTTTTCTTGCCTGAAATTATTTCTGAAATGGAAACTTTTCACAAATGCAGTAGGGCCAGTAAAATTGTGTTAGAAGGTTTTAGAGGATAGGAGACAATTTTTGTTGAAGACTCACCCTGGCACACCAAGAACTATTTAGGCAGGAATGAAGGAGGATCTGGGGCAAGGACAAGACTGCTTCTGCCTCTTTTCTGACAAGGAATCTTTCTAGTCACCACTGCAGGTGTGTGACTCTTATTTCCTTGGGTTTTTTTGTTTTGAAATCCATCCCTTTACAAATATAATGGAAAAGTAATGTTTCCCATCTAGATCTATTATAATTTGAACTCACAAAAATACCTAGTAACAGCAGGCTAATTCAGGCTGGAAGGCTACAATATTTTCAAGCATTTATGAGACAGTTACCACTCTTTTTGACCTAAAGTTTTCAATTTGCCAAATTAAAGCTTTTAAAAGATAATTTTTCTTCCCCCTATACACAAGCCTAAGTGGACATTGTGTAAAGCAGTTGAGGTGTGCATTTCTACACGCTCATTAAAAGTGGGAATAGGCTCTTGTTAAAGGCAAAAGTGTATTTCACATAATCAAAACCCTTAGTAATTACTCAGCATGCAGTAAAAATATACAATTGAGGATGACAAAGAATGTCACTCAGAACCCCTCAGAAGAAGAAGCTACTAGATGACATTAATTATGCTAAATATTGAATCACATGCAACTACTGTGGCTTTTTTTATTGCCTTTTGTCTGCTGGTTATGAAATCAGTTGATTAAATAATCCCAGGTTGTACAATTTGGAACAATTGGATTGATCCAGTAATAAATTATTGTGCATTCAAATTGCATTCCATTGTCTCCCTGATCACAAAGCAGAAGAAATCCTTCAAGCCCAAGGTTGGCTTGAGCTGAGAATTACCTGGTAAAGTGCAAATAGAATTTAGGGCACTGTATAAAAAAATAACAGTGTTAGTTACATTATCCCTGAGTAAGCACAACACATGATGAAACCTAATTACTTCAAAAAAGCTTAAAAAAGAAACTAAGTATGACGAGAATTTTACCTTTCAAATTGAATACATTTTCTTACCCTAATAAGACAAAGTTTTGGCCCAATACCACTAATTTCCACTTTACTTTTTATTCTTATTCCAGCTCTTGCAAGTCCTTTCTCTGGAAGTCCACTGAGAAGCGTGGTTTCATAATTAAATGTATAAACCTTGTTTTCACTGAAATCGGGTTCTGCAAAGAAATGGTTTCCATAAAATATTATACAGAATGTACAGAACATATTAAAGTACCTGTATTAGAATGTATGGAACAAAAAAAGATAAATTTGTTCATTTTTGCATTGCACCTGAAAAAAATTAGCTGTTTTAAAGCTATATTAAACATTCATATACTTTTCAGATTCTATTTTTAATTTCGCCTATTATAATTATATTAGTTGATAGGAAAATTACTTACGGTAATTAAGATGCTGGCTCCCTGAAAGAGAAGAAAAAGTAGAGGAATGAAATGACAAAGAAAAAAAAAACCACAAAATGTTAATGTATTGTAATATAAAAGGCTATATCTCATCTTGCACATATAGCATAACCCTTTCTGATTAACTTCTATTTCAACACCAGCTAAATGCCTTTTTTCTTCCCTAAATGACAAAAGAAATAATAAAATATTTTTTCTGCAACATGTTAAAATTCATGTCTGCCAGTGAAATATATTTAGATTCTGAAACTTTTTCCTAAATATACAATCTTAAATTCACCAAAGCAGATAAGTTACTTACCCACCAGGGTTAAAACCAGGGCTAATATCAAGCCCCTCATGATGAGGATAAAGTAAAGGTGAACATGATGGGTTTCTCTTTTATAAAGGCATGTGATATCACATGTTTCTTTTGGCACATTAGTTTGACAAATAAGGGTATTCTAGAATGCATATTGATCAATCAAAAAATAAACATTTCTGAGGTCACTAATGCTGACAACTTCAAACCACCTCATGATTTCAAATACCTTAGTTTCTCTGTAGTTCATCATGTTTGTGAGCCCCATGAAATCGAGCAGCACACTGGCAGGTGCTGAAAAGAGGTTTAATTTACAAAATATTCTGCTTGCTATTTTCCCCCATTTCTCTAAATTTTTTTTTACAGTAACACCCCCCTAAAATTTAAATTATGAAGATATAGTTCCTCCATCATAATTGAAAAAATTTAGCTTTTTTCCAGCCATGTCTTTAATCTCCTGATATTTTACTCTTCAGAACGATCACTGCTCTGGAGACAAACCTTGCTCATATTGAAGCTCTATTTTTAGAGGAGAATTTGTGGCTGATTTTATAGATTAAGGCTTGAGACACAGCTCATGGGTATGCAATGAGAAACTACCTTTCCATGGTATCTACCAAGTCTGTCTTTGCAAGAATATCTTGTTACCCACACCAGAAAAGACAAAGCTTGTCACTATGACCATCACATTAGCCTGTGGCTAACAGTGAAAGTTTGTACTATGAAAACAGGAGGAGAAATAATCTCCTTGTTTATAAGGAGAATCTAATAGAAAGTGAGTTACATTTGCAGCAGGACCTCAGTGAGTTGGGAGCATTGGGAGCTTCTCGGTGCATTCTCATGGGGCTTTTGCTGCTGTCACTCGGGGAAATATATCCAGAATTTCCCACTTGTAGCAATAACATTTAGATCAATCCTTAGCAAAACTATGTCAGGAGGGAGATTCCTTCTTAACTTCAGTTATACATAATTTTTGCAAGTGTTAAGTGCTTAACATTTACTTTGAATTTAAGCTCGTCTTTTGGTCAAATGATAAATTAAATATCATGTGAAAAACCACCTGCTTAAAAAGGTTACTGAGGGGCAGGAAGCAGAGCTCAGGAATGTATACCTGGTATTTCCTTGAGGCTGTGGAAGGGGCAACACAGTAAATACTGCACTAAGTCAGGCAGCCAGACTTTATCCTCCAGCAGGGGAACAAGGATTTCTCTGCTGGTGCTATTCTTCAGTGAGGAGAAGGGTGAAACCTGAACCCAGGTACTGAGGTCTTCACCTTCAGGCCTGAAGCTGCATTTACTGCAGGCTCCATTAAACAGTCCTTTACATGATTACTTCATTTACTTGGAGTGATGCCATCTGACTGAGGAATAGTGAAGTTCATTATTGTGGTGCCAGGGCACCCGAGCTGGATCCAGGGATGCAGCTGCATGGTCCCTCTACTCCATCACTGCTCCACCAGGAGTAAAATGAGGGCTCCTTCACTACCGAGGCCTCTTGAAATCTTAAGTATTTTAATATCACGGCTTTCCTTCATGAAGGGAATGATACAGAATTGGGTGTGTAGTCAGACCTTCCCTGAAATGAAATCTGTTTAGTAAAATATTTAAATATATTGTAGACATATGAACCATTACAAGAGATTAATAATTGCATTGTTGGTTCAGTATGAGCTCAGGTGGTGAAAAATTAAGTGCACACAGATTTTCCTCAATGTTTTCTCCTAGGGTGCTAAGTTCTGTGAACTATGACAAGACACACCATGTTAGTGAGCCCTGTGAAATTCAGCAGCACACCTTGGCGCTGTCAGATGTAGTCAGAAATTCCTTACAAAGAGTTACATTTTTTGCAGCCAGAATGGAAGTAAATGCACAGAGGCAAAGTAATACTGTAAGTGAAAACATGAAAATTCCTGCTTCCATCACCCTGCTTTTATGACACTGGTCATCAATGCCACAGCTTGACCTCTGCAGTAATATTGTGCTGTCATATTGAGCTCAACTAGCTCAATTCCACAGGACAGAATGCATAAGTTTTTATTATATACAGAACTATATGAGAGAGAGTACTTATTTAAGCATTGTTATTAACAGCACATTGAAATACTATGTGAGGGACACATACATATTAAAACAGAACTACAGCATTTTTCAAGATTAATAAAAGGTTTTATAATTAAGGTGTAACATGAATAGATTTGTTCTAAATGGGTAGTGAAAGTACTGCATTTCTGTTTTCTAATGAAGCACACTGAGTCTAAGCTTACAATCAGCATGTGGATACCTGATTTCTAAAATAACAACTACAATAATTAAGATGCTGCAGGCTGCCATTTTCTCTTCATCTGCAGGATGTACTCCCTCTTTTTAATAACTCGTCTCTACCCAGGCTTGCTTTCTTGGGGGAGAAGAGAAAGTGATCTCAGAACTGTTGTGCCCATTATTACTTTAAAGGAACTATCTAATAAATGCAGTAAGTAGAGAGGAGACACATCTAGAGTTTAAGGGTCACAGCACTGGGCTCTAATCCTTTCTTCAAAGTGGACGCCTCACTCCAGCTGGTTCTGAGGGAATAAACAGGAGATCTATCACTTCAAGGAAATGCACAAAAGGAGGAAAGGTAGGAGCCATACTTTTAAAAAGCAATACAATTTTTCTTAAACATTCAACAGGTCACGTTAGTGAGCAAGAAAATACTTGAAAAATAAATAAACCACAATTAAACAGGCTCTCTACAAACAACTTCCAAGTGCCTAATTTGGTTGCAGAGGAAGGAAATTTAATGTGGGCATAGGCTTTATACACAACCTGTGTCTTTTCCTTTTCTTCTTCTTCTTTTAGGCATAAACAATGAAGAAAAGGAATTATTAAAAAGCAATGGGGAATATCTTGGGATTTTTTTTCTTTTAAAGAAGAAAATATATGGTGTTGAGTGTTACAGAGAATGTGATGGCTGTATAAGGAGTGCAGTAAGAGGAGGTAGACTGCTTTGAATTTACAGGGCACTTGCACCATAAATGAAACATGAATACAGCCTAATTAACCTGATTAGAGCTATTGCTTCTACACAGCAATTGTCTTTACATAACACATTCTGCTTGAGTAACAGAGTCTTATTACCTGCTGTTGCAGTGCCAGCGATAGCTCTGCACTCCCCTTGCTCTGCATTCATGGTGCTGAATTATGGTGCAGCCATGCCATTTCCATCCCTCTCATGTACAGCCTAACGACAGAGCAGAGATTAGCCAAACAGCTCCCAAGCAACCATAGCAGGCTAAAATAGATATTATCAGCTGGCTAAGCAAAGTGAATTTTAGCCTTCAGCTTTCCTCATTTCAAGAGATTTTTAAAAGAAAGCTTCACGCCTATTTCATATTTCACATTTGCTCTTTGAATTTTTTCCTTGAAACATTCAGCATTTGTAAGTATGGCATAGACTCCAAGATAATATCTGATATTCTCTCCAGAGACATTGCCTAATGAATAAGAATATGTTCTAGGTTGGGCTAAATTGCCATATGCTGATTCTAGTACATTCACAAAGGGATTTTTTTAAACATTAGATTGCTTTAAAAGGTGCTTTTTGGTTTTTTTGACTGTTATCCCAGTTTGATGCTGGCACACCACCAATCGAGGGATAACTGTGGGAACTGGATGCAAGGTTTGAAAACTAAAACAGGTAGGAATGCTATTTGTATATTGTCTAACTTTTGGTGTATGCATGGTTTGAAAGATAGTGTTGGTCTAGATTTATAGAATAGCTGCAGAATTTCATTTTGATAAATTTTCCTTTTGCTGATTTATGCTGTTAAGGTAAAGCCACATCTTTGTGCATTTTTTGAAGTAGTTGGTGGGACTGTTCCCAATGCCTCGTGTGCATTGCCTGTCATTTAGAGATACAAGAATGAAATTAAGAAGAGGAGTGTGGAATCTAACTCTGACATTCTCAATGTGAAAACAGATTGTTTTGATACAACTTAGTTTTACTAAGAAGCTCAAAGGGTTTTATTTGTATTCAGATATGAAAAACGCATTCTGAAGCCTGACAGTCCACCACCGTGGCTATCATCCTTGGCTCATCAGCCAGCCATACTGATTCAGTGGCTTCAGGATCTCCCCTCCCCTTTCAGGATACACTATTTCCCAAGTCATTCAATAGGGTTAAATGTTAGACAACTTGCATCTGAGATTTGAGTCACTTCATATTTGAGGACTGGTGTTTGCTATGTAATTCCATTGCACTAGAAGATAACTAATAAGTTTATCTTAACCCTTAGACTTCATGGTCACAGAGTGATTAGCTCCTGTGGCGTTGGTGCCGACAGGAAATCAGGTAGCCCTGAAATTTAGCTGTGTCATGACTCCAGCTCAATGGGTTTGGGGATGAAATGGTGACAGCACAGATAGGACGTGGAGAGCTCTGTGCCCAGCACTGAATTAGGCCTTGTTCTGTAGGCTGAGGCTCTGCTGGTAACTGCATGCTTGGCTATAGCTGTCATGGCTGGTAACTTGTCTGAGGGGAAGAATACTTTTCTAATGCTTGTTGTGATGAACTATGACTGTATGAAGTGTGGGCACTGCTGCAGGGAGGTGAGGAGAGCCCAGACCGTGACCCATGACCAGAACCCTGTGCCTCAGGATGGAGAGCAGGAACAGCGAGCACACCTGGCTTAGACTCAGCATCACAACCCTTCTTCAGGAGGCACTGTGAACACACAAAACAGCTGCCACTTCAGCAGACAGCCCATGATCTTCTGTCATACTGCATGAGGATGCCTTTCTATCCCTGGAGGAGCAATGCCTGAGTCAGTGATGGAAGAATTTTAAAAAGAAGAAAATTCTTAAGGCTTTCTTTTTTCTTTATGCCAGTCCAAGTGTATTAGGCTGCAAAACTTCAGATTCTCCTAAGAAAAGAATTGGGCTTATTGTTTATTTTTTTTTTTCTTCGAAATGTGGAGTTGTAAAAATATATAATGATTTCTCAAAATTGCCACTTATATTGTGGTTCCACACAAAATGTGCAAATTTTTTTAAGAATGAAGGGGAAAGCACTTCTTTCTTTTTTTCATAGGAGTAAATTTTCTCAGGTAAAATGATGAAAATTTTTTTGTTTCAAGGACCTTCATCTTAGTATCTTATTTCTTTATATCACGGAACCACTGCAAGAACAGGATGGGTCTGGATCATACCTTTCTAGAGCCAGAGTAACAGTCAGATTTATGGTGTCAGGAGGAAGCTCAGTATGAACTTACTCTCAGTACAGAATATATGAGGTGTGTGATACCTTAGTTTCACAGCACTGGGTCACTGTGACTTTAGGTCATGGATCAGATAAGATAAGCAGTGTATTATTCCTAAGGAAGGAGCAGATAATACCCAGCCAGTTCAAACAACAGCCATCGACTTTACCCTCACAAAAAAAGATAAAAAAGGTGAAATCACCTACCAATATTTAATGAATGACTATGACTTCCAAAGTATAAATGGCCTAATCATACACAAATAAGAACACATTTTGTTTTTAAGTTAGTGTGAAAGTTAGCTCAGTAATAAATTGAGCACCATGTTTCATCACTTTAAAAGAAAGTTGCTGCATGGTTATTCCCACAACAATATATATGAATCATCATAATATTTTCTGTATAAGACAGTTACAGTTAAAATATTAAATGGAGCACCAATATTCATATCTGCTTATCAAGGACTGCAGCATTATGGTTCATTGCCCATAAACATCAGAGGGCAAGTTAACTCTTGAACACGCCTTTGGCTAAGAGCATGAAGATTTAATCTAATCCCCCTAGTCTAAAAAATGAAGGCTGAACAAATTCACATGTCCAGGATATAAGTGGGATCTGGATACAGATCCAGGCCTGCTGTCTTACACACTTGCACAACTACATTTTCTCCCATCCTGCAGAAAATCTCTTAACCATTTGACTGGGAACAATTCTAACACTCATGATAAAGACTGTCCTCTCTTGCAAGAAGAACATATATCACTAAAAATCTAGTGTGGTATGTACAGCCTTGATGTGTAACTACTCAAATTCTATTTTCAAGGCTTTTAAATATAATACAGGAAAAAGTTAAATACAGGCCTGTGCTCTCTGCTCTCTCTACCTTGCACTAAAATTAATGGTATCTGTTCATAGAGTTTAACTGAAGTTATATCTAGTGTATGCTCACACTAATTTGCTCTTTGAGAATTCAATGTAACTTCAGGGAAAACACTCAAGAAACAAAATAGTTCTCAGTATGAATAGGGCTTGAAAATCTGCTCTAGCATAGTTACCTCTCAGAACATTAAAAATGTTCCATGAGACTTTATTTCAGAAACCATCCAATTTTTTAACTGGCCAATTATTTTTTTATAATAATGCCTAAGTTAATTTTGTTTTGTTCATCTTTGGAGAAAACACTAGGAACGTTATTTTCTTGGTTTTCAAAGACAAATTACTGGAAAAGAAAAATTCTAAATTTAATTTTCAAGCATTGCTTGCACTGATCAACAAACAAGGTGTCTCCAAACTTAAACTGGACATAATTATCCAGTTCTTAATTCTTCAAAGAAGGAAATGGAATGAAGCCAGAGAGATTCCATGGATATTTTCTCCAGTTTTGCCTTGTTGGCTTTCTTTTCCCCTCTGAAAATTTTTTTGTTCACTGGCTGAATTTCTTCTGAAATAAACTGATGTAACTCCAATTAAATGGAATTGGGTCAGTTTACTCCAGCTGTGTACTTAGTATTTTACAGTTTTCAACATGGAAAAATGTTGGTTGACGTTAACTTCTTGTTTTTCCAAAGACTTTCTGAGAGCCAACTAAGTTCCCTTGAACTGATTATTAGTGCATAAAGCCTCTAATTGAGGACTTAGACTGCAAAATACAAAGAACCATAAGTACTATCTAGTAAACGATTCAAGCATTTCTATTCATCTTCCCAGAGTTTCTGAACACTGTGTCATAAGTGAATGGAAATGTGTCTTCTGATTTATTTAAAGATTGATTTAAGATCATTCCTACAGAAAATAAAACTATTTGAATTCATATATCTGTGAGTTTTAGAAGTGAATGTTAATTTTCTCCTCCATTCTGTACTTGTGCACTTCTAAATACATGC
This sequence comes from Vireo altiloquus, assembly GCA_013396875.1. Lineage (NCBI taxonomy): Eukaryota > Metazoa > Chordata > Aves > Passeriformes > Vireonidae > Vireo > Vireo altiloquus. The sequence continues at coordinate 198,686 of VZRF01010180.1, read as the reverse complement.
AGCGTACACCACAATGAGGTGTAATAAATATGTACACTTGAGCCCATACATTTTTTTAAACTCCTAATTATTTATACATACATTTTATACTTGTATTCTTTGGCCAGATATTACAGGAATCTATGCCTCAGTGCGGGTGCCATCGGCTGCCACCTCACAGAGAGTCACAGCAGAACTGCCTATTAACACACCCGAGACTCTTAACACAAGATTTTCATGTTTATAAATCTCAACTATCTTTGTCAGTGTAACTATTATTTATAAGCATTAAAGATTTTTTTAAAATCTGCCCATGTTTAGCCTCTCCAGACGGCTCCTGGGCTTTCTGTAGCAGCAGTGTGCTTGAGCAGATGATGGCAGTGCCACTGTTGAACTTGCAGTTAAAAGATACTGTCATTTTAGGTAGAAGTGGTGATACTAAATAATTCAGTGTCTTTCTAGAAGGTAGCAGCCTTATAACCTTGCAGCTCTCCTCACCAACCAATCTACAAAGAAATGTTGCTAGGAGAAACTATGGAGGAGTGTGGGAACAGCTAGTCTTCCAAGCATAAAAGTAGCTGCTGGTATCGACAAAAGAAAATTAAAATATGAGACATACAGCTGTAAAAGAAAATATGCTCTACATGAAAGCACATCAGCAGCTCCATCTTTAAATTTCCACTCACTCAACATGTAGGGAAATGTATAGAAAAAGACAAAAGGGAGTGACAACAGTGCATGTACCAAGACTTAGGCAATGTCTGAAGAGAGGGTAACAAATGTTCTGTCTTAATGAAGCATGGAAAAGAAACCAATCTCACAGTACACTTTGAAAAGCCAGGCTAGTCACCTGGGAAATGAGAATAAAAGGCAAACCAAGAAAATAGGCTATCAGCCTAAGCCTCACAAAGCATTCAGAAAATAAAACTACCATAGACTTGTAAGTTAGTGGTTAATAGGCTCTAAATTTATAGAACTGTCTATAGCACACATGGAACCACAGGAATGTGAGCCAACCTTAGCAATGAAGATTATTGGTGCAGGAGGTCCAAAGCACATTGGAAAGAAGACCATTACAGACATTTTTAGAGACATTTCTCTGACTCCAAGGAGCAGTTTAGCAATGGATTTGAAACAGTCTGCATTTCCATCTTGAAGTTACAGCAAATAAAATTTCATGGCCATTCAATGGGTAAATTTTCTCTTGCAAGAACAGTTAGACCTGTGGAAAGTTCTTTAAAATGGACCTGGATTGGGATGATGAACCTCCAGCTATGAAAAATAAGGAGCAAGGACCCTAAGCAAAGGCAAAAAGAGGCAGTGTGCTTCTTCAGAAACAGTGGGAAGAACATCCCTGAAACAGGCCTGAGCTCCCTGCCACGAAAGGTGGCACGAGGGGTGAGGAGAAGGTTTGTGACGACTTTCAGAGAAGCAGCCATGAGGGTATTCCCCAACCCCAAGAGAAAAGGGGAGTGTACTTTGCTAAAAAGCATGAGACACACAAGGTGCTGACAACAGCTTCAGATTGATCCGGAGAGAGGGAAAGAACGATGGACTTCTCAGGGAAAGAGTTGTTCGATTTCTCGTCAGAGCACTTTCCCCTCACTGTCACTCATTTTGCTCTGCAGCCTTATAAGATCTTTAACCCAAAACAGGTGGTTTTGTCCCACTAATGACACTTAATTGGAAACCTATTGTTTTTACAGAGAGGCTCTTAGGTCTCCTCAATAGGCAGATCGAAACAACATGAGGGAAAAAGGGATTTAAATTGAAAGACACAAGTGACATTTTGTCCGTGTTATTACCTCAGTATTAAGTAGTTTATTTTTGTCTCTCTGTCTTGGGGAAAAATGGTTTGGACTTGCCCTTGAATAAGAAAGAAGAGAGAGAGGTTTTAAGGAGTTTAGATAAATACACAGTAAAAATTACTCTGGAAACAAATGAGAATAATTTGATGCTACACAATAAAAAAGATAGAGAAATATAGAAAATTCTACTTTTCCATTTTGAAGTCCATTTAATATACTTCAGATTAGAAGGCTGGAAAAAGATGTCTACTTCAGTCTCTTATCTGAAGCCAGGAGCAAGTGTACAATGCAGAAAAAAAGGAACCAAAGAAACCCCTTTATTTTTCTCTTTGATCCCTTCACAGATCCCTCAGAACAATACAGGAGAGCTTCAGATATTTTCTTTTTATTAGTCTTGCACTTCTGGAAGACCCCTGAATTTTATATATTCTATTTTTTCCAGTTAGCTCTTCTTTCTTATCTAGAAAATGTATTTTAGCATCTGCCACCATTTTTAGCTTGTCTCTTGCTTTGCCATATTCTAGACCCAGTGACTCAAAGTCAAATGAGAGCAACAATATTCCTCAGGTGGCTTTTTTCTCTCTTAAACAGCCCATCCTACAGCTCTCTAAACATCTCACTAACATACACTCATGGGGGCTTCGAGGAAGACTGAGTACAACCAGAGGGAGATGAGTGTTCCTCTTAGATGTCCAGAGAGTGGAAGGGGAGCTCATTTAAGTCATCCTTTTGGTGCTGCTGCCTCCTCCTGTGGTGCTGACTATTCCATTTAGAAGACAGAGATTTGGACACTGACCTTATCACTTCCCCTCCCTCCTTTATGAGCTTACACAAGATGTGGGAGGCTCTGTCTTCCCAGCCTGCTCACAAAACTGGGCTTGTGTTCACCATAGGCATCACTAACAAATGAATAAGCAAAAAAAAAAAAAAAAAGCAACCAAACCCCCTCAAAACCAGACCCAAAAACTCAACCAAAGAACGCCAGAAAGACCAAAGCAGAGTTGCCTTTCTTATGTGTGTGCTGTGTTCATTACCATGGATGTTAATAGCTGCCACAGGGATGCCAAAAGGCAAAAGAACCCAACTTCACCTCAGCATTATAGCACAAGGGATAAAGGGAAGGTGAGAAATAACAGATATATAAGAAGAGAGCCCACAGACCTGATTCATTTGCTGTGGTAATTCATGTGTTGCAGTGGGAGGAAGATGCTCTGAGCAGGGGTGTAAGGACAGAGAGTAGAATTCTGACTTATGAGCTCCATTCCTCCAAACACATTACTGTTTGCTTGTAAAGTACCAGAGACAACTCTGCTTGAGGTGTATCTGCTTGAAGGAGGTTAACAGGAATGCCATCTCTCCTCACATTTCTGTTTCTCACTCTATTTCATTAGGTAAGATCTCTCCAGCAACAATTTATCATAACCTCATTAGCAATCTCTGACAACTGCTTTCTCTCCAGCTTTGCCTTCCCTCAATTCTAATGATGAAGAAAGGCAGAGTTCACAGTTTTCTCTTCCCTGATTTTCTTCAGTTTGTTGTTTTTTGTTGTTTTTGTTGTGGTTTTTTTTATGAAAGCCCGTGGTGTGTAATGAACTATTGCTGCCAGGAGCACACTGCAAAGTGTCTATGTGATGATTATGTGAGTGGTTCACAGTCTTTCACGTCCCATAGTATAGAAGTGAGCCTTTGGGGCAACTCAAAAAGTTTTAAAACACTTGAATTCATTCAGGAAAGAATCAAAGAGTTTCACTAGAAGAAATTGTCTTTACACACATAAAAAAATGAAGGTTTCTAAAGGGATCTTTTGGTTAGATGACAGAAAACCTGCATTTTGTAATACCACGGGGGTTCTTTTAATAAGTCACTGAAAAGTTCCATTTGACAAGTCAAACCTTGAATTTTTTTTTCATACTTATTATAGCCAAGGAGGTGCTAACCTAATACAATGGGCAAAGAAGTGTCATCACGATACAATAGACCAGACAGAGTTAGTACAATGCTGGGCAATAAGGGATCTCACTATAATGAGTGAGAGAAGCAATGTCTGCAGCATAAGAAGCATGCTTCAGAAGAGAGAAAAGAAATGTGTTTGGTTTGTTACTGGTCATTTTATAGCTGCAATTGTAACCCAATGCAATGACCTCTAGATGCTTAAGAGCCTTTAAAAAGCAGAATGATCATTTCAAAGGTTCACAGGCCAAAAGAAACCATTATGGTACATAACTTGGGGCCTCAGTAACACAGGCTTATAGATTCTGCACAATGTTGCCTCTATCTAAATTGATAATTCAGAGTTACATCAGTGGTGTTAGGCGAGGTTCAGTTTGGCCCTCTATATTGCTCACATTGATGCACTGTGAGAGCTACAGAAATATTAGAGGACGAGATGAGAGAGTTTTCTCTTCCATTCAATTACATTTGTCAAAAATTTGCATAAATTAAGTCAGAAATATCATATTTTCCTGTAGGTTTTTGGTATCTGTTTCCAAAATCTTTATTATACTCTTGGCCCTCAAATCACTTTATTCCATTTATGCTCCCTTCCCAGCTCATGTTCAAATTTCAGGTGCACTAGCTCTTGCTTCAGGACAATCCTATAGAAAGTATGAAGGGTGTTTGGTTAGAAGAACTTTCCCATCCACATCATTCTAAAGTACAACACGGGGAAAGGATGCTGAGAACAAATCCATACAATATGCTGTATGTAAATCTCCACAGGTTTTCAGCAAACTACACTCTGCAAATTTATGTGACCTACTTTTTCAGGTTGCTTAGTGCATAATAGCATCCTTGCTGTCAATCACATGGCAACTGCAAGTATAATAGATGCCCTTGATGGGGAAAGAATAATAGGCATAACTTGAATAAAACTTTGTCAAGAAAATGACGTAGGTATGAGTTCAGATTTACAGCACAGCAATACAAATGCTTGGTTGGGGAAAAAGGGATGCTCATTCTCTTGAGACCAGAATGAATGGTGTAGGGTAGAATGGAGTAATTGTAGTACACAGAGGAGCAATTTGGATCACTTAGATATGCATGTGACAGGCATCTGAAGGTCCAAGCAGCAACTTTCCTGATTACCCAGAAGCTCTAATGCAAAGCTTCATACAAAAGAGTGACATCACAGAATCACAGAACAAGCTGAGTTGGAAGGCACCCTCAAGGATCATCGAGTCCAACTCCTGGCCCTGCACAACACCATCCTTAAGAGTAACCCCATGTTCCTGAGAGCACTGTCCAAAAGCTTCTTTAACTCTGCCAGGCTGGTGCTGGGACCACTTCCCTGGGCAGCCTGTTCCTGTGCCTGACCACCTTCTGGGCGAAGAACCTTTCCCTGACATCCAGCCCAAACTTTTCTGACACAGTTTTGAAGAGAAGGCAAACACAATACGTTGGAGTTACTTGATGCAGCACAGTTTAATGAGGAGTTCATTTCTGGACCTAATTTTTTAAACATTTTTAATAGTTTGGTAGTAATGAAAAATGACATTCTTATTCAGCACAGAAAAGCTGTAGTGGTATATAAACTTTAATTCAAACATGGCAAAACACAGCCAAGCTACAAGCATCACTAGAATGAAACAACACCTTTGACTTCAATGAGACCAAATTTGTGCTACTAAGAAAAAGAAACTGTGAAATATTTCTCAGTTCCAATTGCTAAAGGGCCTGCAGGAGTCAGAAAACTTGGTTGAGGCAGTAGATAAAGCCCGAGAAGAACTGGTTTCAATTTATGGATCCGTGTTGGTCTTGGAGCAAATCACACTTAATACAAAATGTGGATAGTATGTCATGCCTGTTGGACTATAAACGTTTTAAGGCAGGGAAAATCTCTCACTAGGTAAAGCCTCAGCATCTACCTCAAAGAAATATCTATCTTGACTGAGAGGCTGAGGTATTCCTATATTAGAAATACTGATCAATAACAAAAACAAATATTGCTGTCTTTTCCCAAATTCCCCCCGGTTGCTGGAGCTTATCTCAGATGTGAGATTGGGTACACAGATTTTCTTCTGCACTTAGCTTTGCTGGGGGCAGACAGCTCCTGCTTTCTGACAAAGATCCAGAAGGCTGGCAAAGAAGGAAATGAACCAGAGATGAGAGGGAAAACGGAAAGAAGGAGGAGCTGATGGAAGAAAATGAACTGCTGGAGATATTCTGGTCTGCAGATGGTGAAGGGCTTATTCCAAGCTCTTTCCTCTTCACCATCTGGCACTAGCTAGAACAGAAAGTTCTCAAGGAAGTAGAAAATGTTGCTTTCACCTCAAAAATAACCCAAATATAAGGCTAATTATTAAGGGAAAAAACCCAACTTGTTATATAATCAAGTAACAAGAGTTCAGAAAGCGTGGAGAAAGCAGAAGCAATGAAGGATGAGAGCTCTAAGCCTCTTTTTTATCTAGCCAGCATTCAGGGCAAAAACTAACCCTTGCTTTGAATTCCTTTCACCTTGTTCCTGTGTTTGATGCTTCATGCAGACCTCACCATCCTACTTCTCTCATCCTTTCCTTTCAAAAATTCCTGCATCTGCAATACCACTGTGAATTTCTTCTGGGACATAACCTGGCACATGGGATGAGGGCTAATGGTTTCAGTAGATATGTGTGCTTTTCATTCAGGGAGATGGCATAGGTTAGACAATGAACTGCACCCTCTCTGTCAGTGTTATATTTTTGCTTCTCTAAGGGACATTTGGGGTATAATATGGTGGGAAGACATGCTACAGATGGATAAAATATGGTGGGAATTTGGTTTTATCTGCCTCAAATTAGAGATGGAAACATAAAGGACAGAAGTTCTGGACATTAGGAGGAAAGTTAGTTTGGCAGGGTTTTTGAAACTCAGTCACATATTTTTGTTTAACAGCCTACGAGATAGTGTATCATAAGATTGAGTGAGTGTTTATGATCTGTGTTGGAAAAGGACTGTGGGATGTGAGTCGGTGGTGAATGGTTTCAGCTTGTGTCTGAAAGGCTGGCAAGGATGAAGGAGGCACTGTTTAGGGCCTGAACTGTGGAGAAATGGATGCTGACCACCCTACATCTGCTCCATGGCTCCCCTGGGGAGGAACAGTAGTTGCTACCACTCCGTGGAGGGATTTCAGCACACAATGATTACTTCACTATGGTGTTTCTGGAGGAGGACAGCAACTTCCTTCAGTTTATACCTTCACTTGTATTTATTGCTAAGGGAATCTAGCTTCCCGTTAAGTGCCTCAAATAGCTCCAATTGTGCTGCCTTTTCTTTTTTTTTTGGTGAAAGCATGTAGGAAAAGACCTATACTACCAAAGACAACTCTTCTCACTTCTTAAAGCTTTTGCAAAATGTTCTTATTTAATAACAGTTATCTTTATGTAATAGCTGTATCTTTTCATAAGCTAATAGTTGGAAAGTACTGTCTACCTTGCTTAATGATGCTACTTTCCCAATATAAAACAGGTTTAACGGGTGTCAAATGTGAAAGCAATATTCCTGCAATTTATCACTTAAGCCTTCTTTCACTCTTTCGGGGTGAATTGTTGTATTTTTAAAGGGAAATTGATTTCCTTGAGTGAATTCTTTTATTCTTCTACATTAACAATTCATGAATGAAGCCAATAGCTGCAACACAATCTTCAGTTCCTTGTCCCACCAGTAACCTCAGCTGTATCCTGGAGGGTAAACTCACACTGCATCAATCAGCTCTCTCCGTGGTCTGTAGCACAGCCATGTGAACTGTGGCTTACACTATGTTCTCGTTTCCTCCCTTGACTTTTGGCAGTAGGGAACTCCACAAAAATGAATTAACTGCTACAAAGTTTTCTGGCGTGCTGTACTTCACATGATTGGAAAGTTATGTTACTAGAAAGAATATAGATATTTACTCTGAAGTTCAGAATGGTCAAATGATCCTGTGCGTCTCTCTTCTCTGCTCTCCTCTTTTCTCTCTCATCGTCAAGCACTGGGCCAGTCCAGTTAAAAAGATTCTGGGGGATTAAAGAGATTTCTGTTATGGAACATTTTGGACTAGTTATTTTTTTTAAAGAACCCAAACACAGAGAAACAACCCCAAACCAGCCCTATAGAAATGAACTGGGAAAGGCAAAGAGGTCAGGAGTTTAAGAATACATTAAGAGTGCACCTGCAAATGAGTTAATTCACTTCTTTCCGTGAGCAAGCCCCGTGCATCTATTCCCAAATGAGAAATAAACACACAGCTCTGGTCAGGCAGACATCAAAATGCTCAGACTCAGTGTGACTGTGTGCCCACAGAACTCATATGGAGAAAATGGAAGCTGTGAATGTGGACTTCAGCCTAACTTGTGAAGCCAAAGCTGTTGTGGAGGAAAACTCATCAAAGTCTGCTGTCCTGGCCAGCTTTCAGTCACTGATAAAACTTCTCTCTGGCATGTCCTTCTCCTCACTGCTGCTGATTCCTCTCTTGAAAGCCACATGTCCTTAAGCACATTTTCCTTCTTCACCAGCTTTTATTTTGGCTCAGATTCTCCACATAAGCATGGATATGCACGTGCCTTTTGCTGTTTTTGTTCCTCTCCAGCCAAATTTGTTGTCTCTGTATGCAGTAACCTGTGCCCACACACAGCTCTGCACACCCTGGGTTGGACAAGAGCAGGTTTCACCCAGGAGTGGCCTGGGTGAAGCCCTTGGGCTCTCTGGACACACTTATTTCTATCTCAGTTTCATCATGGTACCCAGTGAGGCTGGTTATAACAATTTGCACAACAACGACAACAACAAAAATATTGCTGGCTTACAAAAAACCAACCAACCAAACAACCAACCAACCAACCAAAAAATCTGAATGTCTTTCATTTAAAAAAGCCATTTTTTGTGACCAAAACCCAATAAAACTTAGCAAACAGTTTCTTTATTTCCTCAGGAAAACAGTAAATGAAAATGCAAATAAGTAGATTCCTTTTTGTCTTTGAAACTATATTTAAGAGAAGCTACCATGGCCTCGTTTCTTCAACATTTGACCTCAGTGGGACAGAGGAGATATAAAAGATTATTTGTTTGCAGATTGTAGGATAACAAGTAGTACATCTGAAAATGAAAACCTGAGATGACTCTTACGAATGATCCTGGGAGAAGATGAACAAATACAAGGAAAAATAGAAGAGGTAGAGAAGTGAATGACAGACCTGTAGGTTGTATGAATAAATATCTAAGAAAAGACCTGTGAAAATAATTCATTTTTCTGATTCACCACTGAACTTTCTTAAAATTCCCTGAGAAATTTGATGTCCACTTGAACCTATTTTTTTTCCTACAATTATCCACAATTGAAACAAATACTGCCTGGGATTAAATAAAAATGTTTATTTTATCTGAATTATTTTTTAAACTTTGATTTGAGGTATTCTCTGAGATTTTAGGAAATAAAATTAGAAATACTTGAAAATAAAGAGATTGACTCATTTAAGCAGCACTGCCAAAATAGAAGGAAGAGAAGAACAAGTAACGATGACACCTTTCACAAAATGGAGCAGGAACAAAATCTGGGTTGTGGAAAACCCCAGCTTAGATTTCCCCTCTACCAAAGCTGCAGTGCAGATGTGAATCTACATTTCCTTTCCTATCCTCATGCAATGTATTAGACTAACATTCAATAAGAGCTTATTTACATGTTCATTGTTCAACATGATATAAAATTGTGACTATAGACCCAAGTTGCAATCAGGGTCCCACGCACACCAGGAAGAATTAACGAGATGACCTTACTTGGCAGAGAAAGAAGATCTGCATCCTGGTCTTAAGCTGTGGCAAAACACAGAAAAGCTAGTTTTCTAGTTTGCCCAAAGCAATCCCTGGAAAATGGGATCAGAAATACCAAGTCCTGGTACAGTGGTTTTTCTGTAAAAATATTCCACCAGACATACTACAAAGACTCTCTCTAATGTCCCTCCACCCCTTTGCTCCTTGAACTGGTTGTGCTGAGACTTCAGGAAAGCTCTGACCAGATGACCTTGATCGACAAAACATTTTACAAAGGCAAGGGCAAGGTAAAATTCCATGGACTAGTCTGCAGTGTCATAAATGTTTGCAGAATTGACTGTTCCCTCCAGAGGCAGCCCCATGCTTCACTGTCCCTGCTGCATACAAATGAAGTCCCTGCACAGCACAACCAAGTGCATATGCTGTGGTGTGACCTCCTGTTTGGTGACATCCATCAGTGAATTGCTCTGTGGTAGTGGCTGTCCGAAAATCAGCTGGTACATGAATTTCTACTCCGATTTCTATAAAACTCAATCAATAAGGGCATATAGTTTTAGTGTTCTCATATACCTGCTCTGTGAATAAAGTAAATGAAATATTTGCACAGACTTTTGTGATTCTTTTTAAAGGGCCTGACCAGGAATTGGAACATGTCAGGAGCTCTGAGGAGGGGACTACAGACAAGCAGCATTGTATGCACAGAGACTGCAAAGTCCTCTCTTCTAAGTGGAGGAAAAGGAAAATCAACCGAAATATCAATGACCACTCATAAAAAATCCTGAAAGATTAATTTGGCATAATTTAGTATTGCACTTTCTGATGATGGACCCTTGTGAGCAGGTAATTCTTATTAAACTAAAGTACCATTATAGATAACTGTTCAAATATAAGCATATATCTCAGCTATATCTATACTTGCATAGAAATTGTGAAAAACAGTTCTCTTGGCATGATGATTGTAAGGATATTATGAGGGAATTTTGTTTTTCTGGTAAAAAGCAAAACCATTAACCAACCTGATTATTTTGTAATTATGGAAATATTAGGTACCAAGTGGAAACAATGGCTCACTTTGTATTCTAATAAGAAAACTGGTGCAAATTAAAAAAAAAAAGTGCAAATAGCAGTTTCAAAACAAAAGGAGATTCCTCTGTACTGAGTGTGTCACTAAGGACAACATGCCTCAGTTGTTGAAAAATTTCCATGACTAATTGGAAATCTTCTGAAAGAAATTGCTACTAAGGCTAATACAGAGCTATCCAACTTGGACCAAAAAAGACCCAAAGCCCCTGGTGGCAACACTGGGAAAATATAAATACCTGTTATTTTCTGAAGTATATTCTTAGGTATTGTCTTTTAGTTTCAGACAGTACATGTGGCTTTGTGAGTAAGAGCAGCAGTGCCAACGTGAGATGGGGGGTTATTATTCCTAAATGTTTTGTTATTGTTCTTAAAACATTCTTCTGCTAAGAAACAGTGCAACAAGACAAAAACAATGGCATTATACTCAGGAGAAAAAAAACAGTGGCTTTAGAAAAAAACAACTCTGGGAAATGGAGAGGAGGCTTTGCAAAAGAGCTCTTGTTTTGCTTTGCAAGGGTTTACATGGGACTGAGCACACATAATGGCTAAGAGCAGAGACCAGAGCATTTAAATGAGCTTTTCAGAAGTTTACTTAATAGATACATGTTTTACATCAGGGACAGATGACAATAACTTTCCTTGCTCTGAGTTTTTGATTCTGATAAAGGTATGGGTAAAAGATAAACATATCTGCTCATGTTTATTACTGTTCTAGTGGGAGAAAGACATTTGATTAAAACTGTCATTTACTTTTGCTACAGAAGTTATATGCTAGTCTTTGGTGTTCAATAAGAGTTTTGTTATGTCATCTCAAGCATTAAAATTGGTCGGTGCCTTGTCTTAAAATCTTTCACCTTCTTGCCAGTCCTCTTAATTTTTGTTCCTATCTTATTCCCTGACTCCTTTTCCATCTGTCCACAATTATAAAAGTAAATGATTGCAATATGATGCAAAAGAGTAAACAAACCCTTACCCTGCAATTGTTCTAGGCACTGTGAAAGAACAAATAATCATTTTGACAGGTAGACAGGAGACAGGTCGAAGTGATCTGCTGAAAGTCTGCCTTCAAGAAAGGGCAGTAAAGCAAAGCTTTTCTCCTACCTTTGTTTCTTTCCTTCCTCCCACCCTTCTAAATCTCAGGGTGACCCAACAGTGTTTGTAGGTATTGAGCTAAAATAGTGACTTTGTTCACAGCAAGCCATTTCTAAGGTAGACACTGCAGAAATATATGATCTTTTCTGCATTTTTAAAGTAGTAGTATGAGACCCCTTTGCTTTTACATAATGATATAAAGATCCATTGCCATTTTCTTAATATATTACAATAAAATACACTCTGAACATTGACTACTTAGAGATATGGTGATAAGAAACTTGAGAGAAAGTTTGGACACTGGAATTGAAAGGGTGCAGCTCACCAACTTTTTCTTTCTACTTCTCAGTACAGGAAGAAGATATCCCATCCTGTTAAAACAAGGTGTGTTTGAAATAATAATTTGGAACCCTAAGTTATGGACCTTAAAAAACCCAAGCAAATTCTGCAAAATATTTATAGAAACATCTATATATATTACACATTTATCTTTATATGAATAATACATTTTTGAATTCTTTTTAAAGACCTCCTTTGTCTTCTGAACATTCATTCATGTTCTCAAGCTTTGGCCCTCCCCCAGGCTATGGAGATTACACTTTTCTCCCCTCTAATGGCAGCTGGTAGCAATCATCACTTTCCAGCAGGCACCCTGCTAGTATGTGGACAGCCTTATCCTGATCTGGGGACAAAGGGCAGTTGGGACACCTGTTCTGGCACTCATGGCCTTGTGTGATTCAGGGGGGATTGCAGTGGGAGCTGGGGCAGGGAGGAGGCAGGTCCTGGCCACAGTGTCCTGGGAGCACGGTGGTGGCTGGAGGTCCTGATGCCCCTGTGACCAGGGCTGCCCATGGGGCATGGAGGTGTCAGGGTGCACTGGTGGCCAGTGCTGGCCACAGACCTGGGCTGTTTCTGCAGCTGTGGGGAGATGGGCTCCAGGAGGCACCACCAACCCACATTAGAGACCTTTGTATTCTGGTAGCTCTCGGCTACTCATTTGCTTGTGTTATTACTTCTCATGCTGGCAGGCTTAAACTACCAAGGGTAATCCTGGGACAAGCTACAATTACAACTTATTGCTGTTGTGGAGACATGACCTTTGACTGTTTGATTGCAACTGGCTTTGGATCAGGGCCTGTAGCCAAAGCTGTGTCGCTAGCATAACATGCAACACTCTCTGCAGAGCCTCTAAGTATAAGCCATCACTTCTCTGATCTAAAATACACATAATTGCAATGTGCTGTGAGATCCTCCAGCATTTCACAGCATATAGAAGAGATTTATTATCAAAGATTTTCTGTTTGCAGATAGGGAATTATACAGAAAGCCAAATTTTTAGCTTTCATGAAGAAGCGAAGTCGAATGTGTGAATAAAGGGTGAATTCTGGGGGGGGGGGGGGGTGTGTCTGCACATGAGAACACACCTTTTCCATGTACCACTTGGTAGTTCTATGAGAGCAGATCTTCAAAGGAACCAGAAAAACCTGACAAGGTGGTTGTAACTTTACAGTCCAGTTCTGGTTAAAACACAACTACTAAAAAAGGTGATATGGGCATTCCACATTCTGTCACTAGATAAATTTGGGTCATGCCTTTCACATACAGAGTGATGGTAAATTCTTATTAGTAATCCATACAACAGAATTATATTTCTGAGTTCATGAAAGAATTGTGGCTAAGACTAGTTCAGCAATCAGAGTGCTACGAAGGTTATGTCACCATCTCAGCGTTAGGCACAGCTCAGGGCTGTCTGGATCAGTGAGACTCTGCCTTCAGCTCTTCTGTGCTGTGCAAGCTGGGACCAGCCTGCTCTGACTCTGACAGCAAAGAGGGCCTGTGAGAGGAGCACTGCAGCTACCAGTGCTACTGAATATCACTGAGGCTTTCAGTATCAAAAAACAACCCCAAAAAACTCAAAAGCAACTGCCCCGTCAACCTCTACATAATCCAGTTTATCTGTCGCACATGCTTTGTAAAGGCATCAGCCTATTAAATTCAACTTCAAAGTTGAAGAGTCAACTTCAAACTTACTAAAAAAGGAACAGAACACAATGAATATATTTTGGTCAGGCACAGTACAATATTTACGGCCCTTCTTCCTCACTACAGTTATGCTATAGATGCATTTTATGTGAGTAGACCTCGTTAGACAAGCAGGCGTTTGCAAAACATTACAAATAGAGTATAATGAGTACACTTCCAGAGAGGATATTCTGGGATGCTCCAGGCCTTGATCGGGCGGCTTGTTTAAACATCAGGTTAAATCCTTTTTAAGTGAAGTAACCTTATAGAGGTTTTGCAGCAATGCTCTTAATGACTGCAAAAAAGAAAAAAAAGAAGAAAAAAAAATTGTCGGGAAACAGAATAAGGTCAGCTCTCATTTTCAACAAACCCATTCCCAGTTTTTTTCTCACATATGAGTTCTGTGTAGAATTAAAGGGGAGACGTGTTTCCTTCTTCCTCTCCCACCAGCCGTCCTCTCCACGCTACCCCATCTCCATTGCTCCACCTCACGCCCTTCGTTCTCGGGCTGGGTTTTCGGCCGGGCCCCCGCGCCCAGCGGTTCCCAGGGGTTCCCAGGGGTTCCCAGCGGTTCCCAGTGGTTTCCAGCGGTTTCCAGCTGCGGCAGCCCCCGGCAGGTGGCACTCGGGCTCCGCGCCTCGGGGCCGGGCACGGTCCGCTCGGAGCATGGAGCTCGGAGCATGGAGCACGGGGCGCGGAGCTCGGAGCTCGGAGCACAGAGCACGGGCGGACGCGCTCCGCAGCCCCGGGACGGGGCGGAACGCCGCTCTCTGCCCTTGAATCGCCCACAGCGGCATCTGTCGCCAGTGTCCCGCGGGGAACAGCCCGAGGGAGGGTGAGCCCTTCCCGCAGGGAGCGGAGGCTCAGGGCTGAGCGTATGCAGCATCGCTGCAAACCCTCATGGAAGGAGGATTTAAAGCGCCGTTGTTATCCCCCGGGGGAAATGCCTGCATCGAGAGGGGAATATATGCACGCGTACTGTGACTCCTACTCCTGTTAATGGGAATTATGTGTGTAAATCCCCAAATTCCAGCGTACAAAGATGAGAGTACCCTCGTAAGAGTCTGAATTATGCATTTGAATTAAATCTGACTGTTGGGAAACTCATAGTGCTGTGGCTCTTATTATAAATTTATATTTAGTAGGACTAAGTTTCACCTGAAACAACAGAGCCTGAAGTGTTATTTGTTCCAGCACATTATTTTGTTAGATGTGATAATCAGCTCACAGCAGGACTGCGAGAGGCTACTCGGCTTGTTGACAATTCTGGGTCCCATCCAGATTCAAGCAGCTTCTGAAGCAGCTTCAAAGGCTGCAGAGGGGGATCCCAAACCTGGCATTTCAGGAAGACGTGGCCAGGGCATGGCTGACTGTCCACAGTCACTACCCAGGACATCCCTTTTCCTGGGGGCAGTTACCTGCTCTGTTTGGGGTGCACTACTGCCCCAAAGCAAAGACTACAGGTAAGACTCAGCAGAGCTTCTGCTGTTCCCATCCCCCTGTATTTTGCCAGGTGGATGAGATTTTTTTTCTTATGAGTTAAGTGCCTAAAAAAAGCAGTCTGAGGTGGAAGAGGAGCTTCAAATCCATTCTCCTTGACTTACGGGGCTACTCTGTAGATTATTTCAGGAATTATGTGACCTAAGGATATGATTTCCATTAGCATTACCTTTGAATTAGGAAGGTGCCTTTCACAGGAGCTTTTGTCCCACATTTATCATCTCAACCTCAGATCTGTTTTAATCCCAAGGTATCCCTTCTCTCAAGGCTGCCCATTTTCCCTCAGGTCTGAAAGGAAGGAAATCCTGTCCTGATCCTCATGTGTCAGCAGCTGGATGAGGTGAGTAGCCATGGTGCCGCAGGAGGGATGCCATGGAGTTGGGCGAGTTCCTAAGGGGGAAACATGTCCCTGGCTTCAGCCTGCCCTATCTTACCTTCACCACCTAATTATACGGCCCAGCAGCTCCAGGGAGGAGAGCAGAGAAACACAGAGGACAGCTGTGGAGGGCCTGAGGCAGCAGTGCATGCAGTGCATGCAGGGGTTCCCTTTCCAGGGGTGTCCAGCTTACACACCCCAGGGATGCAATGGTGCTGGGTGCCAGCGAGAGCTCCAGGGCCACAGAGTACAGGGATGGCCACAGCCGTGGTGTGAAACAGCTGCCAAACAGCCTCTCGCCCCCTCCCATTCAGTCATATTTTCTCCTCCTTCCTCTCTCCTTTTGTTCAGTGCTCAGACACTTCATTCCTCTCAGCTACCCCATGCGAGAGCAGCCATGTGTGCCCTCTAATCCTGTGCAGTCCCAAGGCTAGGCTGAAGCAGACCAGCACTTAATGCCACCCCAGATTTAAATACCAATCCTAGAGACAGGGAATTGCTTTATTGTGAATGAATCCTTAATCTAGAGAGTTATTTGGAACAGCGCAGTTAATTATTTTTAAACCTCACTCTCCTACCTTAAGCCTGGGTGTGTCTCCAACAAATTCACTTTCAAATCTTGTAACAGAATAGAAGTATTGCCAGTCCTCATTAAAAGCACCATAAAAGCCATAGCAGCAGTGCTGTGTTCCTTGTAATGATTTGTTTTACTGATAGATCAAACAGCCTGTTGACAATGGTTGACTGCAACAGACAGCCTCTTCTAATAAGATAAAGAAGTTGGACATTTTATTGATTATAAAGCAAATAGGGTTTTTGTCCCTTTAAATTTTTTATTGGCTAAAATTGGAGAACTTAGGCCTTTGAAACTGTAGCTTGCTATGACATTACAATGAATTATAATCCTAACCTATTCATGCTTCCTCAAAGACCTGACCCCTTTGCCTGCCTTGCAAGCATGTTGTAAAATGCCCTGCATTTACATATATTTTCAGAAGCTTTTTATTCAAGAACTGCGGCAGACTGGAGAAAGAAAAAGGGGCTGAATGGCAAGAGTTCTCGAGATCCTGGAATTTTAAGAGTCTTGCAATATTTTGTCACAAGCTGCGAGCTTGAGGCAGACATTTTTGGATAAGGTTCTTAGTTTTTCATTACACAGGAGTTGAAATTTTTAATCCTTTCTGGCTCTGAAGATCTATGTTCACGAACATCCTGGGGATGGAGCCCATACTGCTGAAATAAATCTAACACTTTCTAGATCAATTTTTAGGGTCAGATCTTACAGAATCTTAAGGCAAATCAAGATTTTTAAAGACCAACTGCCAATATTTGGGACAACCAAATCTGCTCTCAGCATTTTTCTTGCAGCCCCAGCTATCTCCCTGCCTGAATCCAAGCTGTGCAGGCATCTTCAGCTCTGCCTGTGCATTTGCACAGAGAGGAGTGGGTAGATGGGGATGTGTGACTGAGTGACACTCAAGTCCCCTGCCTGGCACTGTTTGGAGGGGGAGGCCAGTGAACAACTATGACCATCAGCGCAGAGTGCCTCAAAAACATCACAGTATCAACTTCATGCTTCTGGCAGAAAGAGAAAGGGAAGAAGAGCTGCCTGTCCCTTCCCTGACACACCTTTGTGGGAAAGAAAGATGGAGCACCTGACTGTCAGTTGAGACAGCAGCAAGAAGGAGCCCTGACTCCTGGTCTCCAGTCTCAGGGCTATTTTTGTTCTGTCGCTCTTCCTGCTCTTTTCCTGCTCACCCATAGCAGTGATAAATGAGGAGGTGGGGGTGGGGTGGGGTAAGTTTTGGGAGGAGCTGTCAGAGAACAGGCTTCCACCTACTGTCTCAGGCACTTCCAAAGGTAGAGACCTTTGGGCCCCTCTTGGGTCCATGATTTCTTGCTTCAGCAGCTGGGATTTGTCAGGAGAACATATCCCTACTGTGCTGAGTAGCAGCTCATGGGCAGGTTTCTGGCAAACACTCCCAAAAAGTGAGAGATGTAGATCTGAAAGCCCACAGGAGCTGGAGCACGGGCTGCCTGGACCCACTGCTCCTGTTTACTGGGCACTTCAGGATCAGTGGATCAGTGTCACCACTGCAGCTGGATGTGAATCAAGAGCATAAAAAACAACCCTTGCTCTGTAATTATGCAACTGGACGTAGGTTACAATGAATCTCCCAGAAATTCTGGCTCTAGCACACAATGACAGCACTTGCCTTCCTAGCACTGACATCTGTGTTAAAAGGACAGACTATCCCTGTGCTCCTCTTTTTCTAAAGTAGTTGGTGTATGTGAGGAAAAAATATACAATGTGTCAGATACCACACCACCCTGAAAAACATCATTCTGGACTGAGCATTTTGTCCATGTGACCCTTTCCGTGTTCTCAGCCTCAACGTCTTTCAGTAAGGAAGAAGGAAAACACACACACACAGAGCCCACAGCAAGTGACAGGGGAAAAAGGAAACTCAGTTTCCATTTGCTTTAGGGTGAGCAACTTGTGAGCTGCTGCCCACGAAGTGATGAGGCACCTCAAACCAATGCTAGTGGTCTGCAGCCACTGTGGCATTTTTGGCCTCTGATGGACTTCTGTGCCTGTGTGAGGACCATCCCCTAGATCTGCACATCTGCTCTGTCATCCTGGAAACTGGATCTGAAACCCAGCTTTCACATTGGCAGTATTTCCACAAATGGTGACCTACTAATGACCTATTAGTTCAGTGCTTGTGTACCTTCTTTTATTTTAGAATTATTATCTGAAGTGGTTAATAACTCCACCACAGATTTCAGTGGGGTGCTTGAGCTTAGGAGACTGGTTTGAAAATTTTGACCCAAATATATGGGTTATTACCAGGTAACATCATTCACTCACAAAGAGGGTCTCTTAAAAGCAGTTTGCAGTGCAACAGTTCATGCTATCTCTGTCCTACAGGGATGGAAAGTCCTTTGGTTTCCTGTTTGTTGATCGGGTGCTTTCTCCAGTGCTCAAGACAGTCAAAGGAAGAAAAAAAAATTAACAGAGCTTCATAGAAATGTTGCATTCTTTCCCAGAGTGGAGGCAAAACAAACAGAAGTTTAAAGTAAACAATCTCTACCAGCAGATCTTTTCCCCTTTTATTGCATGAATTACAATGCCCTTCAGCCAGCAGAAGGCAGAGAAAGTTCTGCCAGGAAAAAGAGTTATTTGAAAAAGTTTACTTTAAACTTTTGTTTGCTTTGCTGCACGCACGCACACACACACACACACAAAAAAAAGAAAAAAAAGAAGAGAGAACCTTTCTTCTTCCACTTTAGTGCTAGGTAGAAAGAAAATGGATTTCTCTTTATCGACTGGTGTGTGATTGGCAGAAGTAAAGGCAAGTTTCCTCATGGTCATGCCTCTGTGCTCAACCATGACCTGGAAGAACATTGTGAGAGATAAAGCAGGACTGTCCTATTCACCAAGGACATGCAGAGCAGTGGAAAAAACAAAATGTGAGTGTCTCTGATCATTCCACTGATATAAACAAGCACAAAGCTACCAAAGCCAAACAGCACAATTTTATTCTAATATAACTGCTCAATGAATCTTTTTCTTCTAAATCTCTGTCCCTTTTGTAATGAGGACAAAAATTGCAGTCTGTTTTCATTCTCACTCTTGTAAATCTGGAGTAACTGGAAAAGAGATAAAAAAGCTCTTTGTTGGCTAGGACAAAAATTCTGACAAAAAAGTAAAGTGTTCTCAAAACAAAAACCATCACCTTCTGTGAAAAATGTTCCCATTTCTGATCGGTTCTAATGTTTTCATTTGAAACAGACTTCTTGATCAGAAGTTAATAAAAGTGTGTTGTGAAATACTCAGAGCATTTTATAAAATGTATAAGAAAAATAGGTGGTTTCATGAAGACTTTATAGTAGAATAAGAAAAAAAGACAAAGGAAGATAAAAAGAGATTTCTAGCAATATATAAGCAGAGTGGGATAAAGCTGAATAGCAGTTGGATTAGTGCAGCATGGGTTTGTTTTTAAAGTACATCCCTTTTCTGCACTTCCACCCTCTCCTGTTTGCCCCACAGCCCTGACCTCGTTCCTCCCCATTTCAAAAGAGCCGTCCCTTCTTATTTCCCTTCTGACCTGCATTCCTCACTGCTGGCTGTAATGTGGCGATAAAGGCACCAGTAAACCCAGCCAGCTTGCCTAAGATCAGAAGATATGGAGGGTGATGTTAGCAAATTAACTGATTGGTATAAAACAAAGGCGGGAAAAAAAAGCTGTCAGGAAGCTGAGAACTTTTGAACCCATTTAAACAAATACGTGGCAGAGGAGCGGGCTTGTCTGTTACAGGAAGAGCGTCTGCAAGAGCCAAGCCAGAGCTTGGAAACTACAATCAGATGCAGCCTCAGAGAGCAGCCCCTGGTAGGGGAACAAAGCTGTTTAGGAAAGGGGAGTTCCTGCCTGGCAAAAGGCAGGACACTCTGGGATGCTCCTCGCTGCTGTTTCTGGCCCTGGCAGACCTGTGCTCCACTCTGCAGCACCTACAAAGAGACAGCGAAGCCTCTTTGTGCATCCCCCTTGTGACTGTGTGTTCAAGGGCCCTGGGCAGGTAAAGAGAGCATGCTGTACTGGAAATAATTGCAGTTAAGGCTTTGAGACACACAGAGACTCATTTATTTAGTACCATTCACTGGCTTTCCTGCTTCTCCACCGGCTCTAAGAGGGTTAATGCCTTCCTCCTGGGCTGGCCTCCAGAGATATTGCTCTCTGTGGCTCCAGCTGGCTTTCAGAAATCTCCAAAGTTTTGCAGTCCTCATTAGTGACAGATGTGGGAGTTACAATTTGAAATTTAAGGTCCCTAAAGTAAAGAATTGTGAAATCCCAGGAACCCCTAGAAGAACTCTTAACTGTGCCAGTGGTACAGATCACAGAAAACATGCCCTCACGTAATGCTGAACATGAGGCTTTATTACCAACAACATCGCTTTCCTTTTCCCCCTCCACTTTGTCAGAGAATTCCAGCTCATCTTTCCCTGGGAGCCTCCTGCTTGGCTTTTGCTGCTCCCCCAGAGCCTGGCAGAGTTGTCCCTACTGCAATGGGCACACTGGGAACAGGCCTGGCAGCACTGGCTCCTGAGCTGCATCCCACACTCCTCCCTCTGCCCGGGTGCCACAGCCCCAGCCAGGCACTGATTCTGCCCTGGAGCCAGCCCTGCTATTCCAGCACAGTTACTGCAACCAGCACCTGAAATAACCTGAACCAGAACACATCTCAGCCACTACTTTTGCTGTGAAATTGGACAGAATTTTTCATCACCTCCTGGAAGCATACTTGAGAACTCCCTCTGCAGCACGCCTTTGTTACAAATTCCCTTTCTCTCTTCCTGATGTAGAAAGGGGAGCCTTGAAATGTGGCTGCACTCCTGGAGAGGACATTTGCTTTGTCAACCAGCCCATGCCCCTTATATGCAGAACCTGACAGGTAAAGGCTCTGAGGTCAGCCCACACTGTCACTGTACAGGGCTTGGAGAGGAGATAATTGCTTCATCCACACACAGCCCTTCACCAGCATCTCTTGTGCATAGAAGACATGTGGTCACTTGTCCCATCCTCCATTAGTATTGCTTTGATTTTGGTCTGGGGAGGAGGCCTAAGAGAGCCACAAAACATGGAATCATTTCTGAATGGGCTTGAAGTAGAGGGTTCATAGTAGAGAGAATCTAACTTTTCAGTCATTCAAGTAGTTCAGATAACACTTGAAAGGATAGCTTGCTTTAAAACATGGTTTTATGTAACTATTGTACCCTATGCATGACCAGAGAGCACATTTCTGTCTATCCTTCTCTGCACAGACATTTGTGTGCAGAGAAAATATCTCTGAAATGGATGCAGCCTAAGTTTGCCAGATCCAGAAGGATGCTACTCACTTGTACCTCACAGAACTTGTGTTCCATGCACACAATGTCTTTCTGAACAAAACAATAGTTGTAAAGGAGAAAAACCAACTAAACAAGACCATTCAAGCCATGCAACAGTATAAACAGATCTCACAGGCTCACAGGGTTCCATGAAAGCTGTGCTGAACCACAGGGTCTTTCCCTTTTTGTCTCTTACTGTAAGCTTTTTCCCAATCTTCCTGCAAGATTATGTTGTCTGATTCGTTAATGTGTAATATCCTAAGTCTAGGAATGTTGCACACAAGTCCTTCATTAAAATAATAACATATAGGATATAGCTTGAAATTTATTCAAGAATCAGTTGATTTTTTTTGGCTTCAAGGAAGATGCTCTTGAAAAATTACCATTTGATGCTACTTTCATTTTCCCAATAATCCATAATCTGTCTTGCCCCCAGACCCCAAGCCTCCTTTGAGTACTAACACCTCCTCTCCCTCAGCACTACTCTCCTTTCCTTTTGGCAAATACAGATGTTCAGGTGGGGAACCACGAGGTTCTCTACATAATAGCTTTCAACAATCTATTTTGTCCCAGAATTTCTTCTTTCATGTCTTCCCCCCTCCCTTTGAAAACTTTACATATTAAGGTTAGGATGCATTCATGCCTTTGTTTTGCTACTCACCAAGTATCACTGTTTTCACCTTTGTTTCCCTATTGATATTCCTGATATTCCTTACTCGCTCCAAAGCCAAAAAGTTGAACTCCAGCCTTCTCAGCTGTGCAGGGGGCTTAGGCTGGGGACTGGAAGAAAATTGCATGTCCTCTGTGGGTGCTGGGTGCATTGCAGAGGGAAGGTCTCTGGGTCCTCATCAGTACCTGCCAGGGAAGGATGGACACCTGGTCCTGCTCCATCCCTTTGGAGAGGGAGTGTATGCACCACTGCTTCTGAGAACAAGGAATCAAGCCCCAAAGCCTTTAGGAGTTGTATTATGGGTATTAAGTGCCAATCGTAAAGAAGACAAAGCAGAGCTGAGCATCAGAAGGGAGATTACCCCTCAGTAGGACAGGCCCTGTAATTTCAGTGAGGATATACTTTGCTTTTTTCTGCTTCAATGCAACCCACCTGCCAGTGAGGAGTACAAGCTGCCTGTCCCTTAGCTGGCATTTGCACTAAATGGGTTACAGCTGCTACTCACCTCATTTAGGGCCTAACCCCTTGGTGGCAGAAGCCATGACTTGTGTGCAGGATTTTGATGAGTCCTAGCTGGGTATCTGCAATTGGTATTTCTCCAGCTCTCTTACACAGTGAGGAGCATATTTTCAGCTTAAGAAGCTTGACCTGATCTTTCATCTTGAGCATAAATGAGCTCATGCTAACATGGCTAAGGTGGGTATTTGTAAGTGGAGGGAAAAACCCCACGTATTTTAAGTGACAGAGGCAAGATCAAAAATGGCTGAGGCGTGGCAAGAAAAACAACTTGAAGCTCACTAAAAAAAAAAAAAGGCTCATAAGCATCATGGAATGAAAAACAGCTAAATGAATTCCACTACTGATAATGAGCAGGAAGCCCAGTGCTTGGGATCATGAGTTTATGCAAATCTGTTATTACTGCAAATTGGCATCCTAAGACCCTGATCATACAACACTTGCACATATGCTTAACTTTATGCACATGAACAGCCTCATTAACGCCAAAGACTTAGTCGTGCATAAAACTGAGCAAATACATGAGTGTTTGTAAGATTGGGATTTAAACACGAGGGAGAGAAAACAAATTTACTGTATCATCAACAATTATTTCTGAAACCCAGCAGAAGCCAAGGTGATGCCAGAAGTCTGCATAGTGCAGAAACATTCAAAGAGAGAGAGGAAAGGGATTTTGAAGATTGTTGCCTTTAACTCAATCCATTAGACCAAATAATGGTGGGCCAGACACAGGAGGAAAACATCCCTGCCCAGATTAAAACATAAGTAAACTGGATTATCTCTTAAAAATGTGGTTTTCAAACTAAGTTGTTATAAAGAAGAACAGTTTATAATCAACTTGGAATTGACTAAATTATTCAGCAGTGTCTCACAAAAGTCTTACAAAATTAATTTAAATGGCGTTAGGTTTATGAGGATTCAGAGCTGACTGCAGCATTTGTATAAATAGTTACAATAAATACAATGGCTTGCATTGGAGGAAGGGAGGTGCCTGTTGCACTGCAGTGAAGACTGATGGTCAGTCTTGGAGCTAGTTTTAATTAGAATATTCAGCAATGCTTCGGGAAACAGAGGAGCTCCCCTACGTTATGAAATTTGATGAAAATGCACTTTTTCCTTGGAATCCAGAAGAGCAAATACAATAAAATTTGAGTACTTACCAGAAAGACAAGAAAAAACCAAAAAGCTGTAAAACAACATCTGTAGAAGTAAAGCTTCTGCCAAATTTAAAGGGATAGTTCTGGAAAAGGAATTCTGGGAAAAGTGCAACCCTGCATTGGAAGAATGTAAAATAAGAGCCTCTACAAAACATAATAGTTATCATAAATAGAATCAATCATAATTTATGCTTATGTTTTGTGATAATTTCAGTGTGCTTTTTTAATCTTTTTTTTTGTTCCACTTGGGAAAAAAAAGAGTTCATTCTCAACAGTCAGTTTTACTGTTACTTTTTGTTGTGTATGGATTTTTTTTTTCATACTTTCTGTTCTTCTGACCCAGTAGGATTGCTGCTGTCAATATTGCTGTGTAGCAGTAAAGCTGATGGAATTATTGTATTTCACATTAGTCACATCTTGCAGCTTCTTTTGGAACAGCAGTTCAGGGCCTCCAGGTTCCATGCGCGGCCATGGATCTGACTCCTGGCAAAGCCTGGGCATGTCAAGGGCTCTCGTTTCTCCATACGGTTTGCTCAGGAGGGTTGTCATGGAGACACAGAGCTTGAGCACAGCAGTCCTGTCCTTGTGTGACTGCATCTCGGTGGACAGGCTGCCCACGGCGATGGCCGCGAGGGCTGGGCTGGCAGGGAGCCAGGCAACTTGTGAAAACGCTTCAGCACACTTGCACTTGGCAGCTTGGTGGTGCTTAAATGGACTGTCAGCGCGCTGATGATCAGCTGCTTTCAAGTCTGCATCCATCTTAAAGGCTTGGTTTTGTATAGAAATTGCACCAGGGGGTGACTTTGGTGAGGTGTCATGGTCACTTCTGTAATCTCACAGCACCGAGCGTGTGAAAACAAAGGGAGGAGAGCAACAACGGCTGGAGCAGGTTGTTGGCTTGGAGCCCTCCTCTTACCACCTCTTCTCCCAGAGGAGAGAAAGTTTTAACTTTCTTTGTGGGTTTTCACTTTTTTATCTCATCTCTACAGATTTCAAAGAAGGAGGTAGGGCTTCTCCTGGGATTAGCTGGCACATGGCAAGAGTGTGATTATGAACCAGGCTTTAGGGAACTACTATGATAAAGATATAAAAAGTGATATTATTGATGAGAAAAGTGATGCTGGAAGTGTAGCAGCTGGAGGAATCAGCCCTGAAATTATTTGTTCTGCTTCATGTAATGATGTGCAACATTGTTTTATATGTGTGGTGAACAAGGTGCACAAGTCTCAGAATTCCTAGCTTCAGAGCTTCCCCATATTCTGAGTTGAAGGGCCGCAACAACTGGAGGCTAGAGAAAAGTCTGAAATAAATTTTTGCTGTATTTATCTTGTTTTAAATGACTACCTGCTTCATTCCATTGGTAAACAGATGATCTGTTTATTAGCACAGCTTCAGCAGACTAAACCTCCCAAAGGCTACGGTGATAATATTGCAGTTTCTTTGAAATACAATTCTAATTCTTTGAGGGAATATTTATTTCAGAATAGATGAGTCTTTACCCTATTTATTGTATTCTGAAGCATACCTTGAAATGCAACACTGAACACAAATTTCTGTTTGATTTAATGGAAAAAATTTCTTCATCAAGCATTTACTTTCAGAGTGAAACCATAACATTTTACTTTTTATCTCGCTGGTCAATCCCTGATTTGTTCTTACATTTTAATTTTTCCTGTTGGTCCCACTGGACATGTCACATGCCTCTAAAACAGTGTGTAATCTTTAAAAGTGTTGAACAAAATTCTTAGTTTTCAACCCAGTCAGCTAGTTCATCTGATAATTAGACTACATGAATTTGCTTTTGGAAAAACAGTTTGCATAGCACTTGAGTGCAAGTTTGCATAACAAAATTGAAACTAATGCCTGATTATTATTTTTCTGATTTGATACCATAGACTCATAGAACAATCCAGGCTGGAAGGGATCTCAGAGGGTCATCTCATCCACCTTCCTGCTCAAAGCAGGGTCAGTTTGTTGGGAACTTTATCCAGCCTTAAAAACCTCCAAAGATTTTGACACGACCACACAAGATCTCTGGGCAACTCTTTCCAACACTTGACTGTCCTCATGGTGAAAAAGTTTTTCCTCACATCTTACTGAAACCTCTCTTTTTTCAATTTATGTCCAACGTCTCTCCTCTCTCTGCTGGGTTGGGGCTTGTGTAAGGGCTGTGAAAAATAAACCCTTTAATTTCTTGTCAGTACACCTGCATGTACTAGGAAGGACAATTGCAATACCCTTCAGGGTCTGAGGCAGGGAATCTAAAAAAAATTTTCTGCTCTTTATGTGCTGTATTAAAAGATGAAAACTCATCCTTGTATGTAAGGAAAACAGTTTCAATAAAGATCAGACCCAGAGACAGGAGAGCAGTTTTCCTATAAAAGATGTCCTTTCATTACAAAGACTATTTTAAGCTAAATATTTATGATATATTTTCTTTCCAAGGAAATTTTTTCAATCTCCCGAAGCATGCTGAAGTCATTATATAGTTACTAGAGATGCTTTGTCCAGATCAGCTTACTATAGGTTACAGTTCTGCAGGAGATTAAAAATGATAGGCTGGTAGATATCTTTCTAAAAATACTCTTTTAAGTAATATGTATCTGCAATTCCCAACCTTAGAAGAACATATACAACAGCAAAGGAAATACAGCAAATAATTGAGGGCAAGTGATATGTGACAATGAGAACTTTTACCACTGTATTTATTTAAATGAATGGAAATGTCAAAATGTGAAAGCAAAGCACTCCAGTTTATTCACATATTTTACATTCAAAGGATCAGGAGATTTTTGTAGTATTTTTTTGAAAAATAGACTCCTCTTTTTTCAAAAAACTTGACAGAGGCATGGAATATACTTAAGCCGGTCATTGTAGTGCATACAATGAAAACCTTGTGTACGTGGAAAAAAAGATAAAAAAACCAAAGTTGACCATTACTAAAAAAAAGATTTCCTTTAATATAAATAAAATTCAGAATAGTGCTTTATTTTAACAGACAACACAACAGTGGGGTTTATTAACAACTACATATTTACAGTGTCTCACTGGTAAAAATACTGGGCTTCACCTGAGATCCTAGACACTTCCTGAGAAGGCAACGGGGACACAAGATTGCTCAGCACTTCGGAAAATTTATGTGCTAAAAGGGTGAAATTAAGGCATACTTTTCAAACAAGTCAGATGCCATAGGTGAAGTGGTTAATGCATTGTGTTTATGCTCTTCTCTGCCAAACTTGCACCTTGAGCCTCCCTTTTATTTCAGTAGTTCTGTACATACTCCTAAGATTAAGTGCAGGGTTGTTTCAAACCCAGGAGCCTCAGAGGAAGACAACTGCTTGACTCAAAGATGCTAGGAGTAGAGAAAACTGTTGTAATTGCAATTTTGCATGGTGCAGAGGCACATTACTTTGAATTTAAATCTGGATTCTTCTACATGGGTGATTTCTACCACTTTAATTAGGTCCTACAAGGTCTGGATTCGAAGTATCTCTATGAAGTGACAAACCTGTGAAAGCATCTTCCCACAGCCTCCAAAATCATAGTGCCAGTTAAGCAGATCTCAGTCTTTTTGCCAATTAAATAAAACAAGAACCAGATCTTTTTCAAAGTATTCACAAAATAATCTTTCAGTTATAAAATGTCTGTCCCACCATTCTTGTATCAGATCTGACCTCAGCTCGATAGATCTAAACAGTTTCTTAGAAGCTATAAAAATAAAGGATTGATTAATATACAAATATATATTTCAGAGTGATAAGAGAATAATATTAAACAAATTCCTTTTTTAATCTACTTTAAATTAAAAGAAATGTTTTCAAAAGTCTAGGCTGAAGCAGATCTTTATCTACTGACTCTTTAATGGAACCCATTCCCTGCAGATGGTCACATATAACTTAATGTGAGAAGTTCATTACTACAAAAGGATGGTGAACATGTTTCCACTAGCAAAGCACTTCATAAAATCTGCTGTGCCAGTTGGTTTTTGGTATTTTGCTTTCAAGAACTGCAGATATTTTTAATATTAGAAACAAAACCTCAGTCACGAAATCTTGAGGTTCTTTAGAAATTTGCTTCTTTCCCTTGTCTTTATTAGTATTTGTTTTGGAATGATCCAGTTTGTTTTGTATACTGTTTGTATACAGAAAAAAATAGATGTTCTGCACGAATGCACATGTATGAACAAAACCAGTAATTCATTTAAGAGATATGCCTGCTCACTGGGTCATTTCATACTTTCACAATACCGTATTTTGCAGTAATATCCATAACAACAGCATGTAAGTTGCTTCCTTCTTCTGCTGAGATGCTTTTGGGTGCTTTCCTTCCCTTTATCTCAAGCAGCCGAAACAGCAAGGAACATTTTTGAACAATCTGTAATACTCCTCCTGAATCTGAAATAAAAGTGTTGACTTCAATGATGAAATAGATTTATTAATAGATCTATATGTCTTTGAATTAATTTTGTACTGGTCCTGCCACTAGATGTTTTAAGGTGGGGCTGACTTTTACTTTAGGACAGAACACTGAAGAAAGTACCATCCCAGGGCAGTGTGGGTGAATCTCGCTGCTAATTGAAAAGACTGGAAGGAAATTTTATTGCACACATTATATTATTTCATCAGGTTAATGACACTATAACAAGTTTTACAGTTAAAAAGCCCTATTTTTCCCTCTTTCATACCTCAGTTTCAAAACTGGAGGTAATATGTGAGAACATAAAAGTTGGAAAGAGGTTCTGCCACCACTGAAGGCAAAAGCTCAACTTTGGGGTTGGGCACCTGGCTGTGTAGGGACATGGGCCTGAGTTACTTCCCACAAGAAGTAGGACACTTACCTTTCTGGACAATACACAAAGAAATATGAAGATGAACATCCCCTGGAATGCATTGAAGATTGTGAAAAGGTAGGCAGTAACCACGGACCCCTGGATCACGTGGAGGACCCCGAATATCCAGGTAGCTCCCAGGAGGAACAGGAGAGCAAGGGCACCTCGGGCACAGGATCTAGACAGGAAGAAAACGTTGTGAACAACATGCAGGCACATGCTACTCCCTTTCTTCTCCCCTTGGGTGGTGAATGCTGCCTTGGAAATTTCTTCACAGCTCCAAAGGCCCGAGAAGTGCAAATGCAGGGGCTGCTCTTCAGGGTGTGCTGTAGCACCGTAGCATGAGTAAACCCTCGTAATCACTTTGGAAGAGCAAAACTGGAGGGCCTTAAAACACTGGCTTCTTTAATCTGCAGATATGTTTTCTCTGGTGTACTGCAGCGCCATATGATTTGATTTAAATCTACTGTTAACGTAATTCCCCAAGGAAAAACATATGTCTGTTATGAAGCATTCCCCCACTTTTCCTCCTCCCCCTTATCTTCCTCAAAAAAATAACCCAGAAAAATGCTCAGTATGTTCTTAGGTCAGTGCCTGTGCATGACATCAAAGGATTCCCAGGCTGCCTCTCAGGTTCACTGCAGAGGACGGTGCCAGTTGTAAAATCAGACTTTTTAAAAATTCTTTCTCTTAAAAAAACCCCCAAGAAGTTGTTTTTAGAACACAAGTACTCTCAAATTGTTCCTGGGTCAGCATATTGATGTCCTAAAATTGTAGGAACTGATTGGCTAAATTTTTTTTTTCCAAGATGCTGTAGAGCACTGTTCACAGACTTGAGCAAATTACAGCATGTTGTCTTGGAAATGAAGCCACTGATTACTTTCTTATTCATTCTCAGCTCAGTCATTGTAGGACTTCCTTTGAACAGCAGACATTTTTAGCACTGCTCCCCTGAAAATGAATAATTTTCAACTTCATTAGAAACAGGTCACCACATGAAGCTATTAAAGGTGAGGAATAAGAGAAAGTAATCAATCAAACAATTGCTAAATCCTAACTACAAATCTAGTGCAGCACATTGAAACTGCAGGAGTGTTCCTAAGCAACACAAACAGTACGTTGTTTTCAATGTTCCCTGTAGTACACTTCAGCTTTTCCTGCACAAACGGTTTTCAAGGTCCCTATAAATCAGTTTTAAAGAGAGTGAGTTGATGGAAAAATCATAGCAGCATGCAAAGTAAAGTCCTGGAGAGAATCTGCTCCATCCCCCCAGTGCCACAGAAGCACAATGTCCTGCTCCAGACTTTTCCCAAGCAACACGAACGGCTCCAGTCTCTTATCAGTGAATTACTTGTTACTTCAAGGCAAATATTTTGGTCCCATTTCAGACATAAGTTTTGAAATCTGTTTTGGCTTGCACAGAGGCTGTGGAAAATACTTAAGAAAAAAAGGACAATTTCTTCTTTAACTTTGCCATCGGCCTTTACCCTCTGGTTGATATGGTCCACTTGTTTTCCTCGTACACCTCTCACACACACCCCAGCATAGAAGGTATTTCTCAGTGGAAATAATTGCAAAGTTTATGTCCAAATATATATAAGGGTAATAACAGAAAAAAAAAAATCTTTCTTTTTCTACAAATCTCAGGAGGTTAAACTCTTATTTTTGAATACTCACTATCATCTCTCTTGGTATTTAAACTTAGAGAAGGTAAAATTTGTATTGAATGGCAAACTTACCTTATATTTTCATAACAACTGACTTCTGGCTTTAACATTGCAGTGTGTCGAAATACTTTATAAATAATCACTCCAAAAGCCAACAAATTAACCTGGGGGAAGCAAAGAAAGAAACTCTTAGTTCAAACCAGGATATTTTTGAATGGCAATAACTGTTAAACATTTAAATGAAACAAGTCAGATAAAGTTTCTCTGTATCTGAAACCTACAGAATCCCATGCCAGGAGGGGAAAAAACCCACTCTGTTCTGATTCACTTCTATTAAAAAAATATGAGCCCTGAAATAAACATTGATCAAACAGGGAAGTAACCCTACCTTATCTCAACAGTATCCCTGTGAATAGTCTGCAAATATTTATTGATTTTATCTGTAAATCTTTTTGATTTCTTACTGAGATTATTTTTCCTAAGTAGAGATGGAAAGGAAAGGAAAGGAAAGGAAAGGAAAGGAAAGGAAAGGAAAGGAAAGGAAAGGAAAGGAAAGGAAAGGAAAGGAAAGGAAAGGAAAGGAATTTTAAAAAAAAAGAAACAGAAATGGAGAAACTCCCAAAAACCCCTCTAACCCATGGGTTTTCTATTGTACTGTATCGTGTTGATCTTGAAATATGTGTGTCATTTGTTGCTTAATAACATTAATAGCATCATGTGTTCTGAGGTCTTTGGGGTGTGAAAACTTTCAAGTGACACAAAAATCTTAGAGGCTTACACAAATAATTTTTAAAAATCTATCTTTTGTCGAAAGAATCCTTGCTGTGTATTCTCTATTTTATGTTTTTTTTAATAGGTGAATATTTTTGGTATTTTTTTTCCTTGATTTTTCTAAAATGGCATCACTTTATTTGAGTTTGAAACAAAGAAAAGCAACTAAAAGAAGTAGTTTTGCAAATGATGCTCCATTGTGGTTCTGATTCTCTCTGCTTGGCTAGGCTTCACTTATCTTTCATTAAAATTTATACTGCATTCCTTTAAAAATGTGGTTTCTTTCTTACTTTGCAGCATTTAACATCAGAATCTATTTGAAATGTTAGTAAATGAACCAAATTTTATCTGTGTGTCATTCAGGTACTATTTGTTAATACTTGGTTGTGATTCCTTGGTCAGTTCCTGTGGGCTTCCAGCTGTAGAATGAATAGAATTAATGCCTTTCACAGGTTGTTTCTCCAGAAAGACTGTATGGTTTTCTCCCTGCTTCTTTTTCTTTAAAAAAACCCAAACCAAACCCAAAATCCAAAATAAACGTAAAAAAAAAAAAAAAAACTCTGAAATGAAAACCAAAAGCTGTTGGCGCACAGCATCACTTGAAAAGGAATAATTTTCATTTGTTAACACTCATTAGGTATATCCTTAGAACATTTTTGTTGTGTCAAGGGGGGAGTATCTGATATTAAAGCAGGCTCTGCTTTAATTAGCTGCATGCTCATAGTTTAATGCAGCATAATATATTTACAATTTGATAAGACAGGAGATAGAGCTGATTAGCAGTTTAGGGAATTAATCCTTCATTGAATACCTTGTACTAGTGCTGATCGTGAGAGCTATTCTGAAGCTCCTTATATTTAAAATTGTAATCTATGATATCTCCTAAACCAGCAATTTTTCAAAGTTAATTATAAGTCAGTCAGCAGTTGTGGATAATTATATGCAGACTTACTTTTTATCTTATATTTGTTGGTGAATAATATATCAAATAAGTTCGCGCACACACTTTAATCTGCATAACCCACCTAATGCAGTTATTAATTTGAAAAAGGTGGTGGGAAATGTGATCAAAGTACCGTGAGCATGGAGAACACGCTGCTACTTCCTCAGAAACTGCATTGGAGATGGCAGCACCAACCATGCAGCCAACCTTCCCCTGTGCCAGCCCCTCAGGAGGATCACTGATGTCAGTGAGCACCTTCCCACTGCCAGAAATAGGTTCTGTGGGAGCTCCATGGGCCAGCTCCCCCTCACTCACACTAACAGCTGCAGAACTGGCAAGGTTTTGCTGAGCAAGGACGGGGCGGGCAGCAGGCTCCATTTCTTCTTGTCCCAGTGGGGCTCCTTTACACAAATACTATTTGTACCGTCCGCTGCACAGGATAATAGGATTTGGCCTTCTGCATTAAAGTAATACCCATTAACTACGATCTTTTCATTCACCAACCCACTCTAATGGGAATAATCTGTATGTATCAGGGGAACGGGAGAGGTTAACGCTGGCTTCTCAGAGTCAGCTGCCAGAACACAATTATTGCACAATATATCTCAGGTAGCCTCACAGGAGGTAGTGTTACAGGGTAATGAGGGTGAACTTAACTTCTGAAACACCTAGTCATTTCCAAGATTTATTGAAACCTTAAGTCAGTCTTTGCCCCATTTTGAAGCACTCCATTAATAAAAAAAATTCTATAGCAAAGTGAAGGTGCATGGTCTGGCTTTACGCAATACTTCAACCTAAGTTAGAAGCCTCGGGAACTGCATTTTGTCCTTTGAGGGGAGATGAAATGGATAAAAACAAAGTAGTAGTAACTATCCTGTGACATGGAAATGAAGCGAAACTTGAAGGAAAACAATAGCAAGAACTCACAGGTGAGTCCAGGAGAAAAAAAGTAGCTAATGTAAACAATGTATGGCCTTTGGAGAAAACCAGTAATACAAAAGGTAATCCAAAATGTATCCTAAACCTAGTGTATTCTGCTTCAACCTGATACTCTGAATGTTCTTTGCTATGAACATAATAATGGCCTCAACTATTTCTGGGAAATGTAGAGTAAGAAGTTCATATTGGATGGTAGGACTGAGTAGGAACACTAGTAAGTTGGACTCACCAGATCTAAAGGGGAAATTGAACAGATATTCCCAAAGAGCCATGTGTATTCCAACAAACGGAATGGGAAGTCAAATCACTTAAAATGCCTGGCCCAAGATACAAGCACTTAAGACATTTGAATTTGTATCCAAAACTGAGTTTCAAATGAGCAGAAATTGAGGTAGTAGGCTGTAAAAGTAATCTAAAATTTAGATGTACACGAGAAATCCTGGATCAAACAGAGGGGCTTCTGGATGAGAGACACTGAAACATCTAAAAAGTTACAACAGCTACTTACAGCCAAATATTGTTTTATACTTACTTTACTTGTAATCATGTGTTTTCGTTTTTGTAATTAAACCACAGTCTTAAGATCTTGTTGAATAAACCTTCAATGATATTATAATTAAGACTGCCTTAAGGTGACAGGCAAGGTGAATGGGAATGAAACGGCAAGCACAAGGCATGCTGTCTCCGGAGAGGGAGCAGGCTGGAGCAGAGCAGGATGTGCAGGCAGCTGTGAAACCCAGCTCAGGACAGGCTCTGCTCAGGGCTGGGAAGGGCCAGCCTGGGGACGAGTTACCTGAATAATGAGCAGAGTTACACTGCAGCTCGGGGCAAACCCAGAGCGTGAAATGTCCTGGCATGCCCACAGTTTTGTGGAGTGAATAACGATGTTACAGTGTGACACCGGCAAGTCCTGGTGCCTTTGTTTTCAGTGCTATTACATGGCTGAGCAGTCAGAGAAACTGCTGCGTGTCCTGAGAGGGGCTTCTCGGCAAGCCTAATAGACTAGGGGGGAATTGCATTGATTCCAAGTCGTGAACTGAATAATTCTTTGTATTTTATTTATTTAACAAACCACCCCAAACTGCTACTGGGCAAACAGTGCGCTGAGTCCTTACCATTTTACAAAGGAAACCTCTGACTTTCTCCTTACCAGCCCAATTCTCTGAAGTGCTGAGCATCCTCAGCCCTGCCTCCTCTGCAATTCAGTGGGAATCATGTTTCACTCATCATTGCTCAGGTGCACTACAGGACTAATTTTAATAATTAATCTATTCCTTTTTTTTTTTTTTTTAAGTGGTTAATCAAAGTCAAGGACTGATATAGAAAAAGCTTCCACTCACAACATCTTCAGGGAATCAAGTCTCCTTAAAGATATTTGTAAAAGTATTTTTAGCCTTCTCAAATTCTTGAAATGTTGTGGTATATTTATGAACAAATGAAAAACTTAAAATATATTTCTGTGAAATAGACATTGAATAAGAGCAATTATTAGGATGCCATGAAATCAGGACTCTGTAGATATGGGCAACTACATTTATGTAGCTGTATAACCCTGGATAATCTCTGAGGAGACACAAATCTGCATGAGCTGGGTTTTATTGTACACCTGAGACGGAGTTTAAAAGAAGCATGGGAAGTGTTTGGTACATCTCTCTCTGGGAGATCACGTATGAAGAGGGTCAGAAGGATTTAGGGTTTTGGAGTGACTTCTGGCCCCATTAAGCCAATATGCAGAACTCCAGATAAATAGTAAAACTCCCACTGCTGCCAGCATTACAGAGCTTTATCTCTACACACCACAGAGAATGGCAGTCCCAAGAAATTCACAGGCAACAGTGGATAGTACTGCAGGTTTTGTTCTGCAGATTAGCATTTAGATGTGTCATGGATGAATATTGTGGTATAGAGCAGAACAGTCAAATTTTCCAGCAGCTGTTTTGGGGATTTCCACAATAGAGTTCCCACATCCAGAATCGTGGTGTTTGGTGGGTTAGGTCCAGCAGGAGACAAGGAAGACGTCAGAGCTATCTGGAGTGGTACAAGTCCTAGGATGAGATCTGACCTATAGTATTGCTCTGGATAATTTCCTCTTGTAGGAGAGAAAAAGTAATTGAGAATTCAAAGAAATTTCCTGGTGCTCTTCTAATCATCATATCAACAATAAGGAGGCTTTGCCAAAGGAATCAGCCTGGGGAGCTCTGTTCAATCAATCACATGTATTTTAGAATAAGATGGGAAAAACAGTGTGTGGAGTTAACCTACCTCCACCTACATCTCGGATGGCTCTGGAAATCTGTTTGTGGATTTGCATCCCTCCCTCCCTCCCTCTCCCTACTACCATGGCTACCTGAACAGGTGCTTCTGAAAGGAAGGAAAGCTGGGCATGGGCAGAAAAAGACGCTGCTGCTCTGGCTTCTATCAGGACTGGGGCTGCCCCAGCAGAGAGCACTGAGGAAAAATCTCATCTATTGTCTAAGCAAACTACTAACTGCTCTGCTGATTCCTAACTGTATTTTGGAAAGTAAGTAATAATATAAAAATGAGCATTTTTAAAATCCTAAGTATTCCAGGCTGCTGGAGTTCTGCTAATAGCACACTGCCTAGCAACTGCTATATTAAAAATAGGTCCTTAATTCCAGTCTTAAATGTACATATTTTACATACTGAAAGACTAACATAGTGTTCTGTCCTCAAGTAAATATGATGTTAGTGCTTCACACTGCATGAAACTCTCTCTGAGTAGATACAGAATGATAGTTATTGTTGGTTGAACACTGAATAGGATGAACTACACAAAATTTAATAAAACTTGCAAATAAAAATATTTGCACTCATGTTGAAGAGCTGTAATTTCTTTCATAATTAATTACAATTAAATTGTAAGACACTGAGAGATCTATCATAATTTTTCCCCATCAAGGTAGCTGACAGCTGTCAAATTTGACAACTAAGACATCTTTTTTCCTTCTTCCTCCCCCCTTCCTTTTTTAAAGCAAGACAAAGAGCACTAGAAAGCTCAGAGGGGAATGGTCTGTCTTTCATGGCAGAAGGTCAGTTAGCACCTGGATTTCTGGTAAAATGAAATGGATCAGGACAGGGCATTCAAAAAAATTTTGTCCAATACTTTTTTTCTTGAAAAATGTCAGTTTATTAGCACTAAAAGACATTTACTGTTTTAGACTATGTTTTCACTGGGAAATGCTTCCTGACTAGGGTAGATTCTCTGAATCAAGCCAGAAAGGACACTCCTGAACAATGAAAATCCCTGTGGACAATGCATTTATACAAGATGTTGGAGACATGGGGCACAATTTTCTGTTTTTCTTAATATTCAGACTAGGCTGTGACCCTTGGTTTCTCCAGGCTCTGTACCAGTTATTCACTGTTACTGCTGGATCTATCCCATGCCATATAAATAATTAAATATTCACTGGAGTAGAGAGATCTGGATTTCCCTCACCCCCCAGTTGCTCATCCAGGATTATCTAAAGACAGTTTTGTTTTTTAAACACCGCTGTAATTGTTTAATATGAGACTGAGGTTTTAAGGCTATTTCAAATACACATTTTTTATAGAATGAAAAAGGAATTGGTAATTTCATGTAGGATATCTTTTATACAAAGATACACCCCAGCCTTTCAAAAGTTATTAAAACATTTCAAATACCAGGCTTTAAAGGCTCTCTAGTGTTACAAAGAAGGGAAGCTATAAGAAAGAGGCAGCTAATTCTAAAGACTCAGACATACTAGTTCTGATTCAGTCTGAGCACTTTACATTCAAACTTCAAAAATGAAACCCCCAAATCATTCCCTTTTCCTTTCTTAGTCTCTGCCTCAATAATTGATGAAACCATCTATATGCTGATGTCAGATCTCACAAAAAAGAATGAGAAAATTTCTCCTGCTGCTCTCTTAGGCATATACTTGAATTTTTTACATATATCATATTGAATTTGGCTCTTTCAAAAAATGTCTGAAGTTCAGAGCAGCTGTATCTGTATCAGTCTGTACAATGACCCTCATTATGAGCATTTGAATTAATGAGCTTGTGATGGTCTGAGTTCTGCCACGGAGAGCAATACATTTCTGTCTTTCTGGCTAGATGGCTAATGGCTGGGTAAAATGACAACATTCAGTGGGTCATCGTTATTTCAGTCAGGGGAGAACGGAATTAAGCTATTAACAATACCAGAGTTTAAGCTTCAAAATGAAAATGTATGCTATATTAATTGCACAAAATTGGACACAAGCTGGCAGTCAAACAGTCAGGGTTTGTCTCCTGACTGATTTATCTCATTACCATGTCCCCAGTGAATATATCTTTTCGAATGCTTTAAGTATACAACAGCAGTCTTATCTGGGAGTAGGAAATGGAACAAAAACATTAATGAACCCCCTTTAGGCTGTATTTTTGGGAAATATTTTCAATTATTCAGAGGTAGAATCTTATGGTTTTAAGTTTTTAATGATTTCCCTTGTTTTAAAAGTTAAAACACAGCCAAATGAGTTTATTTCAAATCCTGACTCAGGAAATAAAAAATGTTCACATAGGATTGCTTTTTATTTGTGAATACTTCAAAGTTATCTTTTACATACTTCAAGCTATGGATTTAGGCTCAATTAAGTGCTTCCTTTATATTTTTAGAACACTTATAAGAAGATGTAAATAAATAAATAAATAGGGTTTCTGCACTTTTTGTCAGAGCAAACAGCTTTGCAGACTTGTGGATTCAGTGTTATTTCTTACTGAGTTGCAAAACTAAATAGATTACTTGCCCTCAGTTCTGCAGCCAAGGGCAGGAGGGATGAACCAATAGAGCTGTACCTGACCTCAGCCAGAAGTTAGATCCAGTGGTAGGACTGGGCTCTATTTTGCTTGCAGCGTAAATAATTATTAGGTTATCTCTTCTCCTTTTCCAAGAAGCTTTTGAGAAGACATATTGTCTTGTGAGTTGGGAGTGACATAAATCAGGCTGTTAAATGACCTGATTCAAGGTGCATCAAAAAGCTCAGATTACACATTGCTCCTACCCTATGGTTTCTTTGCATACATGGAAGCCTTTCCTAGGCTGCATCTGGAGCCCTATGCAGGAGCCTCGCAGAAGGAGTTTTACAAGGCAAAGAGGAGTGAAATAATTCTATATTATCTTTTAGCACAACTAGCTTCAGTGAATGGATGAGCTACTGGGAAGTAGAAAGTATCGGGAGCATGACTTAGATGTCAAGTCTGAGAACAAGATGTATTTGCCATTTTGGAGGTGTGAATATTTGGCAGAAAGCTATCCATACCTTCCACAATTTGCCAAATCCTCTTGAGGATTTGGCCTTTTGCTTTTTCAGAAGTATCCATGATTCTGCTGTGGATGTGGTCACAAAATCCCATGGTGTGATTAATTCAAACCCACAAAATCTTCTTTCAGTGACCAAGTGAGATTTCCAAGCAGAGTATTCCCGTGCAATTACTATTGTGAATTTAAATTCACCTCTCTAAATGCCTGTCAGGGATGAATAAAAAGGGCAGTAGAATAGTGGGAGAAAATCTGATTTGAGAGAGAAAATATATCATGTGGATGAAGTCATTACGTAATTGCTAAGAAAGTCCAAAAGACATCATCAGTCCATGGTAACTATCTGAAGCAAACCTATGGTCTCCTTTCAGTGAACAATTTAGGGTAAGCATATATGTTTACAGTAATTGTGTTTATAAAAAGGAAATGTACCAAATCACCAAGATATTAAACAATTAAAAAACAAATTAAAAATAAAACCCAACAAGCCCAACCTGTTTCAGCCAATTGTGTGGCTTTCCTGAAAAAAATATCCACAGAAGCTGATTATACCTGGATCCATTAAAAGAGTGGGCACAGCTTATCTTCCTAGAATTGAAGGAGGATGTGTGGGACATTAATCTGCACCGAGCTGTGGAACACCTCGGGCAATCTGCAGAGCCAGCTGGCACCTGCAGGTGCTCTCCCCCTTTCCCTTGACATCCACCTGTGCTCCCTCACCTGCTGTGCCTGCCTGGTTCACTCTGGGTGACAGAGGACATGCGTGAGTTTCAAGTCTAATGTCCTTTCAGTGACTGCAAGGGAGAACATCATATACTTTTTCTTACAGACCTACTAAGTTGATTTTTTTTTTTAAACAAACACTTTTGTTTGGAACATCCTTCAAGAACCCTTGAGCCTTATGTGATGGATTTGTTACTATGCAATAATGTAGGATCAAGTAATTTTCACTAATGGCCACACCCTCTTTTTTCTAAGTATTTCCAGGGACCTTAGAATTGGGGCTTTAATGGCAGAGAAAAGGAAGATGAAACCTTAATTCATGTGGGAGTTCTGGTCTTGCTGAGAAATTGCATCCATTGGGTATGGCAATATGGAAGCTGTGGCTTGGAGATTTAAGCTGATCCTGTCCACTGAACAGGGCAAGTATTTTCTGACTCAGTTATTATTTAGCTCAGCAGGTATTGTTGTTGCTGAACAGCTCTGTGGTTTGAACTAATCTGTTTCAAGCAAAGTTGCAGACTCAGTCTTTAAAGCCACTATATAATTAATTCTCTCCACTTTATCCACTATGCCATAAGAAATGCCACGGAGACACCTTTAACTGCAGCCACAGAGGGGCTAATGTAAAAGGGACTATTACTCTTAGTAAAGAATAATAAAGGCATTTCTAGTCCCTGTAGGAATTTATTTCCACTAAAAAGGCAGACTGAGGAATAACAGTAGATATAAAAAAATGTTTAAAACAGCTATTTTCTGAAAAACATACAGTAAATGGTAGAGTATATCTTTCACATCAATCTCAGAAACATAACCCACAGAATTTTTCAAAGAGTAAATATTCACTAAAAAATGTGAGACGGTGCTATGTTTTGTTGTGGTGGAAGTCAGAGGCCAAGCATCTTTTTTGATAATAATTCTCAGAAATCAAGAAATGTCAGGAATACTGAACATGCAGTGTTTCAGTGAAGAGCAGGGATAATAAAGTGAGGAAGCCCAAAGAGGCAGAGGACTTGACACCAATGTGATGTGACTCACCTCAGAGGGACTGCTTTTTTTCTTTTCCTTTCTATTTTTTTTTTAAATTTTTATTTTTAAATGGTAACAATGGTCGGTCAGACCACGTTCTTTATCGAAGCTTGGGAAAATGTAATATCTTAGATTCTTTGAGTATTTATTTTTTTTTTAATAAGAAAGATGTTTAGTTTGAATAGACTAAATACATTAAATTTTTGAGTATATGAAAAAACAGCAGAGTAATGGATTTGCCAGGAAATTTTTCTGCATTGATTGCAGCAGTATTACTAATCCTGAACCAGCCTAAATGCACAAAACGGAATAAGTATTAGAGCTGTCCATTAAGATTTGATAAACGCACTACTCCATTAATTTTACCTTTTTTTGTTGAATAAATTTTTTGACAAATAATGGTAAAATTCATCAAATAAATTATCTGATGAATGTATTTTTTAAGTAATCCACTAGCTCTAATGAATATGCAGGCAGTTCCTTAATGAAAAGCATTACTCTACTGTTAGCCTGCTTTCATCACTCATATGTCACTTTTTTGTATTTTGCAACTGCAATTCTGTATATTTTATTCATTTACCCATTCATTTATACAAGAAGTTCTTAGAATATTTTTGCTTTACTGTTGATTATTCATTGCATTTATTAAAGAAGGCTTGGATTTTCTGGAGACTCCGCTCCCAAGAATTATTCTTGGCTTGTGTGTTCCAAGTCAAGTGCACAAGAATGGTCT
This sequence comes from Vireo altiloquus, assembly GCA_013396875.1. Lineage (NCBI taxonomy): Eukaryota > Metazoa > Chordata > Aves > Passeriformes > Vireonidae > Vireo > Vireo altiloquus. The sequence continues at coordinate 157,957 of VZRF01010180.1, read as the reverse complement.
GAAAATTGCAGGGTTCATGTATAAGCCATTTTTATAGTTGTAAACACTACAATTACCAATTGTTTCAAGAAACTGGAACTGGAAGCCAAGCCAGACACCTTCAACATCCCTAAAAACATTCATTAGAAGAGTAAAACAAGGAAGAGCGTACAGGAGATACCTCAGTGCACAGCACTGGGATGTTTGGATAAAAGCCACAGAAAGGATTATCTGGATGATGTTCAATTTTGGAAATGTTCCAACCTCAAAGAGCAAGTCTGTATTTTGTTATTACGGAGGTGATCTCAACAAATGATACTGATAGATTTATACTGTCAAATGGCAAATTGCACCTATTAATGTTACAACGTGTCACATTTCTGAGTCCTGGTTCCTCACAGAGGCGTGCCAATTTATTGTGGCAGTGACAGTAGGTGCAGCAGTCAAGTCTGCATGACTCTGTCGATACTGTAAAGGTACAAATCATGTTTCTATGGGTGACTTTGAACTTGCTGTACAAAGCTCTGCTGAACAGATTTGATGGGAGAACCTTGTGGGAGACAGGTATATTAGAAGGGTTGGCTGTAGCTGCACTTGGAGTAACAGTGATTCTTTTCCAAATTTTCCTTTTAATGTCTTGTACGCTTTCATAACTACAGTGTTAATAGCCTTTGGCCAACCCTTCCAGACACCATTTCTGCTCCCAGCTGAATAACTAATATATCTCTGTCCCTCAAAATAGGTACAAGTGGAAGGACTTATGCTGTGTCTGCAGAATTTAAAAGATGAAGTTTCCAAAAATACCAGGGGTACAGAATAAAGCCCTTACACAGGTTGGCTCCCACTCAAAAAGCTGTGATGCCAGAGGTGGGGAAAGCCATGCCGAAATCCTCCACAATGGGGAGGAGTTTGTTATTGACTGACATTACATGCTAATCAAAACTGCAGCCATGTCACCCTGCATTCTACACACTAATTACAGGGAGATTATTATTGTATGAGTGTATTACAATAGAAAAGAAAGCCTTCTAGGGCTTGTTTTCATTCTCTTCCCCCCTCCTTGCCCCCGCCATTTTCATACCTTTTATCTCTGGGGTTTATATTTGTCTTTGCCTCAATCAGGCTTGGGTTGCAGTGTGTGCTAATGTTTGTCCTTAAAGCTTGAGATAAACTCACTTTTCTATTAAAAAGTTTAAATACTTGTTATAAGTAATTTCTCCATACTTGCATGCTTTGATCTAATCTACTGCATAGTTTTAGTTAAAGTGGTTGTGGTTCTAAAGATTACAAATATTAGGAGGAAGAAATAAGTTGTAGAAATTATCTTCAGTTTGCAGCTTGCTTTATAAAGGTTTAAAATGCTTTTTCTTTGCTAAGTCCATCTAAAGAGCTTCTGACCCACTTCTTCTCATATAAAGTCTCCAATCTAATAATAATAATAATAATTTTTAGATAGGATCAATAAGGCCATTGCTTTGCACTCAAGACTTCTAATAGAACCTTAATATTAATAAGCAAACACCTTCAGAAGTAGTGTTTCTGCTTAGGCAATCAGAGGAGAACTTAATTTGTTCTCGTGATAAACACTTGAGCTCCCTTATGCTTCATTATTACTGCAGATTTACAGCCCAAGAATGTGTTTGAAACAATGTGCCCTGAGACAGAAGATAACCCATTGGTACAGGAGCGGATCTGTTCTCATCATTTACATGCCGTCTCAAAGGCTTATTACAGTGTAATCCAAACCACAAATCTCCTGGGCCCCCACTCACAGAAATGGAAAACACCACTAGGGTACATGGACATTTGTCACGACAATGATTTTAATGTTTTTGTGCAAGAATTTTGTGGTGAGTAGCTCTCCAGAGGATTGGTATCCACACTCTCCAGACTATCTTTGAAAACCTGCAAGTTCAATGCTATTTGTAGATGAAGCTTAGGATTAAAGATAAACTTGAAGCTGCCAGATTTTTCATCTTTCAGTATGAGGGCTGCGGTGCTCTATGTGGTTATCCCAGAACAAAAGTGACATTTTCTTGTCAGAGTCCTTAATTAGTTCTTTTTTTCTTCTTTCCCTTTAATTATCTGCGGGCAGAGTGGAAATATTGGGAAAAGATTGGCTCCTGTAATTAAAAGGACTTCCTGGGTGGCACTACTTTGGAAAGAGTTTAATCTTTGTCATGTTGGAGCCCACACAGTGTTCCCAATAGGAAGGCTGGACAATGGAAACAGAATTACCATGGAGCCTTCCACAGAGAAGGCTTCTGACACCAACTTCATCTTCTAGTTTCAATGCCTATTTTCACAGCGTTTTCTGTATTTCCCTTTATTACCTGGATAGAGCATGAGCAAATTACCAAGCTCCCTGCAACCTTAGAAAATCCTCTTGCAGTTCACGCTTCGGTTTGCCATCACTCTGTTGCAGTGGGGGCACACTGCAACATCACTCCATCAAAGCAAGATGTCCAAAGCCTCAAAAAAAAAACCCTGGAGCAGCTGAAGCACCTTGCTGACAGTGGGTTGCCCTTCCTCCCATGGTCTAGTGGTGCATGGTTATGAAGAGACAATTAAATAAAGGTACATGAATACTGTGGAAACAAGTTGGCACAAAATATTCCTGTAACACACAGAAAGTAGCTGAACATCTGCAGGGTTCTTTGCTTATTACCTGTCCAAGTACAGGTCTTTTGCATGGCTTCACTCAGGCAAAGGAAGGAGAGAAAAAGAAACTGGCTGGCTGCTCTCCTCATCCGTAGGAGGGCTGCACTGGCACACAGGCCTGGATCAACTTCTAGCACCTTCCTTTTTCCTTTTAATTTGCAGGGATTGCTGGAAGATCTCTACAGGCCTCAGAGCCCAGCTCACAGGATTTGCTTCTGCAGCCAGCCAGATTTACAGCAAAGCCACTGCAGACCTGCTCTGCCTCCTCGCCGTGTACCTGAGATCCCCATCAGGCACAGCTCTGCTGGAGCTGAAAACAAGGTTAAAGATGCCTACACTTGGGGCACTTTGTATGTTTTGATAATGAGATTTTCGTGTGCTAACCGTATAGAGATACATCACTGTGCATAAATCCTTACTTGAAGGCAGATGAGGAACAGGAATGAGAGAAACAACAACAAAACCCCAGCTGTGCTGCCTCCATGGAAGAAAGAGATAAGGCCCAAAGAGGAAATAGGAAATTGTAAACTTAAGCCTAAGAATTGTGAGAATTTCCTAGTAAAGGATGATGTCTCCCCGTGATTTTATTCCGTCTTGGTAACCTGTTGGACACGAGGGCTCTCTGACCCCAGAAGTGCAGAGCCAAGGGAGGTCATGGTACTTTGCCTCTCAAAATCTGCTGTGCTCACCAGAAGGGTGAGAAGGGAGGCACCACCTTGCAGTTGTATCTTGCAGGGTTTTTCCAGCTGAACCCAATATGCAGTGAGAGTTTGGGGTGGAATTTGACCAGAATTATACCTGATACTTTTTTAAGCTTTGAAATGGATAATGCCTTGAAATAAAACTGTTCCACTACCAAGTTTTATGTGTTAACGCTCTTCCATTTCTTTTTTTTTACAAATCCTCACATTATTACCAAATAGCTTAAAAAGCAACATAGTTGTAACTGACTTGACCATAGATGTTGTGAGGCCTCACTATTGTGCCTTCTCCTTCTGTTAGCTCCAGCTATCACTGTCAACACAGTCACACACAATAAAGCCCCATTACAGCCAGAATGGTTCCTTAAACTTTATAGCACTTAGAAATGCTCCTGAGACACCAAAAACATCTCGATTCAGAATTGAACATATAATACCTGCCAAATTTGTGGTTTGAAACCACTTCCAATAAGAATTAAAAAGGCCCTCTTCACAGCTGAAATAGGGCTATCAATACTTGACTTGTCTGCCCATGTGAAATAGCGGGTTCTTTTCTCTGACGTCGCAATTTAGTTTAAAATGGCTTTGATGATGACAGGGTACATGCGAATGATAAAACCACAAAGATGACAGTCTAATCTTACAAAGATGACCGATCACTGATAAGAGATTAAGTCACACAACATTTGAAAAACCAGATTATCTGTCTGCTAGGATGGTGTCTGTGTACACCTCCTGCTGAGCCATGCTGAGATGCCAGTGACATACAAAGATGCTTCTCTGTAAAAACCAGAAACGCTTCACAGAATTTCTCAAACCATGGGGATAAAAGAAGGAGAGTAAGAAAAAAACCCTCTGATATTATATTGAATTTTTTTGTCAAATATTCATTTTTCAGACTAGTAAAGTATTTAGATGTACAGCATATAAATAATTTAGAGGTACTATAAAAGGGTCTAAATTAGTCAATTCTGCCCTATAATTAGCACTCACAGCTATGCTGGCAGTGGGTGGGTGATTATTAAACACCTTTTATTATTGGCTTTATGTACTACGATAAAAAATTAAAATTATACTTACAAGAATTATTAGACATGCTGGTCCTATAAAACTCCATATAAAGTTATTCTTAGTGCTGAGCCAACATCTGAAAATTAAACAGCAGAAAATGCCTTGAAATGTGCTTTTGTGATTATTGTCTCCTTCTGTAGGATGATTTGGATACAGAAACAGGTACTTACACTTCAGTGGTGCCATAGTATTTGTATCCCAGTGCAGCAGAGATTCCAACGACCACAGCTGGACTGACATAGCCAAAGACATAGAAATTCTTGTGCAAGAAACCCTTGTTGTAGATGACTCCCACAACTATAAGGTAGAGGTGAATACCTTCAATGCACATCCATGCAAAAGCTGCTAGGAGGAAATAATGGAGTAGTCCAGCAGTAATTGAACAGAAGAGCTAGAAATTCAACCAGAGAAAGCAAGAGTCATAATTCTATTAATAGGCCTTTGTCAATATATTTTATAATATAATAGTACATGCACAGCAACAGAATGACTATAAAGTGGTGATTCAGCCCAGATGTAATGTTGGTTAACAAAAACTTGGCCTACACTAATTTGCACATTCATTCATTCTTGTTTTCTGTAGCAAATGGTAAAATAAAGAAACTACTTTCAACTTTTAAAATTGGTGTATATCTTCCCAGAAAAACCTGTAGAAATGGTCAGACAAGGTTGATCCTACTGTTATAGCTGAGTAGTCTAAATGCTTGATCTACACAAAATTCATTTTTATGATTTTGACAACATTGTAATTAGGCATCATGGGGAATTATTTTTGAAATGACTTTTGTTGTACAAAGTGTTTGCAAAATGATACTTTTCAATCCATCAGTACTGGAGTGCTACCTCAGGGATAGCAGCTCATATTTTTTCAAGTGATCTTAAATAGTATTCATCTCCTTATGTAGGCTATTTTGATAATTTATGCATAATTTTATTTCCTAAAACTAATCCAAGATTCAAAAATTAACAGCCTAGCTTTCTGGAAAGCAAGGGGGACAGGTCAGGACCTCATGTACAGGAAGGAATGTGGCCTTCCAGCTAACAGCTCAGTATCTCAGATGTCACCTTGGGGTAGCAGCTCTGGTCTGGATTGTAGGGAAATCTGCCACCCTGGGATCCACCAGCGTGGCTTTGTACACCATTTGAGAAGTGAAAATGCTAAACACATTGAGATCACAGTCTCAATAAAGGTGACAAATGTAAATGAAACCCATGGAGCAAAGTCAATACACTGCAGCTCAGATGAAGAAGCTTCTTTGAACGACCATTTTGTATTTTCTGTTACTGTGCTGGGAAGTCAGGGTCACCATCACAGGGAGGAAATGTGGGGAGTAGAAGGAAGAATCATATCTTACACAGAATATTTACTTCTTAATACAAAATCAAGACACAGGTGAAAACTACCCACCTTATTATTGTTCATATTAATTCCAATCAGAAAAATAAGTTCCGCCAGGAAAAGGCTGCAGCAGAGGTTTTTGTGAATTGTCGTTCTAGTGCTTTGAATTTCACTGAAGAACCAGAATGTGAAAATGCACATGGAGAGGCAAATCAACGAAATAATTATTCCTAGCTGAGTGATTCTTGTAAGAATGCTATAATTTGTAACACCCTGGGGGAAAATTATAATATATTATTTAAAAGAAAAGCTTTGTAACTTCTCAAGAAAGACCTCATTCTATAATACAGCTCTTTTCTTCTTTTCTACAAAATATTAATCAAAACTGTTTGTAGAGTTTCACTGGAAACCTACACTTTGGATAATCTAAAAAGTATTGGTTTTTTGTGAGACAGATATAATTCTAGGGGAAATTAGTAAAAAACTGTATATATTCCTGCTCTTGCATTTTCTGATATTTCTTAACAAAACTTTTTATTAATATCAGTATCTCCTAATAAGATTTTCAAAATCAGATTATTTTAGTGAATGACAAACACCATGGCAGTAGGACATATATTAATATGACAGGAACATTTTCTAATATAAAAGGACTTATCACAGCAGTGACTTAGATAAGCAAAACTGAATAACTGTCTTACTGAATTTGCAACACGATCAAAACAAGACTCTGAAATAACAATCACTTCAAGCAAATGTTATACCAGATACATAACATGAACTTTCTCCAAAGAAACACAAGATATTTCAGTACAGGATGTGAATATTTTCTGTATAAGAATACATTTTCTTTTGCTGTTTGCTATTTGAACAAAGGAAGTCTGAAATACATGACTGCACATTAGCAAAAGGATAGTATTCAGCTGACCATAAAATGTATCTAAGTATTTTTTTACTAAATAAAGGATGAGAGATTATTCACCTCCCAGCCTTTCTTTCAAAATAGCTATATAAGTATCTGCAAAGGTTTTAAATTTGAACTGAAGACTTAGGATGCTATTTAGCAACCAGGAAACAGCCTCTATCAGCATGAAATTCACAGTGTGAGAGAACTGTCTCAATACAGTATGTTCATGCTAATATTCTGCTTGCTGTCAGTTCTGATACCTTATAAAGCTGCCTCCTGAGGCAGGACCTGAGCTCCTGCAGATGCCCACTGAGACCCTGGAAATCTATGAGGCTTCTTAATATAAGAAGGACATAAATTGAATGGCCATTCCCCAATTTTGTGCTGGTTGTGAGTGTCCGTGTTTAATAGTCATAAACTTCAGAATGATTATGCTGCTGCAAACTCTCCAGAGAGAATTTAAAGCAGATTTTTAGATGCCAAGGTTAGATGAATGGGTGGCAAAGTTTTGTGAGACAGAAATTCAGGGCCATATGGTTACTGACCACCAATGAATGGCAGATAAATCCCACAGCAGTCTTAAAGTGAGATTTAAAATGAAAAGCAATGCTCCAAAAATAAGCACAACAGACTGTGTTTTTGGAACAAGATACTTTGCTGCATCACTGCTCTGTAATACTGCAGAAAGGACATAAGGAAATTCAAACACATATGGGAGGAATTTTGTTTGCTTTGTGCACAATAAATTGTGTGTTTGCTGAACACAATCAAGACAACCTAAAGAGGGGTAAGTAGGTAGGCTGCACTAAAATAGAAATGTAAGGAATGAAAACAGAGGAAAGTATCAGGTAAAACACTAAATTAAAATAGCACTTACAACAGAGCCACCTGAGGACATCAAAACAGCAAAATGAGTCAGATGATTACATTTGCATGAGATATGAGTGGAGTTGGAATGTGTCAGCTCACAGCCTTCTGTAGCCCAGTTGCCATTCATTGTGTCTGAGTAGTTCCAAAATGCACATTTAATGTCTTTATCTGCAGTCTGGAACAGAAACAAGATGTTTTACTGATGGCAAAAGGCAGGATATTTCCCATCAAGAGACCTTTCTTACGCTAGACTGCGCAATTCATTAAAAATTGCTTGTTATCTTTGGAAGGTTGGGAAACAAAAAACACATTCTGCAAGGCCTATTCCAAGCAATTAAAACATGGCTGTGGATGGAAGCAATTCATCCACACAGCTAAAACCCCACCAAACATGTAGTCTAATCAGATTACTGAACCCTTCTGGCACCCGCAAAAATGTTGGAATTTTTTTACCTATTGAAAGCATTGTTTTGAATGCACTTGCACCTGCTGAACATGGACTGGACTCCAAGGTTACAGACACATTGCTTATCCATTCCAAATGAGCAGTTCAAAAAGTGAGACTTATTCTGTGCATTTTACAAAGGAACCTGGGATAAAGCCAGGGTCATATCACGCCTGCTATATCACCTGCTCACGGTGAGTAACAGTGATGAGTAAGACCATTAGTATTATTTAGTACAGCTAGTGCTTACTAAATCTAGTCAGAGGTTAAGTCTCCACTGTACTGTAGGCTTTATAAATATACCCAAATTTATATAAATGTGATTTCTAACTCAGAAAGGAAGTAACAAATTTAAAAGCTATGTAACCAAGGTTAGCACCTTGTCCTGTTGCTCACCTCCCTACAGAGTTGCTTTCTTGTTGTGTATCTGATGATTTTTTGTGCCATGTAAGGTGATTCTTTACATATGAGTGAAGCCAGCAAAAATCTGTATTTGCTGGAAGTAAATCTCTCAGTTTTAAATAAATGTACTCAGATTTCAGAAATAACAAATCTTCAAAACTAGAGGTTCTGATATTACCCTCTAATTCCAGGTTATCTTTTTGCATTAACCTTGAAGCAATTCTTCCCCTATTTTAGCATACATGCTTAACCATCTGATAAACTTTCAGGAAAAAACCCACCTAAATACAGAACAATCAAGATCCTGTAATATTCTCTGGTTCAGGCATCTACATTTTATCCATACTACAACCCAGCAAAGGTGGCATTATTGCCCTTGTTTTAGTCCCATAGCAGTTTTCCTCTGTATTATATTTAGTATGTTGCACTTAGGATGCCACATTTGAGATTAATCTTATTAGAGTAATAAATGGTAACCTCACATCAGCAAACAACAGAATTATGTCTTAGTTTATCATGTGCTGCAGGTATGCTTGCATCACATAAAATGATTAGCTAATGCTCTGTTTTACTTGAAGCCGATAACAAAAACCCCCCCTTACCTTGGCATACTTTAAGGTAAATGTTATTTTCTCGAGCTCATAGAGTGTGGGTGGGTTTGAGCTGATTGCAACAGCTATGACTGCTGAGCTCACTGTCTGCCTCTGCTCGGAAGGATCTTTGGAGGAGCTGTTTTTAGGCGACGAAAGCAGAGAACCAATATTGCTGTACCGCAGAAAGACAACTGCAACGGTGCCTATCAATCACACAGACCACGGTTAGCAGTGTGTGGGGTTTTGTAGGAGAACAAAATTGAAGCCATTAAGGAAACAATAAACAATAGACATTATTGCTGCTATTGCATAAAATATGCAAAACAGATGGGGTCTTTGTGGAATACTTATAAAAGTGTTTTAGGGACAATGAAATATAGCTTTATTTAAAACAATGTAACTGGCATTAGAAATAAAAATGTGTGTTCGCACTGGCAATACCAATTAGATATATGAATATATATTTTTCCCAGAGTAATAGATACTTGCTGCTGTTCTGCAACTGGTTTCACACATGGTGTTAAGTCTTATAAAGTAAAATATCTCAGACCTGAAGTAAATACTGGACCATTCTGAAGTACCTGGCTTGCTTTGACTTCCATTACATGGGGACCCAGGATGGAATACAAGTAGGAAAAAAGAAAAAGGTATTTTAGGACTCAGTGCTGATTTTAAAAAATGTAGTAACTTTCTCCCTGGTACCAAAATAAACAAAATTTTTAGACACTGATACGTGGCGAGATACAGATTAGATGGAAAACAAGGACTTAAAAAATCTTTTCTATGTTTTTAAAATAATGTAGTTTAATTCCAGACCTGTTTAAACACATGTATTTATATTTAGTGATGACAGTAGTTGTAAGCCCTTTCTGTAGCACTCTCAGGTCTGGGTCCTGTTGGTTTTTGGTACTAAAGATTACACATTACAGTCTTGCCCAGTGAACTACTCTCTGAATGGAAAAGGTGTGCCACGTTCTGAAGGAGAAGTAGCATAAAGAGTTGAAATGGCCAGTCCAAAGTCATACAGCAGATCTGTGGCTGAGAAAAGGATAAAGCTCAGGTCTGTGGTACCAATACCCAGTGTGAAAGCTCATTGGACACTCACTGTGCCACTGGATATGTTAGAAATATCAGTCTTGAGACAATAAAGGGGAAAGGGCGGCAAAAAAACCTTGTTTCCTTTGTAGTGAGCAGTAGAGAAGTTTGGCCTTAGTAAACTCCACATTAGGCTGTTTTCTAGTGGGAACAAGTCTATCCAAGGTGTTAATTAAGCCACCTACTCTCCAGCCTTTGTTTCTTACCATTTGGATGAGGTTCCCTTCTCTTCTTCGGAGAGATCTTTATGTAATCTCCCCCTGTGTATACATGAGGGTGGATGTGTTTCATGTGGTGTGAATCAAAAGCAAAAACCTTGAGTGCTGTAAAAGAAGAAAAATACTGTGCAAATCACAGTTCCATTATGGCCTACCATAATTTAGAGTTGGGTTAATAAATGTGCTACTGGATTGCATAATTACTGTGAATTTTAAGACTCTATCATCATGCAAAATATTTCAAGAAAAATATCATTAATATAATATATTTGTTTAAATGTCTAGGTTTTGTTATTTTCATGCATACATTTTGCTTTCATACTTTCTACTCTTTCCATGAAAAATATAGTCTCTTATTTACCTTGCCTTAAATTAGGTACTGGAAAAAACAATGTAGGTTACTTTAAGAAGAGCTATTGCTTTATTAAAAATGTATTTCTGAAAGGGGCCACAAATCACAATTATAAAAAGGAAAGCATAAAATTCTCCACTGAATAGTAACATTTGATAAAAGCCAATTTTTGAAAAGTATATATTTTATGGTTTTCTATCCACACTACCAAATACACATTGCACCACGGACTAATGATGTGTCTTGTCAAAAAGCAAACAAACAAGCATCACCCCTTAGGACAAAAACTACATTAGAGTCTATTGAGCTCTTTACTTGCTTCATTACAGTGCTGAGTTTCAATCACCCAGGATGGGAACAAAAAGAAGTCAATCAGGCCTTTTTAAAAAACAAAACAAAACAACAGCAAACAAATCTAAAACTTGACTGATGGAGGAATATCACTAACCTCGACCATCTGCATTGCTTATAGCACAGCACACAAAAATAATATGAGCTATTCAATAGATCAGCTGTCAGAAAATATTTGTCAGTGCATAAGAAATAGTTTTCTTTGGCTGGAGTTTTGAAAAGCTCATAGTCCAAGAGCTTACACAAAAAAAAAAGCAGTGGAGGGAGAGGGGAGATGTTGTAGGTTGTGTCCCAAAACAGTTGTGTGTGGCACATGTGAGACCTGTGAAAAATTTACTCATGATGAAAAACAATAGCAAAAAAATGTTATTGTTTGGGTCCAATTTGGAAATGAGCTCATACAGTTTACCACTTTAGAACAAAACCAAGCCAAATAATCATGGAAACCTTTCAACATGGAAATTCATCCCCATTCTCTTTATCAGATTTTTCTGTCACCTTGGTGACTGATATCTACAGTACCACTGGAGTCTGCACCCAAATCCTCTCTTCCTGTCTGTTACGGCCTCAGCTCTGTGGTTATGAGACCCTCTGCTTCCAAGCAAGGGAGGTGTGGGGAGGGGGGCACAGGTGCTCTACAGCCAGACCTGCTGCAGACCCAGAGGTGCTCTGCAATAACAAAAGTCTGATTCTACAGAGTCTATGTTGTGGAAAAAATCTCTCCCTACCTTTTCATCACTGTCTAATTTGCTTTCAGAAAGGTGAGGGAGGAACAGGCAGTTTGACCTGCCTCAAGACCAGTAGGAATCTTTCTCATCAAGTCATCATATAAAACAACAGGCCAGTGAGAGACACGGAAGGACTGTACTAAATCTAAAATAAGAAATCAGATCACATACAGTTTGGGGACATTCAGAAAAACAAAGATGAAAGAGCCATTGAGAAAGGAATCAGCCATGCTTTATAGGGATTTTCAAAAGTGGCTGGTGTTAGCCTTACTCTGCTCCCAGTGAAGGAATGGTAAAACTATTATTACCACAGGAAAATCAGCAGGTTTTGATGGGAAGACACTAGCAGAGAGGGAGAAGGCAGGAGAGCAAAATGGTGCAGTTGAGACTAACCAGTTGTCCTCCTGGGGAATTCCTCTTAAAATGAGAAATTCCTGTTGAAATAAAGCCACTCAAGACTAAATTCACTACGTAAAATCTTTATTCCAAGTTCATTTATAATAACTTCACTGAACCAAAAAGAGTAAAAAAAATCTTTAGAGAGCAAGTCCAAATTTTGTTCCACTGGTGTTTTTTATGCATGCAAGATGCACGGGATAATTTTGTGCTAATAAAATGAATTCAGATTGTGTGAGTATGGCCATTATAAGAGATTTAAAGAGAATTTGAAAACAAGTTCCCACAGACTCTCAATTTATTTTTGTGCTCTGGAATCAAGAGTTTAGTCTCCAAAAATTATGATACCTACCCTGAAAGTCAGCTGTTAGCTATGAAAACCATACAAATCAAGACCCGTGTCTTTCACATAACACCGTTCCTAATCTTCACAACGGTGCTGAAAAACTCCTCAGTTTAATCCACATCCGAAGTATAACTTACATTAATTTTCGTTATCTTACCCATGTCACTTGCATTGGCATCCAGCTGGGCGGTCCTTTTGAAGCCCTGTGACACGAGGAGTGTCGCCTGCTCTGCCGTGTGCAGCAGCTTGGTCAGGCTCCGCCTTTGGTTGTCTACAGGTAGAGCTTCCCAGACTGCGATTTTGTCTTCTTGTAAAAAGTTGTTCACAGTGTTGACCAAAACCTGTAAGTAAGAGCATGTGTTTGAGAAGAGTCATGCATTACCTTTGGGATAAGGATAAACCCCACAACTCCAAGGCTTGATCCACTCACGTTAATGGTGTTGTTCTGAAGGGCTTCGTTGTCAGAAACACTCATTGTGTCCAACGACGACTGGGACAGTGCTTCAACATATGAAACAACTTCTACAGGTAAAAGTGGCCCCAAAGTATTTTTATTAATTTCTTGAAGCTTCTCCAGAGGTGTTTTTAAATTACTAATCTGAAAAATGCCAGAACTCATATCTTAATGAAGCAGGTAAAACCATATTTCTGCAGGTGAAATTCAAACCAATACAAACGACTAATTTCTGTTAACTAACATACTGGTTTATAAGACACTTGTACATAAACACCCCTACTCAATCAAAAGGTTGACCTATAAAGTATTAATGTTACACATCTAGTATAACCCTAACAAGCGATCATGATTAAAAAAAGTCATGTGCTATCATTACACAATTTTTCCCCACAACAGCTCTGTTTTATTTATCCTGATGATGCAAAATGAACTATTAAGTATTCTGCAAACCTAATTAAACGTCAGTGATATGTTTATTCTGCTTCTGTATTAATCTATTGAGTTTTCTTTTAAATTTTAACTGAAGAGGTGGGAGCAGATGGGAAGTATTTGTATATTTTTAAGTTGTATTTTCTCAAATGCAAATTATAAAGCATGTAGTTGAGTGAACTGTACTGCCTATTTCTCCTTCAGTGCTTCAGCTTATAAACTGCTAAATGCACTTACATAAAACAGCTAGTTTCAAAATATAGGCAGGAGAGGGTGAGGTGAAGATTAAGCTTCCACATTTCAGTCTCATGACTGAATAAGAAAAGAATTCTTACTTCACAATACTAAAATCTAATTAAGAAAACACCCAATATCTGATTTTGTATAATCTCTACTCTCTGCTGTTGAACAGCTTTTAAGGGGCTTGCTTTGTCTTTGACTGCAACTTAAGAGAACTGGAAAACAGGCTAAAAAATCTGACAGTCATTTACATGAAAGTATTTTGACTTTTTAATTTTAGTTTGAGTATATATTTAAAAAATCTCACCCTAAGGTTCTACTGTAACATTTGCGCCTAAGTGTGATAAGCAGGTATTATATTAGATATAAGGTATTACATTGCAGGTAAACGTAAAAAGTATGTTAACATACTTTTATACATGTTAATACTTTTTATACATGTTAACAATGTATATATAACACTAGGTTAATAAAATTCTTTAAATTAATATGTTTTTGAATCCAGTAACTTAATCAAACTGCTTAGTATCAGATGCAAACATATACAATTGCTATTAATTTATTTATGCTTATGCTTCATTTATCCTTTAAAATTAGACAATACTGTAGTTGCAGAATAATGAATAGTGTATTCATTAATATATTTTTAATTTGCTTCAGGAATATCTGCTTCTGGTGAAAAAAAATTGAGTCCAGAGTATTTGTTTCTATAAATCCTGTATCATCCTACTCACTCTCCTTTGAGGAGTAAATAAACCAGTGTACCAAGATGTTATGGCTCCCTTTTCTATTTAGTCACTTGTTGACATTACTTTTGTAAGCTATCTTGCTGCCTTTTCTTCTGAACAAGCAAATAATTGCACATCAGTAAATGCAGCAGTGTGTAACTCCAGAAATTACAGAAACAGCTGAGTGATTACCACACTTTTGAATTTTTCATGCACCATGACTCACTTTGCTGGAAAGAGAACACGCAGATTCCCAGCAAGTTATTACCATGATTAGAACATACAACCCAGTTCAAATAATTTGAAATTATTAAAAAGACTTCTGTAAACATGCTTAAGTTCAATTGTATGCTTCAAGCCTTTGTTGAAAGCTGTTTAAGAACTATTATAATTGAAATAGCAGTTTCAAACAGAAACAATTAAAGGATTTGAAAATTAATCTACAAACCAATGCTACTTACTCTAGCTAAAGTTCTGTTAATATGTTCAGCTATACAGTCTTTGAATAACTCACACTTGGCCTTTGGATTTTCTGTAGAAATAAAAAGAAGACTAATTATACATTGCAGTTCAATCAATACTCAATATATACTAATTGCAAAATCTCTTGTCTAAGTCATTCCCCAAACCACTAGCATTCTGAATTTATGCACATAAATCACAGGACTCCATTCTCAAACTTCAATTTTAAAGACTTTATCTTGGCCAAAGTTATAGCATTGAATGAGCTATTTTATTAGTTTGGTCTCTTTTATGGGACTTCCACAGGTGGAGTAGAGACAGCTTGAATTTACAGAGGGGAGTACAGATCTGACAACGCTGAGGGGGTAACCATTATTTCAAATAGATTTCATCACACTGTTTAGCAAAAATACATTTACAAAATTATTCTATTCTCAGGAATTGTAGATGCCACAGCCTTGCCTCTTTTTCATGTCTTGCTGATTAATCTAACTGAAGATAAATAGGCACTGGTGGGTTTCTCAGAAGATGTATCTCTATAATAACACATAAACCTTTATAATATCATGTACCTTGGCAGGAAGTGCCATCATTTGGCTTAAACTGCAATTTTCCTGTGGATGGTTGATAACCTTCCTTACAGGAGCAGTTAAACCCTCCATCCACGTTTTCACATTTTGCATGATCTCCACAGGCAACAGTTCCTTCATTGCTGCACTCATCTACATCTGCAAATATCGTGAGAAATTGAATTTTTATTAAGAATTTACAGACTAACACCTTGCTGCTTTGTTGATAATAGCCCCACACACTACAAGCAGTTTCATAATAAAATTTAATGTAATAAAAAATAGCAAAAACTAAACCTGCAATCTTAATAGAAAACCCCCTGCCAATTATAATACTTGGGGATTAGAAGGATAAATCATAATTGATCATATTTTTATACCATCACTTTTATTACTATATAATACTACACTGTTCGTGTTTTAAAACCATATTAATTCTATCATAACAAAATGGTTGGCATGATGCAAATCATCTGAAATCCATTTTTCAGAGATTAGACTAGATTTTCTCAGCTCAGTTAAAAAGAAAAAAACAACCTGCAGACTTGTCTTTTAAGTTTTAAGCTTTAAAAAGATGCCACAAAAGCTCACTCTGTCCATCTTGTTAATCAAATAATTAAACTCTGTACCCTTTAAAGTGCTTGGCATATCCTTTTTTTTTAAAATCCACATTTAAATTACATTTACCTAAAATGTCTTTTGTGCTTCTAAATAAATTGCCATTAAGTAGACAAGTTCAGTAACTGGGTGGGGCACAGTCCAAGAGTAAAACCAATGAATTCCAGTAAGGGAATCCATGAACTGATTAATTTAGGAGAGCTGGGTTCTAACTCCCTGGCTAGAGTACAGATTATTTTGCATTATTTGGTTGGCTAAGGATAAAGATCAAATAACTCAATGGAGAAAGCAAACTGGGAACTACACCAAATAATTCTGGAGAATGAAGTAATGGACTGTGAAGTGCTGTGCTGGAAAGGAGAAAAAAGTGAACAGCTTTGGGACAGGTATATCTGAAAAATGAAGTGGTACATGACTGTGTTTAAAGTTACAACCTGAGAACCAAACAGAAGGAAAGGAAAAACAGTGGAGGGAATGGAGGAGAGAGTTTGACAACTCCAGTCAAGAACTGGTATGATGCTTGATTTTGGAAAGAAATTGGTGAAGAAAGGAGAATTGATTAATTGATCAGTGGAGGAGAAGATATCAATTCCTATCTGAATTGATAGGAAGCTGCTGCTCAGCCTCTGCAGGTGGGTGTTAGGAACAGAAAGCAGATATAGGGTGGCTGGAAATACACTACTAGCATATAGGAACTAGTTTTGCACTCTGCTTTTGATATAAGAATCTTGGTGGTTTTCAAAAAGGAGCACAAAGAGGAGCAATAACGCCTGTGAAATAAGGTTATTATTGAAAAATGGAAAGACATACTGCATGTATATTGATATATTGAGGGAATGCACAAAAATACCTGAAGGATACCTGGGGAGCCATCTGTCTGTTTGGACAGAGGTGTCCCTGGGATTCACGGCTGAAGTCCCTCCTCACTCTCATATATCTATTTTTCTCAATAAGCCATTGGCTCTGGCAGGCTGTGTTTTAAGCCTGAGGCTCAGAAGCTCCCATGGAAAAGCCATTCAGACTCCCACAGGGACAGGAAGGAGATGTGGGGCTAGAGGTGCCTCTGCCTTCCCCAGCACAACCACCACTGCTCTGCAGGGAGAGCCACCAAGAAAGCAATGCGTTTGAATGGCTTGGTGCCAGCATGGAAGTTGAAAGCAGGAGGTTAAATTATGATTGTCTGCATTAGGGCAATTTATCTCCATATTTAATGCCCCAAATGTTTCTCTTTAAGGAACTGAGTTTTGCGTTATGTGACTTTGTATGGTTTCTGTGACCTCAGTATTCATAGTCGTGGAACTAACCACACCATAAATGAACAAATCTGGCAAAAGGGAGGGAAAATAGTGTGATATAGTGCTGCACACAGGGTACCTCATAATTAAATGGCGTCATTTAAAGACATAAGGCTAAAGCTCTTACCCTTGGCATTTAAATAACCTCTCAGATCAGTAAATTATAAAGCTCTGTTTGAAACAAGTGGGTGCCTGTCAGTGCCTTGTTGTGTGACTCCGTGTAAGACAGAGAGATTTTTGAATGAATTGAAGTGCCAAGGGTGAAAATCATGACAAAGCCAGTTTGCTTAACAAGAAAACACATTGCCCTTAGACCAAAGATTTCTTTGGCCTTAGCTTCATGGAGGACGTGTACATCTGAACAAGCCATTCATAATGTAAAGCACTGCTGAAACACCAGCAATTGACAACAATCTTTGCTAAAACTTGCAATAACCTACAAATAAAAAAAAAAATATTTGAATGCTTTTCAGAATACTGCTACTAAATGTCAGGTTTCCATATGGTTTACTGATAAAAATGTTTCAAATTTGTGATGGCATTTTTCTTTCCATAAACTTTTAGATCAGTAAATCATTTATTTGTTATTGTTGGGCAGTCACGCAGATTCTTTTTGTGATTATATCAGATATTAAGTGTACTGGAGATTTTAATGAGAAGACAGGATAATCCAAAACAACAGCAAAAATTCAAGAATTTTGGCACATATCTGGCCACAGAACTGCTATTTAAAGTCCGATAGAGACACCCTGTTGAGAATATGCAAATAGACTTTCTGCAGTTGAGTTGAGTTGTCCATATGGAATGAACCCATATCACACCTATTTAATTTACTGTTTCCAGAAGAAAGAAACAACTCCTGGATGACAAAATTAAAAGGCAATATGCCTGATCTTGCAAGGTACTAATCAGCTTCTTATGCCTTTTAAATCAATGAGATTGTCAGGGGCAGCCAACTGTTTTCTGTCATTTGCAAGAATGCAGCTTTTATGTTTCTGCTTTGAAATGCTGTGCACGGTAGCTGTAGGCTTTTGTTTATTTATATTTTGTAGTTATGCCTTTTTAGCCAAATATGCAATTGTTGGACCACACATGGACAACAGCTTGCCAGTGCTTTCAGCTGTCCAATTTCAGCTTTGGGGCGAGGATCCCAAACTCTCCTCCTTGATGTGCTGTGGGAGCACAGGAGTGAGCTGCCAAGGCTTGCATGAGCAATCTTCACAGACAGCATTCCTGAGCAAAAGTTGAGGAACCTTTTAAACTTTTAAGACAGAAGAGCATTTGCCATAGCTCTGTAAAAAAAGCCCTGGCCCTTCAGTAAATATTCAAAACAAATCATGGAGCTGAACTTTGAAGCTTTTATAATAGCTGCGATCAGAAAAATAATATCACCACCACCACCACTTAGGCTAGTGTGAAAATAGATTTCCTTTTATTTTATTTCTGTGCTTTGTCACTCCTCATTTACTGCAGCAGGCAAGGAAATTAAATTAAAAGTACTGAGAACAGTTATTATGTTCAGTCTTGCCAATTACAGGATTGTACCTACATCGCTTTGATTCTTCACCAGCCGGTCAAGACAGCTTGATGTCTACATTATACCTTCTGCTTATTAGTAGCTTGCAAGTGATTGAAAAGTCCAGTTGCAAAGGACTAGATGTTCCCTCCCCATGTCCCCATACTGTGGAAGGCAGCAGCACACACAAAGTAGAAATGAAAAAGGCTATGAATGGCAAAGGTAAAAGAAAAGGTATCAATGTGGCCCAATGCCAGATTCCATCCACTGTACAGGTCCCTTGTCACAGCAAAGGAGGAGATGGAGAATGGGTGCCTTCCCAGTGCTCTCAGAAATACCTGAAGAGAGCTAATAGCATGTTCCCAGAAAAGGCAGAGTGGGTGGATGTCACTTTCATTTCACAGATGGCCATTTTCACATTTTTACTCTGTTGACTGGGGTGAAAAAAGTAGATTTATATTTCACTATTTTTTCTGCAGCCGAACATCCAATAAATGTGAAGTCTAAAGAAAAGTATGGCTTTTATACAAATCAAAAAATAGATTTTAATAGCTCACTTTCAGGACAGCAGAAAAATATCTTCAGAAATATCACATTTCTGCATTGTTATATTTTCCTTCTCCATTTCCTTTATCCTTCTCCTCTCCTCCCTTTCTCTTCCTACCCTTCAGTTCCTCCTCTATCTGCATGATTCTTTGTCATCTCTTCACCAATTCTACTTGATAACATGGGTGAAATACTTTTGACCCTCAACTCAAAACTCAGCATTCTGACTGGATTAAAGGTGAGCCAACATTTCTAAAGCCATTGTTCCAAGCTTTCTTTTAATCTATTTACCTTGAGGTAAAAAGTATCACTTTTTACTTGGGAGCATATTGTAGCTTCCAAAGAGGGAACACACATGTATGTGCATGGACTTTGAAAGGGACTCTCTCACGCCCAGCGTGTACCACTCTTGCACTACTGGAGACTCAGATAGGTTTGAGGGCACACACAAGGAGGGTTCATAATGGCATGCTCTCCAAAATTCAACCAGTTTTTTTTTAAAGTTACTGCCATGTGCATATATACGTATATTAAAAAGAAGACTTAAAACTTTGCAGAATCTGAAAATATATTCTGGGGCCCTATGAGCTTGTGTAGGATGTAGACCTGGTAGTTCTGTTCTGTGATTTGTACTAAATAACTTGCTCTGTATTTACAATGAAATGTTGGCATTTGCTTCAGCTGTCACCTCAAATACAGCACTGTTGGCTGCTTGTGTGCAAGTCATATCTGCCACCTGCAGCAGTAGATCCATTGAGTGCAAAATATCCTATCATGGTTTCCCTGACGGATAAAGTAAAAAATTAATTGTGGATCAAAAGCTTGTCTTTAGGACTCGCATCTTGGTAAAGTAATTGGTACACTTGTTTAATGAGAAAAGGTGCCCACAGGTAATTTTTTTATTTCAGTGTGAGTTTTGAAAGCTCTTGGCTCCTCCATGTGGATTTTCAAAAAGAAGTACTAAACTAAACCCTAGTAGAGGATAAAAAAAGATCAATCTTCCCAGTAAAGAGGGAAAAAAAGAAATTATCAAGCGAATGATAAGAAGTTAAAGTGACACAAAAACAGTCAGAGAGATAACTTTGAAGACAAACTTGTGAAGCTGAGGAAATATCATAATGGAAGAATCAAAACCTGGAGCAGAAATGGTGAGAATATTTACAGCTCAATGTGCTAACTGTCTCCATCCCAGCTAATTTAAGAATGATTCATAGCAGCTGGATAAAGCAGAGCACTTTTAGATGGATGTGAGCAATGGGCAAGAAATGTCGATTAGATCACTTTCTGGCTTAATATGCAACCACTCTCCTGATATTAAGAGCAATAAGGAGAGAGGTTTTCAGCACTCACAGACTCATAGGAGACATACCTAGAATGAGACACAGTCAGCATAAAGGTGTAAAGGGCAATAGATTTATTTCTCGTTTTCCCATTCCCTGAGGACTTTTGCAACATACAGAGAAAATTACCAGGAGTTTGAAAAAAGAGAAATAGTTACAGTTCTTCCATTCAGAGGAAATCCTAAAGGACTGTAGGGTTGTTCAGAAATAACATTTTTCCAGAGAACTTTTCCTCCCCTGTAATCTTGAGCATGTTCAGAAACAGAGGCTGATGAATGGCACAGGAGGTAGGATAACCACTGATCTTGCTCATTGCTTTTGATCAGACTTGAAAAATTACCAGTAATATCCCAACCAAGTTTCCAAACAAAAGATATTTGAAATATACTAGGTCAAATGTAAAGAGAATTTTGTTGATCCAGATCTGAATGCAGAATATTTTGTCACTTTTTTTTTTTTTTGAGAATATTGACCACCTTTCTCACAGATCAGTGAAACAGTGGCATAAATGGGTAACTTGGTGATTTCTATGTTGCCTTAACTATATATTTATTGTGTAAATCTGTGAGATGTGAATTTAAATATATTGCAAGCAGTGTCAAGATTGAAGCATTACTGAAAGCAATGGGAGCTGCTCTGTTGTCAGGGAGAAGCGTGGGCCTGAGCTGGAATATTAAGCAAGCTTGTTCCAGTTCAAATTGTAGCAATTTTATAGACTCCAAACTTCAAAATTATGAAAGCATTTTGCTAGATTTCTATAATTAAGAGAGGCAATAAAAGAGTGACAACGTGAAGATATCTGGCAGACAGTAATAACTTACCCACGCAGGAGGTTCCATCATTAGGAACAAAAATTTGTTGACCATTGCTGGGTTTGAAACCAGGCATACATGTGCAGTAATAACTTCCCTCGGTGTTTGTGCAATTGGCATGCTCTCCACAAGGCTGAGTAGCATTTTCACACTCATTATCATCTGTCAAGGCATAAATTATGGAGAAATATATTTACATTTGACAATTGAAGAAAGCAGTATTGTATAAGCTTAATTTGGCTCTTGTATTTTAGTTGTTTAAGTTTGGAATGCTGAGCTGGCACTCTTGGTGTTTGTCTGTATAGTTTTCCCACTGCCAAGTATGTAATCAGGTGTTCAGCAGCACTCTTCTGCCCTCATCCTGTGTGAATCAACACGTGAGAGAATCAGTGGGATACTGAAATGAATGGTTTAATTGGATATACACTTGGAATAGAGGATTGAGACAAGTGTGTGTTCTGCTGTGGTTGTAATTGATAACTTTTTTTTCCTATCCAAAAATCTACCGGTAGAGAGTCACTCTGAGAATGTGTCTGGGAATTCAGAATTATAAAAAACAGAGGTCAAAAGGATATAAAGAAATCACCCCCTTCATGCTCTATTGTCAAAGCAGAACCACTATAGCTAAATGCACATTTTTTACGGCCTGTTTTTAAAGACCTTATGTGGTATTTCTCAGCTTTACTGGGAAAAAAATTTGCTTTCTCATCCTACTGACTGGCCTGAGTCTTTAAGTATATTGGTTTTTTTTAGTTATCTCCAACATCTTAACAAAGAGATGAGCAAGATTCATGTCTTGAGCCTTACCCCTTAGCAATTGCTCTGCAAGTCATCATTTTTGTACCTGCAAATTCACACGAACAATTTTACAGGGCTAGTCCCAGGCCTCCAATGAAACAGTGAAAAGGAATGACATACACAAGTTTGAGACTATGTAATCTCTGCAGAGCCTCAGCATGTGCTGTCATTATGAGCATGGGGATCCAGCTATCTTAATCAAAGGTCAAACAAAATCATAAACTCATGCTTTGAACTGCATAGTTGACATCCTGCAATGACTCAATAAAACCGTTTCCTCTTCAAAATCTCCCAAGGTTTCTGTTGTTTATTAAATAATTTTCAGACCAAACTTGAAAAAAAATTTCAAAAGCTTTCTTATCCAGGCACACTACTTATCAAACTGACAGAAACTCACAATACTGATTAATCCATCTTTCCAATAGCCCATTTCTTTTAAAGTACCCCAAAACATTGAAACAAAGAAATCAATGAAAGTCTCCCAAAGAAGGTGAGACTCTGAGTGGAATTCTCCATTTTCTGCATCATGAGAAAGGAAAAGAATTAAAGACTTCCTGAAGCGCACTGGGATTTTGTTCCTGTTCTCAAGCAAAAGGTACTCCTAACATGATGAATGACAGGAAAGAATTCTAACAGGGAGAGAAATAACAATTCATTGCAAAAGAGAAATGATTAAGGAGCATGACAGGGAGAAAAAATATGATTTCAGCAAACACACACAAGGATGAGCCTTAGAAAGGTGCTGCTGCTTCCTGATGGTTGGTGCTCTCATCAGCTGTTTACAGAGATAGGGTGCAGATAAGGAAAGTGTCACGTAAGCTGGGACAGTGACAAGGTACAGCAAGTACAGCAAGAGCCCTAAAGCCTTGTAGGAATAAATTTCTGGAATATAACTTAGTCACAACCCCCAGCACAACTTGAACAGGACATTTTTTGAGATTTAAAGTCTGACATGATTTTGAATGTGACTCAGTTGACTCAGACATGCAAATATCAATTCAGAGCTGCAGTTTTCCTCAGGGGAATTTGGGTCAACAGTATCAAATGGATTATGCTCATTAAAACTAAAATTTAATGTAATTTAATGAGGAATCCAAGTATAAAAGCACTTTGGCAACACACGTCAACAATATTTATTCTACGGCTTTGGTATTCATGAGAATACAGCAGAGAATGTGTATGATTAGGATCTTAAAGAACGCCAAAGTAAAACCTAATTAGCCTAAGTGGAATTATGATAGGGAGGAAAAAGTTTGGTGTTGATCCAAGTTCAAAAGGAAAACATGAAAAATCTGGTTTGTCACATAGCGTTGCAGGTCCCATAAAACTTTGCAAATCTTGATAACAAGGTCCCCTTTTAATGTAATTTGTGCGTGTCTGACTCCTTTGCAACCCAAATTTGCTACCAGACCCTAGAATTTAATGACAATAAAAAAAGAGTGAACTACCCTATTAGAGTTGTAAAGTAAATTTGGTCTTGGGAAAATATTACAGATTCTAGAAAAGAGTATGTGTTGACTTTGGAAAGCTCATGGGATTAGTAGTCTTGGAAGATGAGAAGCAGAATGTCACTGATGATTGCAGGACTTGATTTAAAGTAGAGGAATAACAGAGCTAAGGAGTCTAAAGGCTACACTCACAAACTTCTCTTTTGGATTTTTTTCTAGGAGTTCAACTATAGTCCTTGATATCCAACAATATTACCTTTTTCAGGTGGTCCAAAGGATTTATAAACAATATAAAAATGACTCATACAGTGGTTATAAATAAATTCTCTACAATTATGCTTAAATAACTTCACTTGAGGTGTTTTTCCTCAATATTTCTGATATCTGCAAGGGATTTAATGGTGTCTATATGGCCTTAGTAAGCTTGCTTATTGAGGAATCTTTCAGATCATTAGAGAAACATTTTGAACACTGAAGAGTAACAGTAACTTACATTGCACAAGAATGGAAATTTTAAAGGGTTAAATTCACATAGAGTTTTCACTATTCCCATGTTCTAATGCAATACTGAGCAGACCATGCTGGGGGATAATTTACTGGACCACATCCTGCTTCCATTGAAATTAATGATGAAAAAGTTACTGACGTAAGTAGGCTATGGAAAACTACTACGTTAATGAGAAAGAGAAGAGGTTTTAAAAAACCAGAAAGGATTTTCATATACAGTCTGTCTAAACGTGGTTTTTTACATAAAATATCCTACAAGATAAAAAATGATGGCAAAAATATTATCGAGTTCTCTGTGTAAACAACCTGAATTTTTTATTCAGACAGCACTCCAATGAGAAGCCCAGGGGCTTAAAGTGATATTCCAAATTTTACATGATTTATTATATTATTGAATTTGTGATTTAAAGGATGTCAGGAAAAAACCAATGGGATTTATAGATGAAAAAACATTGGTTTTTAACAAAAATTTTCTACTTATGCAGAAAGGATACTTTAAATGACAGCACTCATATAATCCACCTGCTTTGTTCCTACCTAATTTAATTACAGCCTGTGCATTCAATTCTGCACAGATACTGAACACTGCAGGCAGTACATCAAGAGTACACATTTCTCTAAAGATTTTTTGTCTCCAGTAAATTATGAAAAATCTGGGGACTTTAGAGACAGGACTGGCCAAATGACAGGGTTAATTATCATGGCTAAATGGTAATTCTGCATTCCAGACTCCTTGATACACAAGGCATTTCCTGAATAGCTTCACTCTCTTGAGAAATGCCAGTGGAGAGCAGGTTGTTTGGGATGCTAGGCTTGGTTGTTTTTATTGGGTTGGGTCCCATTTTTGGTTAGTTATTTTTTTTGTGAGAGTTCTATGATTTGGATTGGTCTAAAATCTCACCGTTACCAATCAAAATATAAGGAAAGTTATAAATAATTTCCAAGGAAATTTGTGTTGAGCAGCTCAAAGATACATGGAGGATTTAGGAATATGTACCTGAATACTGGTAGGATGGTTACATGGTACTGTATAATAAAATCCATTTTCCATTTTTACCTAAAAAATACAGCTAGCATGTGTTTGACTGTACATAAATGCCATTATGGTTAGATAGAATCAACTAGAAGCTGCATGTAATCATACCTCTACTACTCTCTTGAGAATGTACTAAGGATTTTCAAAAGTAAGAAAATATGAAAAGATTAAAAACTGATATACCCCCATAGAGCTCCATTTTGATTTGAGCTAGTATTCTGTATTAAAACACTTGTGCTCATTAATATGAGTACATTTTTGTTTAGAGAGCATTAAATTCTTTTAGAAACTTTAATACAGACAATACATAAAGGAAAAATGATTTGTGGATTTTAGGGTCATGATGTAGTTGGAAGACAGAGGAATCTGATAAGATTTTAGGGGGAAAAAACCAACCTGGAACACTTGTGTTGTATTCCATATCCCTATTAAAGTACAAGATTTTCCATGTCATTTATGGTATTTTAATAATGTGTGGTTATGAAATTATAACCTACAATTGGAAAACAGCTACAAAATTACATAATTTGTTATTTCTGTGACAAGCACTGGAAAATTCTTTGAGTTATCTGTTTTGGATAGAAGATTTTTGTAATGATGTTTGCATATTTTACATGAAAAATGTTATGAGGTAAAGTCTTATGGCAGTGGATTTATCAAACAGCCATGAAAGATTTTCATTGCACTGGTGACAGAATTTTGATGATATGATGACATATAATATGAAGAGTTAGTTTTGGGGGTGAAACTTGTTATGTTGATTCACAACCACATAGAAGTTTTTCTTGTGTTCCTTTTTATAAATTTTGAAATAAATTATTCCTCCCTTCACTTCAAGCAACAAACAAACAAGGTGGAAATCCCCAAAGTTAAACAGAATGATTTCTGCATTTCCAATCCTCCCCAATCCATTCAAAATGGGATTTTTGTAGAAGCGACTAGAAGAATTTTATTAAGAACTCCTGACCAGAGCTTGAATTTGACAACCTGAGTTTTCACAAAGGCACACTGGAACAAGCACATGCCCAATGGTATGATTTTCATAAGTTTAATGAAGCCTGATGTGACTAAGGACTACAAGCAGCCTCTACACTACATTGTGTGTAATATATGCACATTCTGTGTAGTGCATTCCCCGCGTGACATAAAGGTGATGCAATTAAAACATCAACAATTAATTTTGCCCTAATCCGGGCCTGTCTGTGGAAACCAAAGCTGGAGGCCTCTGGGGCACACCCATCTATCAAGAAGGACGCAGTATCTCTGGGGCACAGCAGGCTGAGGAGTGGGCAGCAGTGGGAGGAAGGAAGCGCAGCCGGAGCGGCTGGGGAATACATGGATTCATTGCATCTGGCTGTTCTCTTCTGACAGTAGCCTCTGCTGCTGGAGCTGCTGTGGAGCCCCTGGGGGAAATGAAACTACCCTTCCCTAGTGTAACCCTCGTGGGAGAACAGGGCTTGAAGTGCCTCACTTAACCCCTCAAAAGCGAGGAAATGAAAGGCTTCCTGTAAAACAAATTCCAGTGCTACTCGCCCCGCTGTGCTTAGCTTGTCTGGAGGTCTCAGAGCAGTGGGTGATCTTACATACATTACTTCTGTGCTGCAGGACTGCATCTACTGCCATCAAAGCCCGAGCTAAGAACAGCGATGCCATTAACTACCTTGCCTTTCCTTTCTTGTGATTTGTTTCCATTAATGGCAATTTAACACAATTTGTTTATGATTCTCCAAAGATTCAGCATTCGAGCTTGGTCTAAATCAGCATGAAAGAGCAGATGCTTAGAATAACCACTCGAGACTGTAGAAACTGGGCTGGAAATCTCATTTAAATATGAATTGCTTTCATAATGGGCCTGATTCATCTTTGTCCTACACCTGGGCAGGGAACCATGCAGTTGCTGCATAGGAAATCTTGCCACTGCAAGCTCTGCCTTGTTAAGATTTCACATTTCCCTACCCGCTTCAAGAGCTTTTCACAATGCCTTCTCAGGGTGTTTTTGTAGCTTGGCAGGAGTTTTTAACTGGTTTAACTTGGTGGCTCTGCAACGAGCTGGTCTCAGTAGAGCAAACAAATATTTTCTCTCGTATTCTTCACAGGCTGTGTGTGTATATACAGAGATGATTTCAGATCAGCATTTCTTTCATGTCTGGATGAACTAAGTGGCCTCACAACAGAAAATTCCCTTATTCCCAGTTTAAGGAACAGGAAAGAACAGTCTAAAAGAAGAAGGAAAGGAAAGTTTCCTACATATTAAAGTCACACTCAGATTGAGTTTCAGAGAATGCAGGTTTGTAGAGGTTAATATATTATCTAAACTGTTTCCTTCATCTCTTGCTGATATTTCCAGACATTATAAATTAAACATGAACAGCATTTATTATCGAGTAAGTGCCAGTGATGAAATTGTCATTTGTTTAGCCACATAGAATGTCCTGCCTTTTCAACACTTGTGAAATACCAGAAAAAGGAAATCTATAATTTGTGATCACTCATATGTGAAGAATGGGGTTGTGGTGGGGTATACATCATTAAAGGAACTCGTCCGTGACTGGAAACAAACCATTTACCCAGAGAGGCGTCTGCAAGAATTTGAGAATAAAAAGGAGCAAGGTGCTCAAATTAGTGAAACAAAAGTAAAAGGAGGAATAAATAATTGAAGACAGGAATAAATATTGAGTGGTCCTGCCCCACCGTTTCCCCAGTACTGCCTCCCCTACACCTCTGGAGAGCAGAGGTCTGCACGCAGCACATCATCACCTTCCTACCACTGTCCCAGAAGACTCCTTATTGCTTATTATACCAACAGAGACTCAACACAAAACCTTCAGAGCTACAAGTGGAGAGCATCAGTTTGGATGTCCAAACCTCAAAGTAGTAATTTATTGTCTGGCTGACACCCCTTCCCTGATCAAGCCATGAGGGGAAGACCTGGAAGGGCTATGAAGATTCACCCTTTCTACTGCAGGCAAAACTCAGAGCTGGTCAGGCATGCCCTGTTTGCAGAGAGCAGGGTCCCAGGTGCCTGTCAGGGTGTGGGTGAAGAGCTCAGCACAAGTGGCAGCTCAGGCACAAGGGATGAAGAGCTGCCACCCACTCTTCAGAGTAGGAGACCATGACCTCCTTGTATCTGGAGCACTCCAGGATCCCCTTCTGCCTTTCTCCCAAGAACATTAATTTACCAGCTGAGAAGCTGGCCTGATGAGCTGTTAAAATGCAAAGCTAAAGGAGAGATTGTAGCACAGTAATATCAGAGACAGTACAGTGGGCAAAAAAACCCCAAACAGGTTGAAGATGGTCTGCTGGAGTTCCGAGACTGGCTTTTGAGGTGAGAAGTCATGACTAGGTGAATTATTTGGAAAACTGGCTAATAGGTACTGAATAGGAGTGGATAAAAAATAACCCAAATTTCAGTTCCAGTCACATGCAGCTCCTGGTTGGCTATACTGTGAACTCAAACAATACAATGCTCTCATCTGACAGGATGTGAATGAGTGAGACGTCACCACTCAAATCTAAACATTTTGGTCCCATGCAAGAGATTAGACAGAAGGAAAACAGCTTAGGAAACTGTGATTAAGGGGGAAGAAAAGCTTCCGGGCAACAAAAACAAAAAAAGAAAGATATTTATTCAGAAAACACAGCCAGGAAATGCTTCAGCACTTTACATCTTATATATGAAATGCAGAGTGGGGCCATCATGGTATGGGTGAGCAAGATGTGGAGAAGGTGTAAGCGAGAGACAGCACAGCTTGACTGAGTCAGGGGAACACTGAGCATTATCTGATGAGCTTTATCAAACCCACTACAAACATGCAGCAAAGGCTACGATAAGAAATGGTGCTGTTCAATGTCAGGATATGGACTTATCATCCTTCACACACAACTGCATCCTGGGGTCTGGAATGTCGCATGGCAACAGCAGGGCTGTGCTCCTGCTGTGCCAGGCAGCCAGGGATGGAAGCACCCAGATGCACTTGTGCTGCTCTGGGAGCCTCTGCAAAGCACAAAGGGCAGTATTAAGTGTTTAATGACAGTGACACTGCAAGGCGTGTGAGCTCGTTGTACAGGTGGCACACAGTGATGGACACAAATGAGTAAGTATGTGGGGCTCTGCGATGATTCATAAAATAACTGCTGAAGCACAGAGCTAGCTGTTAAAGATACTCCTAATTGGAGCTGATGGGATTCATTGACTGTCATTTGTTTGAGGTGGTCCATATTATATACATTTGGGAGCCAGAAATTAAGACCCGGTTGCTGAATTCCTCCCTAGAGTGGGCAGTCAGGTGTGTGCGGGCTGAAGGACAAGCTCAGGTTCATATCTAATTCTGAAGCAGGCTTTCCCCTAGCTGACTTGCTCCATTGCTTCTTATGGCAGGCTCAGAAATACCAGGACTGTTTCTGCATTTATTTCCAAGCAAACATGCTCATGTGAGTGAAGTCTGTTTCTGTAAAAAAGCCTGACCTCACACTCATGAATGCCCAAGGAGTGACTCCCATTAACCTCCACCTTTGCTGCTATAGGAGCAAAGGGGCAAAACCTGCCAAGAGAAGAAGTCAAGAATGAAGATCACATTGCTCTTCCTTTCCTCACCCCACACTGATCTAATTACAAAACCCAGCCTCAACATCCTGGCAGACACCCTGTGTCAAGCTTGCTACTTCAGGATTAGACAGAATGTAATTGACACACTTCATTAGTTTCTTGGTTTGCCTCCTTCAAAAACAAGGAATTAACACAAGGTGAAGTGCAGCTGAACTGGGATATGCTGGATTTGAACTGCTGGTAGTGTGCAGGTGTCAATGTTTCTCTAAATGCTACCAGCAGAAGGGTTTTAGAAACTTCACTGTTATTGAATTACATAATTTTCAATCTAGCTTTCATTTTTATTGCTAATTTGCTTGTTTTCATTGAAAATTGTCCTTTAACTGAAGAGTAAAATGGCACATGCACAATCAAAATATTTTTGCATAAAGGAAAGCGAGCAACACACAGCAGTCCCCTTCTGAGAGGGGTTTGCCAGTATATAACTCTGTCCCCCCTTGCAGAAATAAATGGGAGCCTAAGTAGAAGTTCTGTTTCAGCACTGCAAATAAAACTGCATTAAAAGAACTAACAAACAAAACCAGAAATCCAACCAAACCCAAAACAAACTACAGGCAGACAATATCTGCATTGTAATTTCTTGCAGATTTCCCATTGCATTCTCCATTTCCTATAATGCTGGCGTAGAATCAACACCATCCATGAACACAGATGTATCAGAATGTGAGAGTGCAGTCCTGATTACACTAACCCCTTCTTCAGTTCATATAAATGTGTATTTATTTATTCTGTGTACACATATCTGTCCAACACTTCAGCAGCCACTGTATATTAATATTAAGGAAAATAAGTCTCAAAGTTGTTAAATTACCAATGCACCTGGTTCTTGTTATTTCCAAAACAAATTTCTCAAAACTCTGTTTACAGAACTTTCTGAAACACATAAACCCAGTATGACACAATTTTATGCATGTTACATCAGAACCATAAATACTCTTGCAGAGGACATAGCTCTCCAGTAGCTGCAAAGATGTTGTTCATTACCATGCACCAAATCTTGTGATCTATCTGATCTGCACGCAACAGATGTTAAATGCATTTAAAGAAAGACAGTATAACCATATCAGGATTAATCTGTTCACATCCAAATCCCAAAAGCTACTAGATGGATGTGTCCTATGGACAGTTACACGAGGGTATCACTCAGAGGCAGGGATGTCTCTGCCTTCCTCAACAATGACCCATCTAACAGCAGGTTAAACACAAAGCTGGAGGTCAGGGTGAACATGAATTCCTTCATCTCGATTTCCAGACTACCTTCCTGGTTCTGGGGAGAAAAACTCAGCCAGTTTACATTTACCAAATTACCAGCTTTTTTTGCAAGAGTAAAGAAGAACTGAATTTTACTGAGAAGGTTTTTTGCTAAATCCTAGTTCAAGAACCCTAGCAAAAAGAATTTATTTGGGCAACAAGGACAGCTAGACATGTGGAAAGGACAACTGGGCTCCTCAGTGTTCAGCTAAAAGCCCCTCTTTATGCTTTTGAATCTGCTGCTTAAAAACAGGTAATACTTTATGAAGTCCAGGTATCATTGTGCTACATTATTTTCCAATTGACAAATTTATTGCAGATAATTTCCTGTAAGATATCTGAAACAGTACTAAAAACACTTCTTTTTTTTGAGATGTGTACTATGTTCCATTTTGGATTTAAAAAGAAGAATACAATAAAAGATGTGGTAAAATTTCTCTGAGAGGAGTAATAGCTCAAATAACATGGAAGGCCATAAAATAGTAACTACAGAAGGTATTTTTTTTTCCATTGTGGAA
This sequence comes from Vireo altiloquus, assembly GCA_013396875.1. Classification (NCBI taxonomy): domain Eukaryota; kingdom Metazoa; phylum Chordata; class Aves; order Passeriformes; family Vireonidae; genus Vireo; species Vireo altiloquus. The sequence goes on along the minus strand of VZRF01010180.1, from coordinate 126,327 downwards.
CAGTATTCATTGATTTCTGAAACCACAGGCTAATTATGCTCTGAGTGGATGCAGTACCTCAAGGAGTCTGGTCTGGGCATCAGAGACACAGAGATCACTATGTACTTTTGTCAAACACAAGTTACAGTACTAAAGACAAGAGTATCTTGATGAAGTTTGACTGCCAGTACCTTTTAAGAGGTTAGATGAGGTGACCTAATCCTGCTCTATGAGACACTTGGACCTATATTGCTCTAAGATAATATTAAGGTCAGGTCATTAGAAGAAGATACTACAATAATGAATAACAGATTTATTTATTTTATTTTTAAAGTCAAAAATTACATGCGAAATATCCATCTTCTACAGTGGCCCACATAGCTTTCATGTGGCTTGATGACTGTGCTATTTATATTAGCCCTATTTGTGAATTATCCCATTTAAATGTTCTGGAATTCAATAGCTTCACTTCTGGATAATAGAATAAATCACAAAAGGAAATAATTTAAATCTATAACTGAGAAAAGCCATTAATTGCTGGAAAACATCCAGTCTCCAAACCTGAAGATATCAAATATGGTCTGGCAAGGAGGAGACAATTAGGCTGAGGAATTCTACCCAGAGGGAAAACATGCCAGCATTATTTCAGCTGGACTAATGACTACAACAATAACCACTGAAGTATTTCCAGCTACTGTCAATGCTGCAAGTATTTAACTCCATGGTGGAAATATCTTAACTACTGACAGTGATGTTCTCAGAGACTGACCCCAGTGGATCACTATAAAATCACACAGGTTTTGATGCTGTGTACTCCCCAGTGCCTCCCCTTTTTTTTCCTTCTGATATGAACTAAAGCTAAATGTAATGATGTAAGTGGAACAGGAGGATATAAAACTCAGAACTTAGGTCTGTGGTACTGCTTGGCTCAGTTAAAAGGTTGCAGATTTTTGGATGATTATAATAGTTTTCCCATACAATAGCCAAATATCATCTTAGTGGAATTTGTTAATTTTAAAAGCATCTAGCCCTCCTCCTTTCTGCAGCAACCTCTTCCAAAAACCAGGCTGGTCTTAAGGCCAAATTTCCTCTTTCATCTCTCCCTCCAGAAACTTACAGCTTTGAAGTGATGGTACCCGTAGTCTCCTCATGCCAAATAGTCTGGGTAGCTCTTTCTGGACCTTTTTATCTAAGACATAAAATCTGGAAAACTTTAGCTTCATGTTGAACAGCAGAATGAGTTAACCTACTCAAATCCCTTAATAAATTTTGAGTGTGAAGGGAGTACATAACATCCTAAATCAATCTAAAGTGGCTTTTCCCTTGCTGACTACACTAACAACCCTACTCTTCATTAGTTAATACATCCTAGGTTGAAATATTCTGTTTATTCATAATCAGGGTTGTCTACATAAATTTTTCACTTTCTCATTTTATACTTAGAAACAGGGGCTAAGGACTTTATTATCCCAAAGACACAAAACACTTAGTAGGCAAAAATACAAAATTCCATTAAACACATATCTAGAGTTTGGACAGAAGTAATACTTATGCCATGGAATAAAGTTGAAATGTGGCACAAGTCAGAGATTAAGACACTTGAATTTGTCTACCACAATACAACCTGCCACATAAAGTGTGACAGGGGGGAGGGTGTGGGTCTGTTGTATAAATGCTGAGTATCTTTTGGCCACAGGAGATCAGCTGTATGGAGGGCTGCAGGAGCTCAGATGCGTGTCCTACCACCAGCGATGCTACAAAATTGCCACTGTCTGGGCAGGTTAATTAGCCCTGAAATCAGTCTGTATTAGCCTGGCCATCACAGCACAGCCACAACCCTGCTCGCTGTCGCCTGACTTGACTTGTCCAGCACTGCGCTCTGTCAGCTCAGCAGACACTCAGAGTCCCACTTACAGGGCTCAGAGAAAACACTGCTGCCACTGAGCAAGGTGAGGCGAATAATTTACATACCAAGATGACAGAAAAGGAGGATTGTCACAAGGTGCTGAATAAATGCCCGTAAAACACAAGAGATTTCCACAGACTGCCACACTGAGGTTCCACCTGAGAGGGAGGCACTGCAGAAACTTTGGCTAGTATTGTTCTCTGAGTATTAGTCAGCTGCAAAGCTCTCAGTTGGAGAGGCTAAAAACTTGCTTCCCAAGAAAATCACTCAAAAATACAAAAAGAACTTTCCCTTTACACATTGAAATAAACCCTTTAAAATAAGTGCCTAAAACTAAGTTCAAGCAAAAATAATCAAGATAAATATTTTAATTACCAAATCGACTGAACTCATGGAAGCATTGGGTAGATTTCTACAGCATGTTAAATATCCATGAAAATTGGGATGATTATTAGAAATGTGGAGGAGTCCTGCAAGCTGCAGTAAAGATGGTTACTTTGTTTTTAGGCCAGAGAACTACTATATCATGTATCAATTGCTTTATTCATCAAAAGAAGTCATTGCCTTTTTTCCTCTGAACCCATTTGTGAATGCACCAGCAGAGGCAGTTCTATAGAATATCCTCAGTTTTGCTCCAAAAGTCTTAGCGCAGTCAAAGTACTGAAAAATCCCTGTTTCAGTTTGTTGGGAAAGGTTCTCTGTGCTTGCAATTTTTGCAAATTTTGTATTATTGTAGGCTTAAACATTTCACTTGGGGTAGGCTTAGACCTCAAATGTAAATTCAGACTATGGACATGAAAAATAGTGTCTAAAAAGACATTTATTTTCAAATGGTCAAGCTGTTATATAAGAAAATAATGTATTAGAGCTCGAATTCTTACACCAGCTGCCTTGGCTCCTGATCAGGCACTGTAAAGTTAACCTCCAGGACCTCCTCCAGAGACTCACTGAAAGATCTGGGGTACAGAACAGCTGGAGCCAGGGAAAAGGGCATGCTGGGGATGGGACAGCATGCCATGCTTCAGGAAGGCTGATATTTTACAGATGGCTGACTATCGTTCAGAGGAGTGTTTTACCAGCCCTAAAATCTAGGTAGGAATTTGAGTAAAGGAAGGGCCTGCCTTTCCTCTTAACTGGTGACATCCGTGTTACAGCTGCTGGACTGGCAGAGTCACCCTGTGAGTTAAGGCTCAGGCAAGAAGGAAAAATTGTTTTCTAGGAGGCCCCACTTTTAGGCCATTAAACTGCAAGATAACGATGGGTTTGCTGAGGAGCAACAAATTTCCTTAGAACCTCATTTGGTGCCTGTTTTAGCCAAAGGCTGCTGTGTTGTGATATTCAATGTTTAAATGTACCCTATTCTGACAAGACACCAAAGTCTTTAAAGCCTTCTCATCTTTATTGTAGACAGTACTTTGATGTCAATGCCAGAAAAGGTCAACATAAGAACTTCAGAATTAGACTTGTTTACATCCAACATAAAATACAAATAAATGAATGTGGCAAGGACATCTCAGGCAGATTAAATAAGGCCACATTTTCCTAGTTCTACTCAAAATGTTTTTGTTTTTGCCAACCATTGTGCAAGCAATGTCATCATCAAATCCAATGCAATTCACTTATTGAGGTGCTTTCCCCCTCAAAATGTTTCATCAATCATTGCCCAGAAGGGCTCTGTCATAGGATAATTGCAACTTGGCGTACCAACAAAGAGCATCCCAACATCCTCAGCTTCCTTATCTATACAATAGGCAGGGAGGACAGCCATTTTATTAGCTGAGATATTGTTACCCCCATCAGATAAAATAGCATGTTTTGTTGCTTTGATGTTTTCTGTCACCAGAGCATAGCTGTCATTTCCAACTGCATGTTTAGAGAATGGCTGTGGTAGCAGCTTGTGTTCCCTCACAACATCCCTGCCCACAAACGTCTCACAGAGTGAGTCAAGGGATGTACTAATTGCAATTTATCAGAAAGGAATGGGAAGACCAAACAGAGTTTCTGCTGCAGTAATTTCTAGCCAAGACATAATTGTGGAGTCATCTCATGTCTAAATACGTTTTCTTGAGGAAGAAAAGATCACCAGAGAGTGAATTCTGTCTGCAAGCAGCCAGCTGGGAAGCCACCCAAAAGTGATTTCAGCCATTCCTGTTCCACAGTCTCCACATACAGTATTATTAATCCACAGAATATTTAGTGAATTAAAGTAACATTTGGGGTAACTGCTTACCTTTAACAATTTTCCACAATAACAACAATTATAGCTCTCAGAAATATGTATCTTGCTTCCACATGCTTGGTTAGATCATGCAGACTTTGAAGGCTAACAAAAAATCTGTCATGCAGAGCAATATGCAAAACCATTTAATTTTCTATTTAAATTCTTCCTGAGAGAGTGGACTTTTCTTGAATTTCAAAATAGCTAGCCTGTTAACCAAACTCTGAGGGTGGAAAAGTCTGCTTGTCGACACTAGGCTTATCTCGCTGTACTATCACTTGGGCAATAATTATATGAAGTGCTGTAGACATAATTTAATAATTCAACATTTGCCTACTGCTACTGAAGACTTCCCATCTATACTAAGCATGGGGAAGTGCTGGGGACTCTCTAGTGGACTGCATGACAAATCCTGCCCACATCTTTTATGCCAGCAGGGCTATGGCACGCTGCTTTGAGATGAGGGATATTGTTGCAATGATAACAGGAACAGCACAATTAAAAGTCATTAACCCATCACGAAATCTCATCCTTGGTGGCTACTCAGCAAGGGGTTGCCCCTGATAACAAAGAGCAAAGTAAGCAGGTGTAAACTGTTCTGGCAAATAGCAGCATCTCTGTCAAGCTTTGTAGTTCTACACATGCCGTGTGCCTTTAGAGAGTCGAGGCACTTCCACTGATGCTCAGTCCAACAGCCCTGACATAATGACACCTCTCCCTGCTATGCCTCCACCTCCCCAACCCCCAGCCCCTAAGTAATTCCCAGATGCAAAAGGTGCATTACTTCCTTCACACAGCAATCTCCTTTCCGGATTTTTCCCCCTCCATACATACTCCTGAAGCCACCTTGACAACCAGAGGTTGTGGGCTGGCTGAACCCTTGATTATGTGACCTTGAGAGACTTACAGATTTCATTTTTGTTTATTGACTTTCCTATAGACTGTGGGTGGAAGCCCGTTGAAGCCTGGGGAATCACTTAGCCTGCCTTTGTCCCAGTTCCCCACCTACAAAATCCTTTCATTTACCTTGTCTGTTTTGATTTAAACAAAACGAACTCAAACTCTTAAAGGTCACATTTGCTTTGATAGCAATATGAACTCATTTGGCACCTTGATCTTGTTTGGGTAAGCTTAAACCACCTAATGAATCTTAAGAAATGAAACAAACTGAAACTTCCTTTCAAACACTGCTCTCCAGAAAGTTTTCACTTGGAGCGAGGGATGGTGCAAGATTAAGTTGCATAGTTAGAAAGGCACCTTATTACCCCATTAAAAAGCAGAGCTAAAAAGGAAATTCTGTCATGGGTTCGAGTGGCTGGGAGGTTTAACCTTGAATACCCTTTTGATTTTGCAGAGGAGTTACACGTTGCTCCTGCTTGTCTCTAAGCCCTGTACTGCTGTTTCCCCTGCTGAGCACTGGAGATGATCTGGAGGCACACAGGCGAGGTCCTCTAGCCCAGTCAACAGATGGCCTCCTTGCAGTAGCTTTCTCAAGCAGATTAAACCCTGCTCTAAAGAAAAGTTCCTTCTCCTATGGAAAAAATGTTCTAATGTAGAATTTAAGGTCAAAATTGCAGGGGAAAAGAGGGTTGTGATAGTCTATTTTAAACAGAATTGCTTGTTGTTTTTATGCATCAATGGGCACCTCAAGACTAAAGTCCTCAGTCTTTAGAAATGCCTCCAGTATATGAAATGAATACTTTTACAATATTCAGTATTTTTTTTACTTAAAGCTTTAGCTCCTGGAATCACATTAACAACTCTAATACTTAAAACTTAGGCAAAACAAACTAAAACCCAACTAGCAGCAGCTCCTGGCAACAGAAATTTTAATCTATTTTTAAAAAAAGAAAGTCAAATATTTTCATGGTTCCACTTCCTGGTTTTCAGGATAAAGCGTACATGAAGTCTGATTCATGGGTACATAACTCAGCAAAAAGGTTCTACAAATCCAGAGGTTCCTACCATTTCTCTCATGAAATTCTTTGGTTTTTCGGTTTTGCAGACACACCCTGGGCATACCACCTATCAGGTCTCTTGAAAATTATTAAAATATTGAGTTAAATAATGCTTCCTTTTTTTGTTGATGCATTTCTGAAAACCTCCTCGAAGGAATATGACAAATGATAAACTAACAATAAAGAAGACAGTGACCAGCAAATAATCAAGCAAAAGTCAATGGTAGGGAACCACTCATTTCATTATCCATACATATTTCTTCAAACAACAGCTTCTGACAGGCTTCAAACTTACAGCTCTGACTAACACCTACTGACAGACCCAGCTCATATCTGTCTACCTGCTTCACAGAGAAAATAACAGCTTAAGGGTCCCACCTTGCTGTCTGTATTTAAAAACATGGAAGCGCTTACCCTTCCTGCTTTTTTTTCTTCCTCCTGCTGTTGCTGCTCACTGCCATGCTGTCTGCCTATACCCTGAAACAGACTGTCAGTGGAAATCTCAGTGCTTTTTGCACTTCCTTCCCTTTTAATGACTAGTTCAGGAAAAGGGTAGTAGATTGGCATCTGGAGTATTGGGGCCCAGGAAACTACTCAGCTGCAATTGAAATCTTGTGTGTGTCAGGTGTGATGAGTTCTGAGAAAAAGAAATCAGAAACTTCCACAAATGAACTGCAACTGCCTGAATAGCAGCACGGGGATGAAAGCGGCTCCTCAATGAACAGAGTGCTGCTTGGCCACTTATCAAGGATTATTCAGTTATCTAATAATGAAACCTTTAGGTAATGAAATATTTTTTGAAAGGTGGAGGGAGCAAAAACAACAACAAGGACTTTGCTCAAGCAGATGTAAAACTGACACATCTGCCTCCCTTGACACCACCAAATCGGCTCTTTCAATATGTTTCATTTGTTCTCCTGCCAATTGCTGATCTCTTGTCAATTTACTTTCAGACCTGGAAGAAAATTAAATGGTTTGATGACATATTGGTATTTTATCTTTGAAATGCAAAATATATATTTCAACGATCTTAGAAATGTTTCACTTCTTTGAAATCTTTGCAATTGTACAATGTTGGACTTGATCTCCATCTGGAACAAAAGAGTATAACTGCATCTAACTAAATGAAGCTAGGCACTTTATCACTGCTGGTGATCTTGTCCATAGTTTTTTCATATATTAACACAGAATATATAATGTACTTATTCAGAAATATGCAGTGTGAAAGGTGATGACACCCTATATGCTTTAGGCATGCTTGAAAATACCTATAGTAGATGATTGCCTAGAAATGCTTCCTAATAGCCTTAAATAGTCAAAATGTAATGACAGAACTGTCATCACAGCAAAATCACGTAGGGAAAGAAAAATGATGCCAGCATTAACTGCATCAGCCACCTGCTCTATATAGGTTATTAAAATGATGGAAACAGCATGTTGACTATTCCATATATGCAGGCTAAAACCCCCAGCAGGTCCAATGTTTCATAATACTAGTTGTAATTTACACACCTATAATTTATACTATACTGTAATTTATACAATATTTCTCAAAATGCAGGCTGGAAAAGACTGGCTACTGACTAGGGTACTCTATTTCCTTTCTCTGTGACTACTTTCTTCTTTAATCACAACTTGAAAAAGGATTTTGGGCACCAAAAGCACTTTGACTAATGCCTGTGTTGTGCTTCTTGATATTCTCAGGACTGTCTTGACCCTGACAACAATAAAGGGGCTAGTCCTCATTTTGTAATGATGCTTCAGTTCCACTGGGAGTCAAGGATTTGGGGTCCTATGAACACCTATGGGAGCTTGTGCTATGATGACCACAGCTGCAGTCACTTTTATTCAAACACAGAAGGAAGAAAAGGAGAAAGACATGGAGGTCATGGCAATGTCCTCTTCATTAGCAGTGTTTTAGCATGAAGGAGTTTAGAGGTAGTCCTAAACTTGCCTAGTCCTGAAAAACTCCCTAAGCACCCAGCTGCAGGCAGTGCCTGAGCAGAACTTCACCCCTTCCCTCCTATCGAGGCTGTTTCAGTTGGCAAGAGCAGCTCAATCACCCTGAGCACAGGAGTGCATCTCTCCAGCTGGGCAGGTAATGTCTCATGTGCCAGTGCTGATCTCAGGTTCCTGCCCTGGGGATGCCTAATGCATTTTTATCCAAGAATTTTTTAAAGTAAAATAATCTGTCATATAAATGAATGAATGGAAAGAGGCTCATTTTAGAAGCCACTGCCACAATGGCTGACCAATATAGATGAAAGTGCTTACATTTAGGCTTTCTTGACTCAAAACAGTGCCTTCCCTATCTTTATGCTAAGTTTCCCCATCTGTAAAGCAGACACATTACAGTTTACCTAACTCAGAGAGATGAGATAATACAACTTTGCCAAAAGAAAGGCTCCATCACATTGCTTTACTAGACATAAAAAGGTAATATGAGTATATGATTTTAAATCAACATTAAGATAGTGTAGACTCTGGAACATTTCTGATGTTACTTTGGCTGGATAATGTAATTCATTTTCTAACAGGCTTCTTGAAGTGCTTGATGTTCCACAGAGCCAGCCTGTGTTACAAGATGTACATAGCTAATCTTCTGAGAAAAGAAATCATAAACAACACTTCATCCTGCATTATTTTATTCCTGAGAACATTTTTCCAATCAGTGCAATCCTGGAGTATGGACTGGATCTTGGTGTCCCATAGCCATGCCAACACACCCCAAGATAGTCTGCTTTACACATTCTTTATTTCCAGAGGAGGAAGGTGGTGCAAAATCTCTAAGGCTGCCATATCTTGTTTAAAACATATTTTCATTTCTTTCTTCTTTTGTTTTTCCATATTTTCATAAGGAAAAGAATCCCATTACACTATTACCCATACTTTCCTAAGTGAGTATTCTGAGCAGGGTATTAACGACATTAGCAGTTAGTTTCCAGGGTGGAAATAACAGCATCTGCCTCTGATTGTCCCAGCACAGGAAGTATGACTTTGGGAGCTCTAAGAACAGGCACCCAGCACTGCCAGAAACAGGAATCTCTTGAACAAGATTATAACGCTGCTTTTTTTTTTTCCCAGGAGCTGGATTGAAATTTTTTAATAAGCACAAAGTGTCCACACATTCCTTACAAATCAGCCATCACATATTTTCAGTAGCATTGTTTCAACAGGATAATCCTTGGTGATGTACAAAATCAAACCTGTTATCTCTTTGATGAATGCATTTGAAAGTCCAAGGATGAACATGGGCAAGCGACACAAAGACGAGAGTGAAGATTTGCAAGCAGTGACAAGAGCTGACAGGAGGGAGAACTAGTGTCTTTCAAAGTGGCTTCTCAGAAGTCCTCTCCCCCAAAAATTTAACTCTTCTTACCCACACTTGTGCAGTACATATAAATGAATACAGAAGCTTCATTAGATACTCTCCCTATAAATTATTTAAGAGAGGTGGAGCCCAAGGTCTTGCAAACATAGGCCAGAAGATCCTGCTAGATTGGGTGCTGGGAGCTGTCTCCCATGACAGTCCTGGATGCTAAGCCACTGTTAAATGTCTGTCTTGATGGAGATTTAGTTTGTATGTGCTTGAAACTGAACCATGTCACATATCTGGCAGGAAATGTAATCCCTTCAGAAAGAGGATTTGATCCTCAGTGTGATCTTGCCATTCTCAGGCAGGAATAGCTCTTGGTAAAGCCAGAGCAAGGTTTGTCCATGTATTTCTGTTTTGAGTAAGGGGCAAGGCCCAAACATGGGGCTATGAGAGCAAAAGCTCCTGTCCCCACCAATCCACAGGGCCCCGATGGCACGAGAAGAGATGTCCTGCAGATAAAAACTGCACAGTGCACACACAAGATGCCTCCATCTGAATTCATGCAGAGAATTGCTGGATATTTTTCAAATTTTTTCCCAAATCCACAACTGACATGTGATGGAAACAGCAGCACAAGAATTACTATGAAAGAGAGTAAGGCATGGCTTGTGGTTTGAATAGAATAAAAAAAAATCACTGAATTGATGACAGCTTAGAGATCCTCCTTTAGAGCTGACAAGTCCAGAATTCCTCCATCAAGTTGATTCTCAGTTTTGAGACTCTCTTTGGCTTGCCTTGCTCCTTTCTTCTGTTCATGACAGTCCTCCCCCTGCAATCAACTATACCATGCCTTTCTGTCCTTTCCTTCTGACTGCATCTCCTGAATTGTAGCTAGTCTCATCTCTCTACCATTCCTTGTTTTCTGGTGGCACTCCTCATATGAGATTCCCATTACTGAAGTATGTGAGTTGGGATTTACTACCCCCTTTGCCCGAAAACCTTAGCTGTGAATCTCAGCAATGGCTGAAAGTACAGTATATCTGGGATGTAGCAGAGCATTTGATACAGTGGCTCACAAAATCTTATTAGAAAAATATCTTATAATGTCTTGGATGAGAGTGCTGTCATGGGGATTGCAAACTGGCTGTGGGAATGCAAAGAAAGGAGAGCGGGTCATGACAAACAGCACTGCACTCAGCTCTGCAGGGTATCCAGTTGGGTTTCCCCAGGAGCTGGTGTTAAGCCCAGTTTCATTTTACGTATTTCTTAATGCTCTGGAAAAAAAAGATGAACATCCTGAGAATTAAATTCATGAAAGATACTAAATTTCTAGGTGCTTTTAATATCAATCAGGACAGGGTTATTCTACAGAGGGTAAGCAGAGAGGATGGGAATGAGAAGAGTCTCTGACCAGACTCACCTATACAAATATGTGAGGAAGGAATTTATGTCCCAGCTATTAATAATGGGGGGCCACTAACAGCTCAGCCAAAAGTAGCTTAGATCTGGTCTGTCAAAGGCTGGAGCAGAGAAATAATAACAAAATCAGCTAGGAGATGATTATAAATTGTATCATTTCTCCCAAAGATCTCAGATATTAATTCTCATTTTTAAGTCTCAATAAATTTCAATATTTGTGGTTTTCTAAATTTTGTGTGGTTTCACGCTACAGAGTAGCATGTAGCATTGTAATACAAAGGTGTGTATCTTCATATCCATATACAATGTCTCTCTTCTGAGAAGAAACCAGTGGTAAAAATATCACCATTTTCTTTTATGACTTTGCATATGCTAACAACATGATGAGGACAGAGGTAGTAAAAATTGACACAGATGCAATAAGCCCTTTTAGAAATTTCACTTTCCCCAAGTAAAACAATCAACCCAAATGGCATCTACCTAGAGGTGTGAAAGCAAAACTAAATGCTGCATATGCCCAATAGGTCCTGTGCTACAGAATCATAGAATCATCAGAGAATGGTTTGGGTTTGAAGGGGCCATGAAGATTTAGTTCTAACCCTTCAGCTATGAGCAGGGATACCTTTCACTAGACCAGGCTCCTCATGAAAAATAAGAGTTTTTCCAAGCACCATGCTCTGTGTGCTACCCATGAAAATATGCCATTGTCCTTATTTATTTTAGTGACAAAATGTGCAGAGTGCTTAAATACACCACACTATTCCACGACAGATTGGGTCTTGCTCAGCACTTATAGCTGAAGGAAGAAGAGGGAAGGGAGGACATTCAGAGTGATGCTTTTTGTTTTCCCGAGTTTTGGGTGATGGAGACCTGCTGTCCTGGAATGGCTGAACATCTGCCTGCTCATGGTAGTGATGAATGAATGTTTTGCTTTTCTTGTGTGACTGGCTTTTGCTGTAGTTATAAAACTGTCTTTTTTTCAACCCACAAGTTTTCTCACTTTTACTTTTCTGATTCTCTCCCCCACCCCAGTGGGGAAGGCAAAGCAGCAGCTGTGTGAGGCTGAGTTGCTGGCTGGTGTTAAACCATGACACAGAGAAAATCTTGACATGCCAGCTAAACCAAAGGTATCCATTAAAGATTATATTATTCCCACTTTCCTTCCTGACTGGCAAAGACTGATATAGTAAACTAGAGGAAAATCAACCTAAGAAAGTGTATGGAACACCCACGAAAGTCCCTTCAGGTTACGTTAAGTCAGGACAGAGGACAACTCCAGCAGAGGAGTGGAAACCATGCCTGGCTCCAAGTAAAAATCCTGGATGTTTGAGAATCTGATAAGAGCTGATTTTAATCCACTTTTGAAATACCTGCCACTGCTAGTGGTTACTATTTTTTTAATGTAAGTATTGCCAAAGAGAATACTTAAGGAGCAAGGTTAAAAATTTCCAGGAGAAGTTTAGTTATGGTACAATCCAAGCAAATAGAAATTTTTGTTTTGTACTATGCATGCCATAAAACATAAAATGTGTTTAAATAAAATGCTCTATTTTTTAATGGAATGTTACATCTAAAAATTCTTAGGACTGTCAAGGGAAAAATCCCTGGGCCTGAATCTCATTTGATGAAAGCTTGTTTAGTTTGAATTTAGAGAATGCCTTTCAAACATGATAAAAAGTGTTTTTAATGGGTTCTATTACAATTTTCTCTCTTGTCTCAAAAATTTAACACATCTTTTCAGTGGAATATTTGCAGAGATTCTTCCTTGCTCCAAAGTTTCTACACAACTTAAACCCAAATTTGCCTAGAAAAGTTATGTTGAGCTAGTTTCTGGCAGCAATCCGGCAGCATCTTTACATCTGCACAGCATTGTGATTATCTCACAAATTCACAATACTTTAATTCTGAACCCTACTATTTTCCATAGAGGCAATATCTTCAGTGCTAGTCTGAATGCTCTGAATGTTAAGTGTCTGGCTCTGGCTGGATTCCCTACATTTTTTGTCCATGAACACGTAGCACATGGCTCTTGATTACTACTTTTAAATTGATCTGTGTCTGCAACGAAAATATATTGCTTCATAAAAGTCTTTCAGGGTATCTGCTTCCAAATTAATGATTTTTCTCTCAAGCTCTGACTTTGAGAGCTTACAGTACAGAATCGCGCAGTCCAGCTACTTGAATCAAATTGAAATCCATCCATCTGCAATTCAGATCCAAATTCTTTCAGTGCTCTTGGCTCATCTCTAGGTAAAGAGCAGCTGTTGTCCTGTTAAAGTGACTGTAAATAATTCTAACTTCAAGCTTCAACAGTGAAATTCACCCCGCTTCACTGGGGACCACTTATCCCCGGGGCGTCCCCGGGTTTGCTCTTCAGCTGGAGGAGGCTGTGCACCGATCCTGCAGTGGTGCCTCTGTACAGGCTCTGGCCCTGGCAGAGACAGTGGCAGGGGGTGTGACATCCCTGCAGGGCACTGTGCCCTCCTGGGGACACAGGGATGTGGGGACACAGGAACCCTGATCCGTGCTTATTGCACAGGGTGCTCGCGCCTGTACCACACGAGTGAGGGGGGGGAAAGGGTTTCTTTCTCCTCTTTCCTCCTTTTTCATGCCCAATAAGCCTGCCTCCCTGCTTTTTAGGGGTCACGTGTTCTGCAACACAAGCAGTGCCACACCAGAAAAAGGCTTGTTTACAAAAGAGGTTCAGTAAAGTGTTTAAAGGAAGGATTTTCCAGTAAAAAGAGATGGGCCCTAACCAAGAAGGAAGGTACTTGTTAAAGCAGCTCTATCAGAATAGCAGATGAATCACAATGTGATACAGCACTATTTGAAAGGATGTTTTGAATGGAGCTGTCAGCAAGTATTTTAATAGCAAGTCTTCAATTTCTGCTTTATGGGGTTTTAAACCACCAAGAAGAAAACATAAGTAACAAGGAGGGATTTAGGAATTGTTTAGTGTTTGGCTGTTCAAAGAAAGTAAAGAGCCCTCCACATGCATTGCAGCTAATGAAAATTGCCGTTATGGGGTTTTTTACTCTGTTTGTGAATGCTAAACACTGTAATAATGCAAAGCCCTTATGATTTTCTAAATCTTCTCAATAAGGAGGATATTATCTACTTATTTAATGACCCAATCTCTAATGGCAAGGAGCTGCTGGTGGTAGCAGCTCCAGCTCATTCACACAGTTCTTCTCCCTAATTAAAAAGTCTTTACAGTTAAAAATAAAGAAATAAATCAATCAAAAGCCCAAACTGCCATCAGATGACAGGAAAATAAAAGGCACTTCAGGGACAGATTTTCAGTTGCTTGGCATCCACAACTGGGAGTATTCTTTTGAAACAACTCAGTCTTCCTTTAGGCACCTCAGATAGAGCCAGACAGTTCAAAAGTGCTCAACATATATTTCTTTGGGAAATCCATCCCTAACTGTGGCTTTGTGTCCTACTGCCATTGTGGCTAGCAAGACTCAAACGTAAGTCACCTACCTCCCTGTTGGAGGAATGTCATGGCATCACCCCTTCTGCAGGAAACTATAATAAAATACCTGACTGTACTCATCTGTGCTCCTGCCACTGCTAGCTGCTACAAGAACAGAGGCAGCAGGTCTATTTTTACCACACTGCCAGTGAAAGCAGCAATAGCCTTGCTCTTGGATTTCTCTTGCAGCACTCAAAGCCAGATGTCCATATTGCAGCACAGACTCCTTGCTACCTTGAATATCAAGCTGAAAATGGAATTTCCCTGTCTACACGACATTCCTTGAGGGTAATGTGCCATTGCCAGGTTAAAAGTTTTCTGTATTATCATCAGTCTAAGGCCAAAACTTGAGCAATAATTCAAGATCGGTTTACAGCTAATAAAGCTGCAATATCTTTCTCTGAGAACAAAGAATCAAGCCCAGAGGTTTTTTAGCACATCCCTCCACTCAAACAAGAAGCATTTGGTGACATTAGCATACTACCTGTTTATTCAAGAGGAAATACAAAAAGCTCAGTTAGCAGTTCTTTTTTTCTGCAATCTACAGCTGTGTAAATATTATCCCAGTCTCTCCTTTGACATCCACCTAAACCTCAGACCTGGTGTGCAAAATGATACCGATGGAGCTCAACACTTGTGTAACCCACTGCTGTGTCCTGACACACCTCGGACTGAATATTTGACTTCTGTGAGACCAGTGGTGCCATATGAAACATCCCTGAAGTGACCTCATTTTCCAAATACAGCTTTACTAATAGTTTCCTAGGTTTTAACCATGGTGCTGGGTATGATGAAAGAGTTGTGGAATCACCATACCTAAATTTGCACGATAACACTGAAAAAGAAGCCGAATTGTAGTTCTGCATCGTTTACAACTGCCACCCTGCACAATTTCTATTTTGATTTGCTCAGATGAAAAGCTGTGTTAAGTTTAGAAACTTCTCCTCATCTCTGCTTTCAAGTCACTTTTGAAGGCTATTTGCCTTTCCCATTTTCACTGTGGTAGCTAAGGAGACGAAAGTCTTTCTGTATGCACCAGATATCCCTTACACAATGGGAGAGAAATATTGATATTTTTATATTGCACAGTGGGTCATATTTATGAATTGATGCGTGCTTCGTCATAGCTCTAAATAATGGAACACTTTGGATAGGAACAAAGGGCCTGAAACTGTTTGTCTGAGTACCTCCAGCTTCCTCTCCCTTCTGAACTCCTGAGGCTGATTTTGGAAAGGTAGAGCTTCCTCAGGATCAATACTACCCACAAAAATGATTTATTCAAGAGAAAAAGTAAGGCAAAGCCTTCATTGTAATACAATTTTCCATCTACTCCTTTCCCATCACCACAAGGAACAAATACTCAGAGCTCCTCTTTAGGCCTGCAGAGCTTAGCTGAACTTCTCTTTCAGTCCGTGCCAACATCCTGAAGTTTCTCTGGTGTTTCTTTAGGCCTCTGATGTTACAGGGATCAGTGATGAAGACTGTCAGGTGATGCAGAGATTATTTCTATAATATCTCTCTGCCTCCCTGATGCTCCTGATGCAAACTGTGGGCCAAGGCTGTGTTACCCTTGGCCCTTTTGAGCTGTGGGGATGCCCAAAACCCATTGTAACATTAGGAGGGCAGTGAAAACCACTGTACTCTGTCCCAGCTGGGGACTGAACATGAGAAGACAGGACAGTGGTTGTGGGAATGGACCCACAGCTTATCTGCACAGATGGGATAGAAGAGAAGCCATGGTTTCCTAGTGTAGGATGAATTCACCTTTTCTCTCAGTCTTCCACCGGTAAAATTCTGGGAATGAAAACTGCAATACCTCAGACTAATTCAGCATTTTTTTAAAATTGAGATTCAGACACTTTGCCACAAATAAAAAGTAAATATATAAACATACAAGTCACCATCCAAGCTTATGTTCTCCCTCACTGTAACTTATGTAGATTGCTGCCTATGTGCATAGCTTTCATAACAAATAAAACATAAAAGCCAGCACGTATCCTGAAGATCTATTTTTCTTATATTGCAACACCATTACATGAAGCTAGTAACATAAACAAAGATTAGAATTGGCTGTTCTGAACAAATAACCATTTATTGTCAAGGCTTTTCAGGAGCTTTCATTTTCCTTTTTGAAAAAACAAGATCCTGTGCCAACCTAACAAATGTGTAACATTAAGTAATAAGCAGAATAAAGGGACACCCTGGTTTATAGACAACCTCAGAGTGTCACGGTTGTACATGTCCAAGCTAAGAGAGAAGCCCAGTTAATTTAAGCAGATCTATTAAAACCCCACCAGTGTAAGGAGTCCCTTGGGACATAGCTGCTGTTCCTTGGTGCTGCATCCAGCCTTTTGAGTGGGAGGATGCACAGGAGGAGCAGCCTGGGAGCAGAGTGATCCCTGCCAGTGGAGCAGCACGCAGTAGAGCACAGCCAGAGAACCTTTTCCCTGTTTCCTGTCCTGGCACAGTGGCAGTGAGCACAGGACAGAGCTGTCTCAGCCCTAAAGGAGCAGCCAGGCTGGTGGTGGGAGGTGGAAGGAGAACCCCCTGCTCTGCTCCTGCTGTGGCACCACAGCTGCCGAGGCTCTGGCCTCTGGTGCTCCCTGAATGTTAACTCCACCAGAACTCTCCATTTTAAAGCAATCTCCTAAACCCAGCCAGAAGTAATCACACAACAAGCTATCCCTTAGACAATGAGCAGAGATTATTCAGCTTCCTTGTACCCCAGCGAAAGAGCAGCTTCCTTCCTGCCCCTGATTGGGGCTGTGATTAACCGCGCAGTTCAAGGTGAAACGAGAATGCAGTTCCAGGCGTATATGGCTTCCTTTAACCTCAGCAAAACACGGTGCCAGATATTTCAATTAGTGTGTACCAAGGTCACAAAATCAATTTCTTATCGCCGAAAAACACACATACTGTAAATTTCATTTTCAAGCCATAATCTCTAAATTAAATCTGTGTACCTAAAAAATATACAGTGCAAAATTGCAGTCCTTCAGCCCCCTCCTTCTCCTGCAGCCCAGCAGCATTTTCACAAACATCACCTGGCTTTGTGCTCTATATTTAGAACACAATGTTTGGTTAGATTCTAATCTTGGAGAACGTCATTATCCCTTTCTTTGGCAAATAGAGGCCCAAAGTGTCAATTACCTTCTTAAACTCTTTCATACACACAGGGCTGTGCTGGGTTTGATATTCTGTCTGCCAACAGCTCAGTCGGCAATTTTTCACAGTCATACACAGAAAAATTGTGCACCAGCATATCATCCTAGATAAATTACACATTTCAAATGTGGTTACATACAACATCACCACTCCTGGCCTGTATATTCTGGCAGAAGAAAATAAAAAACAACAATTTAAAAAAAGGCAGAAGAAAAATATCCCAAAGGGAACACTTTTCTGTAATTGAACTCTATGAGTTTAATACAGAGTTAGAGACAAAAAACTAAAATATACAAGTATACAAGAATATACAAGAGTATACAAGATCAGTGGGATATTACACGTAAATCAGTGTAACTGTGCAGAAATGTCATCATTTCTTACGTGTGTAATTCCTGATGATACATCCCTTATTCCGTGGGTGACACTGACCTCGGAGCCTCAAAGGCAGCTCAGTCTGATGGCTTGCATGTGCAAGTCTAGGTTGAGAAGTATGGAAGAATGTATGTATGGAAGAAATGTATGGAAGAAATTTCTTTACAATAAATCCTGGTCTTTCCTTAACAAAAGCTAATTTTGACTATACAACCACAGAATGAGTAAAACTGACAATTCTGAGATTGCCTTACATTTTTTTCACAGAAAAGTTTGCTTTTTATTCACATGTCTACTTATACACAGCTTCCCGTGTACATGTTTTTGTGTATTTAATATTCATGAATGAGTATACATGTTCAGGAAATACTTTTCATCCTTTTACTTCAAACCAGCAAGTGAGAAGAACATATTGTTACTGTTGGACCTCCTGGGACTACTTCAGATGTTAGAGACACCGGAAGGGAATCATATCTCTGGTAAACACAGAGTAAGCAAACTCTGACATAATAAGTTTAGAGCTCCTTAAATGAATTTTCCCACATCCTCTAAACATGTAACATATTGATTCTTAGTACCATAACACAGGATGAAAGGAGTATTTTCTCAATAAAGGAAATTAACGTTATTTGGCAAGGGTTAAAACACATTTTGAATTAAACAAGTAAGAAACCATCCAAGTGCAGACGATCAGCCTAAAAGTTTGGGTAAATTTTTGAGAGAGACAAATAACTCTTTTCTACCACATCATCTACACACATTTTAAAAACTCGTTTTAGATGCTAACAGGACTAGTTTTAAAGAGAGTCTGGATACAATTAAAGATATAACAAGAGGAAGTTTTGTTTCTTTCTGGTCCTTTCAAAAATGCTCAATTTACTGTATTTTAGTCATGCTTAAAGTACCATTTCAAGAAAATGTAAACAAAAGACAAAAAATAGAGGGGTCTTTTTTCCCTTTTTTAAAATTTTTTTTTGGCTCCAATCTGTGAATGTAATGGGTCTATCTAAAAAGTCCCTAAAATGGACTTTGTCCAAGACTTCTTAAAGTTAGGGTCAGTCTTACAAATGGTTATTGTGGGCTGTGTCTTTGGCTGAGGTGAACTCTCTTTTCTGGTGGTAGGAAGAAGAGCTAACCCTCTGAAGATCCTCTCTCTCTCATTTGAGTGGGAAACCAGGAGGGATTTTTTCATATGAGAGAGAAAACTGGCTTTGACCTTTTGGATGCATAAAATGCTTTGAGTCAAAATTTTATGGACTCAGCCATTTACAGAGGTAAGACAATTGGAGTGAGACAGCCTCCACCATGCCTTATTCAGCAGGGTTTTGTTTTTATTCCAGGCATCCTGCACTGCTTTCTTCCTGACTCATGCATCACCAGGCACTGTTGTAGCACACGCTCCCCTTTCAAAGTCCTGACCTACTCTTAAAAAAATTCAGCTAAAATATAACTTAAATAGTAGCTATACAAAGTAAATTCAGGGGCTATACAAGCTGTTTTGACTAATACTGTTAGCCAAGGATATGGCTATTTTCAGGAGCATAAACATAACTCCATCCTTTGTGGCTGGAAGGCAACCACACAACAGCTGGTTAGTCCCCAGCAGCCTACAGACATCACAGCCATCAAGCCCTTCCCAAATTCACAGAAAAGTGTGACATCTTGCACATGAAAAGGCAAAAGCCATACATAAATCCGTAGGTCCCCAAATGGCCAGGAACCTGCCACGTTAACATTAACAGCAGCACTTTCCTAGGCAAGCAGGCTGTCATGCACCAGAAAATCAAATCCTCCTAGTTAATTTGTCCAGACTTTTCAATTCCATGATCTGCCTACAGTTTTAATCTGGAATGTGAAATAGAGATACCTCAGCTGGGTAACATCTCACAGCTCAGCAGTCAACCTCTGCGCTTCAAGAAAAGTGAAAAAAACATTCAGCTACATTATTGCCAAAGAAGACATAAGGGAAGAAAACTTTCTGTCCCCTGGAGAGGAACCCAGAAGCCATAAGCTTAGTTAAATATAAAACCTAAATATGCAACAAACAGGATGGTGCCTTCTAACAAATCCTGGGATCCCCAAAATGCCCGACACCTAAACCTGCAGTAGGAATTCTGAATTCAAAGGTGACCTCTGCTCTTTCACACAGCCCACACTGTTTTTACCACGCTCTACCTGGAAACCCTGTAAAAGCTCCAGCAGGATACAGAGGCAAAGCAGCAGAGATTAGGAGATGCAGGAGGAGAAGGGGAAAGGAAAAAAGGTAAGGAGCATGTCAGAAGGTCTGGGAATTAGTGGTCTTCTTTGGCCCTTGGTACAGCACATCCCAAGTTTTCCAAGCTGTCACATGCTGGGTTGAGCCCTGTTGTTTAGCATTTGGCTAAGGCATATCTTTCTCCTGCTGTGCTATGCTAGAGCAGCTGCAATTTGCCTTTTTATAGCTTGTGGTAACTGATAGTGGTGAAATGAATTTAGGAAGCGTGTGGATTGGATCTTCCATATCAGTGATTTCAGACTATTTGGTAAACACAGAAGTGACATCCAGTAATGTATGCCTGCTGGTCGCACCAAAAAAAAAAAAAAAAAAAAAAAAATCTCCTTTGGTGAACCAGCTTCTGAATTAGATAATTTTCTGTTGAAGAACACTTCTAGATAGAGTAAAATGACTATACACAGTGGCTTTACAGGGTCATTTTAATTTGAGAGCAAAAATTCCCTCAAAACTATACACAAATTGGGTGCTTCAAAATGGCAACAGTGACACCAGTGAATCCAAACAAATTCAGTGACTGCAATAAAAGTCAATGGTGGGACTCAGCAACATCACATTAATACAAGAAACTGAGGTCTCACAGGAAAACTCCTTTTTATAGCTGGCAAAAGCCAGAGAGTTGGTTGTTTGATCCTCCATAAAACAAGAAAAAATGTGTGCTTTCAGATATTGAGCACACTTTCAATTTGATTCAGTTGGATTTATACAAATTGCCCTGTGTTCTAACAGGGATTCTGTATTTTGATACAAAATACCACTTTGCACTGATGTATTTTTTACCTCTGTAAAATGATAAATCCTCCAACACTGCACTTCAGAAACAGAGTTACTGCCTTACTCCAACAGAAACTTTCCCTGACAGACTAAGTCCCTGCTCAATATTTCTGGAAGAGCTGTAACTATTTTACAAGTAAGACTGATTAATCTTGCAGTATAATTTGCAAGTGACATTTACAAGGGAATATTGTGTAGGGATATCTGGGAGGGATATTGTGTTCAGGCTTTTCCTGCTTGCCTGCCTACCCTCCTGGAACAAACAGCACTGCTTCATTTTCCTTCCGTATTTTACAAAGTTAAAAGTAAACACTGTGATCACACTGTTTACTTTAATTTCCTGCAGTGTGCCAGCAAAGCAGCAAATTGGCAGTCAGCAATCAAGAAGCAGCCAGCATTGAAAGAGCAGAGCTGCTTAGGAAAGCATCACTGATGCCAACTCATTTCCCCCTTTGTTTTAAAAATAAAATATCGGCTTCTATGAAGTTTTACGTCTATCCTTATCTTTTCTAAAGGATCTGAAATTTTGTTTCCTTTAATTTTCTTTTGGAAGAAAGCTGGAATTATGAACAACACCTAATTTATATGTCCAACTCTTTTATACAAAGAAATGCATTTACAACTGTGGCAAATGTATTCTATTTATCTGTAAAAAATCCGTGGCATTTTTGCATGAGAGGAAGTTAACTTGTCTATAAATCAGTTGTTTTATGGTATATCTTTATTTTTTATGCCAAGAGCTTTAGCCCATGTTACTTCAATTAGATGTATGATATTGTGAAGCTAAAGCCTTGTGCGTAATGTGCAGAATACACATCTGCCCAAGAATAGTCCTAAAAAGCAAATAAATGTACTATTGGAGGTCATTCTCTCCTACCTAATACTACATAAAGCAAGAAATACAAATACAAAGTAAAAAGTAAGAAGACTGGGACAGTATTTTGTACCTCAGAGGTGTAAAACTTGACAAGGTGACTCATTTATGGCTTTCTGGAAGATACAGTACAGAGGGAATTTATTGCTATGTAGGTTATAATTCCAATATATAAAAGAGGCCAGATACCACAATCAGTTATTCTCCTGACTATGTGCATTCCTGCACATATTCTTGCAGAAGACAATGAGATTACAAAGAGGATCAGCTTTTTGTTAGAGTGGCCAAAGTATGCCTTCAGAAAGTCCAAAACATGACCTAATTTAAAGTGGTTGAAATCTCGTGGGAAAGATTGTAAAAGGATAATTATTTTAAAAGCCATGACTTTGACACCAGGAAATTAAATTCATATCTATGTGTCTTTATCTATACACAGCAAATCCAATAATCTTGAGCTCTCTGTAGTCACTTAGCCAGCTGGCAAAGGGAGCAAAGTCAAAACTAACAAACCCCATTCCTAAGGTATGTTGACATCAGTGATTCATGATTCGTCAATAATGGTGATAGGAAATAAATGTAAGAGGGCATTATTGCCTTTTGCAGCACAGAAACTCAAGGGAAAATGTCTAAGTGTGTCACATTGAAAAGACAAGGCTAGCAAGGAAATAACTTTTATGAGTATTTAAGAGGCGTTACAAGCAAGTGAAAGTAGAGAAACAAATGTAAACCTTTCAAAAACTGGAAGAATGTAGCTATAAATAAAAATGAAGAGCTTCTCAACTATTAAAACTTAAGAGGACTAACCAGAAAACTAATATTTTCAGTTCGACACGTTTATAAGGAGAAAGAATTTGAATTGCTTGTTTCAGAATAAAGTCTCAAAACAACGACTGTTCTGGTTTAATTGTCTACCAGGATAAGCACAATGAAGAAGTTGAATCTATGTTATACAAAATTACTAATGTTGGCAGTAATTATGACTCTCACAACCTAGCTAAATAACTAAAAGGGCAAATATGTAAACACAATGTACTATACAGGCTCTTTAGAAAATGCCTGTATTAGCACATAATTGATGATCTCCTTTGAAGGTGACTGCACTATCATTGTAAAAGCCCAAGATTATTAACTGAATAAAAATGGGTAGCTATCTCTAGAACACCAGATACACCTGCTGCTTTTGCCACACAGAACAGCAAGATCTCATACATCATTAAACAACTGAGGCTTTGCTTTACGTTTTCACAGCTTTAAACTATTTATGATAGGGTGTAGCCTATATTTCTAATCCTTTATAGAACCTACCCAATTAAAATTCTGGTTACTTTTTTATGCTATTAGAGGACTACTGCACAATATTAATAATGCACTGTGTAACATGCTGCCCTAGAGAAACACTGTCTCTCTTTCAGGGCCAGCAGCCACACAGCTCTGATATAAACTTTGCTGCTTTGCTGGAGGGTAAGTGACTTTGGTGGCTGTTGAGGTATTTTACCAGAGAAAATGTTGGTCTCCTGATATGAGGCTTGCTTCAGACCATTGACATGTAACTGCAAAGCACCACAAATACATCTAGCATCTTGTTTGCCTGGACTGACATTGGAAATTTTGTTTTAAAGACTGAGTTTTCAAACACTGAATATAATTCTTAATAAACAATTAATGGATTAACATTTTGCTGCACTAAATTTCCTTTAAGTGCTCAATAAATGTTTTTATGAAATTTGAATGTAGATTTCCCTAAGAAAATGCAGGTAAAAGAGAAAGTAAGAAAAAGATCTTGTATGAGAATAAAAGAGCATGAAAGGTAACATAAATCTCTCCTCACAAATTTGGATTTAATAACATTATAATGGGTACATATATAATGGATGAATTTAAGAACATCAGTCATGGCAGTGAGAACAACAGGTATCTTTACTGCAAACTTATTTGATGATTCATAATCACAGAGTTTCTAGACCAGTACAGACTGTGGAGTGGGTACCAGATGATGCTAGGTAAGTAAATGCTAGTTTGATTTATTCCAGGCAGTATTGCTAAAATTGACCTTGTTTTCTTCTTTCTCTGCATTATTCACAAATGTAGGCCCTTGACTCTGCAAACATGATGTGCACTTATTCAAATCAGCTGACTCTTTCATGATACTAAAATTGAACTTGTGCAAGAGCAGAGCCAGTGCTGTGAAGGCCATTTCTTACTTTCTTTTGAACAGTTTTATAGACAAATAATGATTAACTTATCAGGACAAGGTTAACATGAAATTCAAGAAATATGTTTAGAAACTACATGAAACTTGATGCAAAGAAGAGGCTGACAGAACAGTGTTTGTTCAGACTTTAGAAGAGAAGGCAAAGGGCAAATAACAGTGCTGTCTACACTACCTGATGGGAGGTCATGAGGGCTTATGGAGGACATGAAGCTAAACTATTATTAGAAATGTGGTAAATGCACACAGGAAGGAAAATTTACAAGCTGCAACCAGAAAAACGAGACATCAGAAAAAATGTTTTCACAATTATGGTGGTCAGACACTGAAACAATGGCCCAGAGGTTTCATCCAGGTTTCATCCTTGGAGATACTCAAAAGTCAGCTGGCCAAGGCTCTAAGCTACCTACTCTAAGTTGAACCCTCTCTTAGAGGGGAGCTGGACAAGATGACCTCCAAAAGCCTCTTCCAAACTAAATTATTCTATGATTTTTTGATTTGTTATTTTTTATTATTTTAGCCATCTATATTTCTGTTTAAACGTTACCACCTTAGAAAAGGGTAGACATCTTTCTTAGAAAAAAGGCCTTTGCATTTCTTGAGTTTACTAAACATACTTCCAAGCACAGCATGGCAAATGAGCTATAAAAATCCAAAATACCTGTGGGCTGCTTTCCTGCACTCATACCAAACCAAAATGTTACTGCTAAGCAGTAACTGCTAAATTTCCCAAGACACTTGAAACACTAAAACTGACTGGTAGATGTTTACTACTCATAACTACTTCTCAGGGTACTGAAAACTGACAAGATTCATATCTTGTCATTCATGTTATGTCTGCAGCTGGGCATAACCATACCTAACAGTGAAAATAAGCATTAGAGCTATTCATATCGGAAGGAAACTCAAAAATGAAGGCAGGAAGAACATCCTTTTCTTTGGATGAAAGACAGAATTATCCAAAAGCAGATCCTTTAAGAGAATTTCTGGCATATTTCCCTTGCAAGAAGATGCAGTAGAAAAATCAACGCTGGCATATCTCTGTGGCAAACAAACCTCCTTGGTTCTCTAGAGCAGCCCAGGAGCTGTTATTTGATGGTGATCAGCTGCTGGGAAGAGTGGCCAAGTGCTGCATGAGTGGGACAGGGAGCTGAGGGCTGTGCAGTAGCCACCACACCAGCCCTAAGCTTCAGAAACCCCCAGTCACAGGGGAAATTGCTGAAGGTAAACCAGCAAAGATGCATTAGCAACTCTCACGCAGAAGGAAAGCTGGATGACAGGTCATGCTCGACTGAGATGCACGGCATGCTGTATCAAAACACCAGGCTGAGAGCAATTTGGACAATTTCTCAGAAAATGGTAACATTTTTGGCTTTGAAAGCATGTTAGTATATGACACTGTTGTGACATAAATCCTTGAGCTCTTGGGCTGTTGAATAAGTTTTCCAAGTGAGCAAATAACAAAAAACACGTAGGTAAAATCTGTTTACCTTTACAAACTGTTATGCCATTTCCTGTGTATCCTTGGGAGCAATAGCAGCCTGTTGTCCCACCCTGAACTTCACACCTGGCATCTTTGTGGCAGGTCATGTTGCAGCTTGGAGAAGTGCAGCCATAGTCCAGCAGACTGGAAATCAGAACTGGAACAAAGGAAAATCAGACTTGTTTCATTATCTGGAAACTTTCTTATGAGCTCTGGGCCAAAGGTTTCCACAAAATGAGTGTATTCCAGTAAACTTAACATCACAGTCTCAGCTATACTGCATGACAGGGCAAGGGCCACCAGCTAGAGGGGCTTCTAGGGTAAAACAGCTGACACAGCAGATAAAGAACTCTAGTGTGTTCTCAACCTGTATAAAATTGGTAAACAGCATAGAAGTTACTCAGTGATCTAGGGGAAACATTTGGATGGCTTTCAAAGCTCTCTGGTAGTTTCCAGTAAAGTACAGGCATTTATTTGCACTCTGAATTATGTATTGAGTGTAATCCAAACTGCCCTACACGTCCAAGGGAAAAATACCAAAGAGGGCTCCCCTGAGCAGACTTTTTATTTTTATAAGCACTCCCAAACTTCTGCAGCTAACACATAAGCATAGTCTGAGAGATTAAGATGAAATATCACATATTTACAGCACTATGACAGCATGGTTTAAAAGTTATTTATGGTGTGGCAAATTATTTAATCTCTTAAAATACCATAACTACTTTCCCATTGTATGAATGTATACGGTTTCCAACAAAAGAAAAAAAGGAATCTCTTCTTTTGAGAAAGCTAAGAGATCACTGTACTATCACACACATCCTATAATAGGTTAGATATGAGGCATTTAGCTCAGAAGGGAAAGTAAATTTTGTGCTTTGTTGTTTATTGTTAGCAGGACGGAGTGAAAGTTGCAAAACACAAAAATCCTTCTAGATGCTGTCATCCCCTGCAGTTTTGCTTTTCCCTACCTAAATGTTATTCTGGATATTTGCTAGCCAAATGTTACAGTTTTATTGCCTCATGAAATCTCACCGAGATTTGTTTTCTTGGACAACTTAAGACTTTACAAAAAAATTCAAAAGACTAAAAATTACAGACAATTTAAAAATAATTATATATAATCTAAGTCAACTTGGATGTCAACAAATATCACGTTTTCTCTGTGTTTCTGAGGGGAGATACCATCTTCCACAGGGATTAAAACAGAAACCTGTGGGATTCTGTTGTCATTTTACTGTTTTCAGCAAGTGAAATCCAAAAATTTCCCAAGCAGATGGAGAGAGAGAGGGAGAGACAACCCAAAACAAATGCACAGAAACCCACAATATTTCTATGTTTTTTTCAGTACAAAAGCCACCTTGAGATAAAGACAGGCATTTTGGGGTTTGGTTGTGGGGTGGTACTAACCAGCAATTACTAAATCCAGTAGCAGCAATGATCAAAGATTCAGGGACTTCCAGTCCTGTCTATCCAGCAGCTTTCAACCACCGCCAATATAATAATTTCTCCCTCTCAGATCCCACTCCTCGCCTGCCACATGCTCCCCAGCGACAGAGATTTCACCTACCTAGGAATGGAAGCAGTTTCATTGGTGATGCTGTTGCTGTGCAGTGCCTGGTGCAGAGACCTTGTGTCACAGAAAAACCTCCCCGCTTTAAAATATATGATCATGTGCAAAATATGCACATATGCCTATCAGGAAAGCGATGTCCTGGTGCACGCTCAGCCCTGGCACTGCCCTTCGTCCCAAGCCTCACGCTTCCAAAAGTTCCTGAGGCTCGCAGGCAGGACAGGAAGGGTCAGGAGGGGCTGAGGACCTGGTCTTCTGGCAAGTAGGAAAGCAATGAAAGAGTAAAAGGGAAGCGAGAGGCTGCGTCTTGCAGAGGATATCAGAGAGGATTCGGGGGTGAGGAGGTTAGAGGAGCATGGAGCTGTTTGGGAAGTGGCTGGGGCAGCGGCAGGGTGAAGCTGGAAGGGGTGACTGCAGCCTGCTGGCAGTACAGGAGCCAGGCAGAATGGAGCAGATGAGGGAGGGTGAGGAAGAGGTGGAGGAGAATGGTGACTTGCTCAGTGTTTATGAGCTCAGAGGTAACGGCCTACATGCTTCCTTCCACCTTTTTCCTGCTGACATGAGTGCATGTGAGCCCCGAGACTCTTTGTTTGGAATCGGTCTCGGCTAACTCTTACTGCCTTCTTCAGTTCTGAGATGGATCTTTACTGCAGTCAAGCAATGTTGCTTTAAGGGTGATGGGATGTAAGGGAGGTACAGGAAATCTCTGAACTCAGCTTTGTGAGGAAAACAAAGACATAGGCAGGGAGGAAAGAGGCAGGAAGCTCAGGAAGTGAAGGAGACCAGATTTCTGTGAGTTCATGGGTTGCGTAATAGGACGTATTCAATATAGCATTTGGCATGTCTTTGTGTTTAATGTGAGAGCAGTCCTATTCTCATTATGACATCCTGGTGAGACTCCAGCATGTACTTATATCATGCATTGATATGGCAATATTTTCTCTAATCTTGCCATGGTCAATGCGTTTACAGCCATTTCCCAGCTCCCTGGAGGTGACTACTCTGATGTCGAAGCACTGTAAAATGGAAGCAATGACATGTGCCTGTCCTTACAGATGCAAGAGGAGGGATGTGCACAAACAGCCATGCTGCTGGGAGAGTGGAGAATCTCTCTGAGGTAAATAAAACACGTGAGGCTGTGGAATGTCACTGTGACAAAATATATCATGTCTGACTAGAAAGTTTTGAGGTTGGGATTTTGGTATGTACCTGACGGGAAAGTGTCAGCCTGCCCTTGGGTGTTATCTCTAGGGGTGGTAAGATTTTTTTCAAAACTTTTTAGGAACTGTTTGCTCACCACCATTTTCCAGCCTCACAATCACTGCTGGCTGAAGTTCAGTGGGTTAAACTACTCAGGCCAGGGAGGTGCAAGGCATGTAGAAATAGCACATAGGTGTCTGGTTGCCACAAAGTACTTCTGGAGCACCTTGGCAAAGAGAGAGGACACTCCAGGAACCGGATGTTAATTTCTGATGAACCGCAGAATAATGAACAAAGGGTCCAGGTGTAGGAAGATGTTTTTCCCTTCTGTTTGACATTGTGATGGGGGGAGGACTTAAAGGGTAAGAGATGAAGGGACTAGGAATCAGTTTGTTTTGTTCAGTTTTCCCGTAATGTAATGCACGGAGACACAGAGGAACAGAAAATCTGATGACTCAAGGACAGCTTTGATCTGCACGTCCTGTCCCTTGTCCTGACATGTGCTGTATTGTAAGTTCAGCTGGTCTGTACTAACTACAGACCCTGATGCTAAACTTCAGTGGAATAATAGGGGTTGAAAACTTATAAGGCAGAAAATATATGTCACTGTTCTGTGTCTTGTTACTCCCCAAAATCAAGCTAAAAGATTTTAACATGAAGCAAGAGAGCAAGAAGTTAGAAGCTAAGATTCAGCTCTAAATAGCTGGAAACACATTTTTTAAACATCAGAGATGTACATTTCAAATTTTTCTAAACATCAGCTTTCTGCAAGCGGTGCCAAGATAGGCCGATTGGAGACCAATTCCGTAACCTCAGTGAGAGTAAATTTATAGCAAAATCTTTAATTCCTTTTCTAGTCCAAGGCGTAAGGACACAGGAGAAATTGTGGATGACTCAGAAAGAAACCACATAATCTCACTATTGGAAGACAAATGCCTCCTTTTCTTTTTGCTAGAAAAGCACACGATAACACCTTTCTACTAGCCAATGATTCAAACTTATAAAGGGGACTATGCCAATCACATCAGGATATTTTCCATCTGGAATGGTGCACTCACAGGTGTCGTGGATGACATGGAAGGCTGTGCACAGGTCTAATTGGCAAGTGGTTTACACTGTGACTGGCAATGGGTGAGAAGGGAGCACATAAAGAAGAAAGATGTGGAAGAACAGAGCAAGGACAGGAGAAGGTAGGCTAGGTCAAGAGCAACTCTGGGTGATAAGAGCAGCTTCGATCAGATTTAGAAGGCAATAGGGAGACAGTGAAGAAGAGGGATTTAGGAATATCTTAATGAGATCTCAATACTGGGAGCAGTGGATTACCTTTGCATTACACTACTTTAAAAACTGGCTAATGTGAGTGTCATTTAGAGGCTGAAGACAGCAAGGTCGCAATAGGAATGGATGTGGAGAAGGATGGACTTAACAAAGATTTTATGGGGAGAATGAAGAGGAACGAAGAGATTTCTGAAACATTTTGGAGATTAAACCAGGAGGATTTACTGATAATATCTATTGGCATACAGGGATAGGAGTTAAACAAGTGGAGATGAGCAGGTGAACACATGAGAAAGCAGACACTTTCAAATTTGTGCTGTCAAAAATTTCAAAAAATGCTGAGAAAAAAATATTGAGGTGTCACAAAAGTGAAGTATTGATGGGTGCCTGTCTTTATAGGCAGGGAGGAGGGACATGCACAAATGTGCACATTCCTGAAAGATGGAGAATATGTCTAAAATAAATAAAATGGGTACAAGGATGTGAAATGTCAGTACTGCAGAATCCATCATTAAGAAACATTAAAAATAAATGGTTTGTGGAAATATTTCAAAAGGCAGTCTTTCCATTCTTATACATGGAGAGCAAAGCTTCAGTTCTATCCTTAAATATGTTGCTCATTTTATAAATGAGCTCATTTATGTTTGCAAGACTGAATTAGGAAGGCATAAGTAAGTGAATATTAGTAAATGAATAACACAGGTTAACATGCTTGACTTCAAACCACACATTTCTGATTACTGATCACTGTGATTACAACATCTTATGTGTGACTGTAGAATTCTCAAGTTTGCTTTTTTGCTGGTGAACTGATAGGAGGACTTCAACCTGCTTTTATAAATTATTGGATATTTTCCAAGCTTTGCATCATGAAAAAAACATATTTATTCATAGTGGTTTTAAGGGTAATTGGGATGTTGATTGTGCAGACAATGCTATGAAACTAACATGCACGACTGATGGCTTCCTAGAGCTCAGTCTTAGGTAGGTTTCAAAAGATAAATATAGGTAGGTACAGAGCATTGCTTTCATTCCAGAAACTGTCTACAGAGCCAACAAAGGAGGAAAAACTGAACAGCACTACTATTAGGTGTGTTTTTTAAACGAGCAGAAGCATGATCTACTATATTAAAGATATTAATTTTTTTGGTGTGATCAAATTTGGACTTCTAGCTGAATATATATAAAGAATCTCACCAAATTGCAGTTTGCAATAGGCTGCAGACCCCACTTTCAGACCACATCCAGGTCACCAAAGGAGATGGTGAGAAGGTGGAGGAGATTGAGAGATCTTGAATGCTCTGGGGAGGTTTTATACATCTTCAGCCTCCTTGGAGTTGTGTTCTGTGTATTTTCAGCACCCTCAAATGCCAGTCTCTAACCCATCACAGTGTGCTCCAGTACCATCCACCCTGTATGTGCAGAACAGCCAAAGGCATGTCCATGCCCACACATATTTATTACATAAACACATAGATATATCAGTTACTGAATTGGGATAAAAATATTTAATGCCAATAATAAAATTATGATCGTGATCTTTCCTTTCAGTCTTTGCTTTCTTTTGACATATTACTGTTCTCTTGAGTCACCAAGTTTTCAACCAAAAGGAAACTATGATGTAAAACAGACAAAGGATGCACAAATACATTGCATAAAAGCTTTTTCTCTGATGCTTGCTGTGTTTTTTTTATATCAAATTTATTTATTGGTTTCAAATCGAGTCCTATCACCTCAGGAATTTAGATGGTCTTTGTAATACTTCAGAAATATTTCATTTATCCTTGTCACTAGAACAATTATAGGGTTTTTTATTCTAGTCACTGAAATCTGGATACAATTGAAAATGTACTTAAATGTCAGAGCAAAATAATGAATTTCTATTATTGGTTAAAATTATTTTCAAATAAAAAAATCCATGGAAAGTATTTTTCAAACACAGACTAGTCAATCATAGGGCAGCCTATCTCAGAGGACTACAGCTCAAAAGTAGTGTCAGCATCTGTTTTATAACTGTCTCACCTCACCTTCCTGTCTGAGAGCTTTACAAATCCTTATCATTTTATGTGCAAACATCATATTCCATCTGAGCATACAGGGCTGAATAGATCTCTTGGGATGATGTAACTCTAGGCAATTCTGAAGCAATAAACACACAAACTCACATAAACATATGCATGCACACATCCTCCTAAATCTGCGTAGCTATGTCCATCTGAAAGAAATGGCACATTTCAGTGCTCAGAGCCAGTTCCTTTCTTCTCTTTGTTTTACCTTGGATGAAGTCATGAAATAAGGGAATTTAAAGTGAATGCAATGTTTCTGAAAGCCAGATTAACTGCCCTGAAATTGGGCTCTGTTTCTGCATCTGCTATAATACAGCAGAGTTGTACACATTGAGTATAAAGATCCCCACAGCTAAAAGGGATAAAGTAATTCAGTTTCCAAGTCTGTTTGTGTTCTCCTGGTCATGCTACAGTGAAATTGTAACAATAGTCACATCTCTGCAGGAGGGATAGAGTGAACTCCATGAATAATTACATCAACCAAATGCCAGACTACCAGTTTCTTTTAATGCACTCATTTTATACCAGAGCATCAGAAGTGAAGGGCTCTTACTGGGCTAACATCTGAACAAGCAGACAGCCAGACTGGATCCTACGGGCCCACAATCTCTGTGTTTTTCACATTGGAGAATAATTCTGACTCTTCTCTTTTGCTTACCACAGAGCCCTAGGCTGGCAGTCCCTGTCCTGATCTGCCCAGGTCTTTACCCTCAAAACTCTACAGTCAATCTCCCAGCAGAGCAATATCCCACAAAAGACATCTTGAATTTTTTCTCCTCGGGTAACACTCTGAAAAATGGTTAAATTATGACTTGGGTTTGAGGCCTTACCAAGTAACTTCCACATCTATTGAAGAAGGACCAGATCCTAAGTGAAGATATCAGGATTTGGTCCCGCACTTCTCAGGAACCTTGATGTACCATGGGGTTGTATCTTGCAGAAATGTGGGTCAAAGGGACCAGAGGAGGAGGAGTAGTCAGCTAGATGTGGGATGGACAGGACTGTGGTCAGAATGAGGTATACTCAATACTGGAAAAGAAGTTCTTTTCCATGCTCTCAGTCCCTTGCTATTGCAGGTGTCCTGGATAATGGTTCATAAAATTTCTGGCGCTCTGCTGCTGTCATTCTCTGCCTCATTTCTCACCATCTTCTTCAGTTCAGGGCCCTCTTCCCCCTGCTCTCTTTCCTTCCTAACCACCTTAGTCCAGCTGCATCCCTTCATCCTTTCTCCCAGTGACTCCTCAAGAATTTGTGCATTTCCTATCTGAGAACACCTGAAGAAGGAAAAATGCTTGAGGACCACGACAGGAAACAAAATAATACTCAGAAGAGGAAAATAATGAATGATCATTTAGGACTGAGAGGGGAAAGTTCATCCTATGAGCTGCCAAGAGTGCTTTAAGTCAAACCCAAACATCTGCATTACAAACAACAATCATATAATCAGTGAGTTTTTGCATTATCCCTTACTAGGCAGAAAGTACTCTGTGATGCATGAGTGAATAAAACAATTATTCTGTAATAGTCCTTCTCTGTGATATCATCCCCTTCCTTGAAGATTTCAGGAATATGGGAATTTGCTGGAAAGTTGTAATGTTTGGAGAAAAGTTGGCTGTAGCATGCAGAGTGTGAGTGAAGCCTCTCCATTCAATGACAGCATGGATAATGCTTTGAGAGAGAGCATGAACAGAAGGGACAGGTCCTAAGGCAACCCTGCTTTTCTCTGATACCTGTCACTTGATAAAGCATGTTCTTCATGTGAATTAAATCCAGAAAGGGCTTTCTCTGGACCCCACTACTACACAGCAGAGTTTGTAACAGCTGAACAGAAAAGTTCAGGTTTTTGGTTCGGGCCAATGTCTTAGAGCTGTGTTGTCCCTCACTCATGGTGCAGGGCCACGTTTCTCTGGTGCTGGGGCACTGATGGCTGAGCGCTGGCAAGTCCTGTTGTAGCAGTTTAAAATTAAAGCCTGAAGTATACTGAAATTGTTAGCATCTTCATATAAGCCTAATAACTCATTGTGAAACCCTTTTGTCTGTCCTCTCATGCTAGGCATTGGATTGTGGCATGTCCTGAAGAAACTCAAAATACGCCCCTCACGGAGTTGCATATTTTATTTGATGCTGGTGCTCTTGATGCTCTCTTGACTTCGAAATTAAACTTGCAAGTTTAACTTGCATCCTTCAACCCCCTTCTCTCATGTGCCTGCCATTTTATCTGGAGTTGTTTGACTGTGTCATTTCAGAGCTGCCTTTCTGATGCCTTTCTGCCTAAATTGATGTAATTTCATCCCCAAAATTAGAAATTAATTAATTATAAATAAATATAATGGTTTTTTTCCCAGCTTGGACTCCTTCATACAGGTCTAGAGGTCACTATTTCTATCCTACATCAGCCCTGCTCACAGCTGCAGTAGGACTGAAGAGATATTCCTGATCTGGATTTACCCTCCCCCCTGGATTACAGCACTTTTCCTTCCTCCCTGCTGCTGGATAGTGCATCCGTCCTAACCCAGAGGTTAGAGCTAATTCACACCCCATCAATACGCACAAGTAGTTTAAATGATTTCTTACAGTGTTCATTATCTTGTACCTGTCTGCAGTGAACTTCGTCTGGTATCTTGTTAGTCAGTCACTCAGGTTTTATTAGCTCCTCCTGAAATTCCTTACTTTGCTCCTTGGTTTATATTAACTTAAATAATTGTGTATTGTCAGCAAATTTCAGCACCTTGTTATTCATTCCATTTCCCATATCATTAAATATGAGTGGTGAGCAAATAGCGGAGGAAATTATTCATGAATATTCATTTGAAGTTAAAAGCGAATTCCATTTTCACAGCATTCGTGACTAGCCCTTGTTCACTTTCTGCAAACAACTGAGTGCTAAAGATTTACTAGTGTGAATGCATGCAGAGGATTCACATTTTATTCCCATACAAATAATCCCTCCAAAAATTTCCCCCCCATGTTTCCAGATAAAATTCACATTTCAGGAGTAGAGGAGGTATCTCTAGGGAGGGGACCCAATCCCAGAAGATAAGAGTATATTTTGGAAGGCCTATCCCTTTCTCATGCAGAGACAATCTGACTCAAGACAAGTGAGGGGGGAGCACGTTTCTGACACATCCCATTCAACATCTGCACCAGCGTTCACCCAACGCCAAGCAAAGACCTGCAGACCTGACCAGCCTTCTGCTGCCATCTCCATGGGCTCCTGACCACATTTCCAGCTAGTTTGGTCTATGGATTGGCTATTCCATGCATCCTGGCATTCTGATGCAGTCGTCTGGTAGGGCATTGTGGACTCCCTGCCAGCGTTGGTACTGCCTGGCCGTGGTCAGCTGAGCCATGCTGCTGGCCACTGGCCCTGCTCTGCTCTGCAGCTGCACACCCAGACAGAGCTTTGGGCAGGTCTCTGCACCTCCTGGGTCCCTGGACACCTTCATCATTTCAAGAGGCAAGAGCCTCTCTCACCCATACAGCAGAGGTTGTGCTGCTTACACCGAGCACAGCTCCTTTTTAAACATTACCCTGTGCATTTCTGAAACAACATAATGAGGTGTGCCATAAATCAAGACCATAAAAGAATGAGCTATTTTTGTAATAGCAGTTAAGAAGCCACCCAGTCTGTTAGAAGTGCTGTTATGGGTTGCACAGCAGTGCTAACCTAGATCAAGGTTATCTTTGGAATCCATGTAGATGCTAAAAGGAGAGAAACAGAAGCAAGGCTTGTGAAAGAGGCAGGGAATCTGCAGTGCTGTGACACAATGCATGAGAAATGTTGTAGCCAGGTGAGTAAATTGATTTGTCTGCCAAATGCCAAGAAGAGCTTGAATGGAGGTATCTGGTGAGCAGTTTAATTTGATTGCTCCCAGAGTTTATTCCTTATTTTTTTAAAATGGTATCAATACCCTGTTAAGTGTGCATATAAGAAAAAGAACCTCTTCAGTTGCTTCAGTAAATTCAAATCTATGCTCCCCATTTATCTCTACATGAACATAATGCCATACACACACTCTCATAGTGGACAATTTGGCCTTTTGGGTGATTAGCCTAAATTGTTTTATGGTCTGCTCCACACATTAGTATAATGACAAAACCGGGATGGGATAGTTTGCAGTACTTAAAAAGCAGCAAGAAATATGTGTTTGCCTCAGTCCTATGTAGTTCTGTGTGTGAACACCCAGGTATGGCAGGCATTTCCTGAATAAACTCCTGCCTGCAAGCTAAATTTAGCGGAAATTTTGCTCATGCATGGCTATAGGACTTTTTCTTTAAAAGATCAGGAATACAATAAGTCTATTCATGAACTGCTTTCACTGGTACACTGAAGTCCTTGCTTACTAAATCAGATGTTTTCAGATTAAATATTTAAAATATTTTCAAACCACACTGCTGCTGTATGTATGTGGCACAGTCAGTGCTGATTCCACCATATGATACAGCTTTTTTCATAAGATTGCAGGAAAGGAGACGTGCAGATAGTCATATGCAACTTCCTTCACAGAAATGCCTGTATTTAAAGTGGAAAAAGAAAGGAAATTAAAATGAGATTCCATTGTTTAGATGAGAAAGTGCAAAGGTTCATGACTAAATTAATGTAATTCTGACTTTGACCTTTAGACAAAGAATTTAAGAGCTTTCCAATAATGACATCATATTTATTTGGTGCCTATGCCTTAGTTTGAAGTTTAATTACTTATAGAATAAACCAACTACAGATTTATGCTACATGCAATATATAGATATGTTATAACCCTTATACTCATCACAGTTGCTTTGATTAATTCAAATGATGGTATGCTGGACTTCAGCTCACAAAGCCCTTCCCTACAGCCTCAAAGCCGTGATCCCAGAAACATCTGGGTGCACAAATGGATGAATGTGAGATGTCCCAGTGTGTTTCAGGGAGCTACAGGGATGTGGAAAATGAACATATACATGTGCTATTCTATATTTCACATTGTTTGTCAATCTTCATTTTTAAAGATTCTCCCCTAGGTATCTTGAATTATCTTTTATTTCAGTATTTTCAAAACCTCCCTATAAAGAAGAGGGTTTCCTTGGAGATTTTGAGATTTTGAGTTCACTGAAGTCAAGGGAAATATGCTGCTTTATGCAAGCTGGGGATTTAGTCTGATAGTCTCATCTTGGTGAATACAGAGCAGGAAGAATTTATCCAAACTTATGAAAGCCACATGAATAAGTTTGTTTGAACAATTCTGTTGTATCCCCTCTGTATTTACAGTGCAATTTAGCAGACTGAAATTAATTTTTCTTCCCTGATTATGTTTTCTACAGACACTGGAAAGGTTGATGAGTACAATATAGTTTAAAATGATGTGCCTTGTTCATGCTTTTTTCTTTATGTTCCATTACTGTAGGATTTGAGTGGAACCATATGATTATAGTCTTAGGCTGTCATGCAAATGGACTAATTTTGTTCCATTTCCTATTCCCCTCACTGTCCTTGTCAATGCAACGGATAAATCTTGCTCTGTGTTCTGTTCCTCATAGACTTGCAAGGCTGTCATCAGAGTGGATTAATCTACTGCCTGTGTTATCACAAAATTCTCTGTCCTAACAATGACTTATCACCAAATTTAAAGCTTGATATACTTTATACTCAATCTGTAGACTTAGTCTTGCAACAAAAATTGTAATGAGAGCTAAAAATGGTACAAAAATAATCCACTCTTATCACAGCCTTTGAATTGTAATTTCATGGATTTCCTTGAATACAGTATTTTACTGAACAATACCGAGAGAGAACACGATAGAATAACGTACTTGAAATTTCAATTTTAAATGTCACCTAAATTAAGCTTCCAAATTGTTTAATTAAGTGACCAGAGCTGTGTTAGAGGTTATTGTCAGCACAATCGCTGTGCAAGCAGTTCCTTTGATAAAAGCCAGGGTGTGGACAAACTATTATTCAACAGCATATAAAAACACCACTAAAAACAATTATAATGGTGGGACTTAAACCTAGAATAATACAAATTTTAGAGTTACTTCTTCCACATACAATCCTTTAATTCCCCCCTTCATGCTTGGCTATTGCATGGTTTTTAAACTGATGTGTGGTTGTTATGCATGCTTGTAATTTATTCTTTTCTCAAGGTTCACACACTGGTCTACATTACAAGAAAAAAATCTTTTAAGCATTTTTTAAAAATATATATTTATCTGTGTGTTCAAGACACTAGATGAAATAACAATTTTTTATAATTTCTTGCCCTCCGATGTAAGGCATAAAGACCAAAAGAAACTGATTTAAGCTACCCTACATAAAAATAATGCCTTCTAAACTTTAAGCTATCTTGGTACTTTTTAGCATATTAGGTTTGCCTACATGGGAATTTTAGAATCAGGCAAAGAATTCAGTGCTAGACTATGTTAAACGGAAGCAGGGGCTTCCACTCCACTTCCTAGAGCTGATTTACAGAAATTCCCATGTTAACCATTTCATTTACAGATTCTGGTTTTTTCACTTCATCGTTGGCAATTTTGGCAGGGAACTCAGTGCAAACTTTTGTGCGTCAGCTTTGTGATTTTTCTCACCGTGCTTTGTGAGATGCCTCCTACAACTGGCAGTAGGCCTGAGACTGGTTGTGCTAAAGTGCCACGATGCTTTTCCCATAACTCAGCTGTGTTTTGCCAGCTCCATTTCTAAACTGCCATGAGAGCAGCCTGGAAGACACACTGCTCACTTACAGCAGTCTTTAATACAAACAGGATAATGTTTTGTGCTGGCACTCATGCAGTCAGATGGATTTGGCTTTGTAGCTTTGGAGGAGCAACGCTGTGATTTCAGAGGAGAGAGCTCTGGAGGATGAAGTAAAAAACAGCATGCGATTTGTGGTGTTTTTGGTAGTTTTGTGGGGTTTTTTTTTTGTTTGTGGGCTTTTGTTGTTTTTGTTTTTTGTATTTTGTTTTTTTGTTTTTTCTTTGGAGGCCTCTCTTTGCACATACCTTCAGAATGTGCAACATTGCTTCTTTCCTTGGCAAGCTGTCAATGTCTGGTAGGATGAATTCCTGGGAGGAAAAGCACTGCTGATGAATTTTATGCCAGAGAAGGTGATGATTCTACTAAGCTGTTTGGTGCTCATTTGAAGGTACAGAATATCCACCTGAAGACCTTTTTTCTCCTTATAATTTAATTCCCTCCTTGCCTAAAATACTAAAAAAGGAAAAGCTTGAAAGGCAGCAGCAAGTGAGGGATATACTGGGTATCATGGATGTCTCCTACAGACATTAAGGACATTTGGTTAGGTCAGTAATATACTGTGCTGCCCCTGGGTGAAAAATGACTGCCTCAGAAATGGAAGAAGAGTTGGACAATGTACAAAACAATTCCTGTCTTGAAATGAGTATGCTAAAACAGACTGACTGTTTTGCCATGAGCTGTCCTTTATGATACCCACTCCCACACATCTCACTTTGCACCCCCAGTGTAAAGAATGTTTTAAAATTATTAAAATTTCTTAAGAAATGTTCCTACTTCAAACATTAGCCAATCAATGCAGTGTTTTAGCCCCAGTGCTCTGTCTTTGCGCTATAGCACTGATGCACAACTCAGTCTTGGGAGTGAAATTCCAGCCCTGACTTTTACAAACTTCACAACACAGACACAGAAATGATGTTCATGAAGAGCTCTCACTTGTCTGCAAGGTCACATAATTTACGATCACTGTAAAAAGTTTCCTCCTGGTCAGATCTCAGCATTTATGTAGAAAGGATGTTTTTCTCTCACTATGATATCTTGGGAATTGGTCACCTTTTCTTGGGTTCCTGTTTGACTACAACAATTTTTGAGAAACTTTCCAGCATGTTGGTAAGCACACTGGAAGTGATAAAATATCTTGCCAAAATGCTCCCTGTTTTCCAAGAAAACAGGAAGGTATTGGGAGCAATGACTGAGGATTGGTCCTATCTTGTCCTCAGTCACTACCACAGAATATTTTCCCTTTGACTTGGCACAGGGAGTAGGAGCAGGAATTACCATTTCAGTTTTATTTACTCCAACAACATCTTGTAGACATTTGCTTTTGTGACACCCTTCCAGATGGGACTGAGCATGCAGCTATTTGAGTCCCAGAGCTCTACAGATGTCCAGATGGAAGACTAGAGTGCACAGCAATCAGTGAGTAATTGGGTAAGTGATAGACCTGCTGCAATGCAGCATTACCTCAGCCTTAAGGAGGATTAATTACAAAAGACCTATGATGCCAATTAATTCTCTTTA
The DNA here is from genome assembly GCA_013396875.1 of Vireo altiloquus. Classification (NCBI taxonomy): domain Eukaryota; kingdom Metazoa; phylum Chordata; class Aves; order Passeriformes; family Vireonidae; genus Vireo; species Vireo altiloquus. The sequence continues at coordinate 86,539 of VZRF01010180.1, read as the reverse complement.
AAAAGTTGTGTGTGGATTCAAGGCGCTTTAAGTCAAAGAAGCTGCAGTTAATTCAACATAAAATGCCTACATAAATAAGCAAGTGTTGAAAGATATTAAACATTTTATATAGCGCACTAGCAAAAGTATCTGAGGGGTTTTTTTGTAAATGTGTTCTGGAAACAGTAATAAACTGATCCCCCTGTCACCAGAGGTGGTCTTCCTAAAGCATAGTGTAACCTCTAGTTTTTTCTCACACACAGCACCCAGTGCTGAATACTGAACACGAAGCTTGATCCCAAAGTGCTGATAAAATACAGCTGATTTCTCAGCTTAGGCTGACAAGATTTGTTCATGCTTAAAAAAATAATGCCTCAAGTGACAAGCCCTCAAGATTTCAAAGGAACCCTAAGAGAGTTTTGTTCAATCAGAAGGTAACAGAGATGCTCTTCCTGACACATCGCTGCAGTCTCAATGGAATAAGACAGACACCAAGGAGGGGGAAACACTACTGATCAGGTTAACATGAAAACTTTTTTGCAAGCACTAATTGGAATGCAAATCTTTGTACCATAAAAAACCCGAGCTATGAATAGAGCATTGGAGTTTAATTGATTAAATCTGTCAGTTTCTAAAAAAGCCAGAGATACATACTCTGATATACTCGACTCCCAACAGTTTTATTAACAGCTATATGATGCTTCAGCTTCCTTAGAGAGGCAGGTACAGAACAATGTATATTTCTACACTTTAGATTTCCTATGGAAGGCACGCAGCAGAGTGTGACTCACAAGGTGAGCAGGACGTGGCTGCCAGTGGGCACTGCTGGCACAGCTGAGCTGCAGAGCTGAGCAGCAGCAGCTGTGGGGCTGACAGTCACTGAACACCACTGACATGCAGAGGTCTGCCATTGCTCCATGAAACAAACTACAATAAATTGTAATAAACACAGGCTGTAAAATACCAGGAAATCAAAGAAAAAGAATAAGGAAAATAAAAATGCACTCCCTTAGGCTAATCGCTGTTTTAATTTCATCGCCATTTTCCCAAATTTCTGCTCTAAGAAGCTAACAAATTTATGAATCCTGCACTGAGAAATGTGCTCCCCTTTAGATGAGTATGACAGAGTGTATGGGTGTATGTGTGTGAGGAGGGTGTTGGCCCTTCTGCTTATCAGTATGTTCAAGCTTAATGCTTAATGTGATGACTTCCCCCACAGCTGCTTTCTCATTATTACTCAAGTAGGTTAGTTTCAAAATGATATATCCAGTAAGTCACTCTACAGATGTCCACTGTCACCCTATGAATCCTCTGCCTTATTTCCTCAATGTGCATTATTTTTTTTTCTGAAATCCTGAACCGACATTTGTCAGAACATAAATTGGAACTTTGTAAAATTACTGTAGTTAATTGAGAGTCTGTAAAATTCTTACCTATCCAAGGGCAAATATAACACCCTGCAATGAAGTGTCATTAAAAATTATTGTATAAATTAAAGCTGAGCTAGGATGCTTTTGTTAATCTTCTTTCCTACCCAAAATTAATTAAAAAAAAAGACTTCACGATCCTACAATCCAAAATAACAATACTCAGGTATACAGCATGACACATGGTATCATACTCTTTCATTAATAAGATTGCTATATGACTTGTGTTTTATTACTGGAATAATATTCAATAGATCTCGCATTTTTCATTGCATACCTGGTCTCCCATTATGGCTCAGATATTTATTCTTTAAAGAAGAGAATATGAAAAGAAGAAATAAAAAAGTTAAATCAGTAGGCTTATATTTCTACTCTGTGTAGAACCACATGAACCTTTTCTTATTTTCCAGCAATTCCAAAAAACCTGAAACAGTTCCAAACCACCTGAATCAGAATGAGAAAGCATGAACTACCTGAAAACATAAGATAGCAGTTTAAAAATTAAAATGGTAAAGAAAAAAATCTTCAAGTAAAAAAATCCTTTCAATTTGGAATACTGGAATATCAAGATATCGAATCAGAGTAAAGCACTTTAACTTCTATTTCAGTTTTTATTTAAATTTACATCAATCCCTTCTTGACCCTAACAATTCAGAGAAATTGAAACGGAGCCAAGGAAAAATTCATTGCCACCCAATCAGTATTTCCCAACAAAATTTGACCTGCCCCTAGCTTTCTCCTGATACTTGACAAGGAGATTAATTTATTTATGAATTTTTCAACTTTAGTTTTTATGTTTTTCTATAGGAAAATACAACCAAAACTGGGGAAGAGGTTCGAGCATAAATATATTAGACAGCTCATGGAGAGACAACTTGCTGCTATTAATCCTGCTGGCTAATACCAGGCTAATTACCCTGCACAGAGTCCTCCCTCCAAGGCATGAAGAGTCAGGATATATTAAATAAAGAGTGAGTGGCTTGCTACAGTGCAGGTGCATTGAGGCTCTGTGGGTGTCGGGTGGGTGTGGGCAGCACCCCAGGGAGCAAAGCCCAAAGCTGTGGTGGGGCTGTGAGGGAGGTGGTGTGGGGAAGGCTCCAGGCCACTTTCCTGCAGAGCAACCCCAGCAACATCAAATTTGGAATGGCCACATCCCCAATGATGCCTTAGGTTTTAACTTTTATATTTTTCAAATCCTGTACTGCTAGTGTAACTCAAGTTTCCTGTAACTTAAGTGCTGTTCTCTCATGCTCAGACAGACACAACAAAGCCTCTCCAGCTCGCTCTCCAAGGACATCCAGACTGTCCTAGGCCCAAAAGTGTAAACCTTCATCTTGGGGAGAGGGGGGCAAGCTTGGGGAAATTCCATCCTTGGCTGGGCTCTGCTTGGTGAATTTATGCTGATATAAAAGTGTGAAGAACTCGTGACCTATCATTGCTCATTTTGGGACCCACTGAGGCAGGATCCTCTGGAGCCCAGAGTGTACATCTGAAGGCCTTTCAAATAAATCCCTCCTTTATTCCTTTAGTCCTGTCTAGTCTCTGTTTCTAGGTAGCCATTTAAGGCATCACCAAGAGCCCATCACTCACCCAAGGAAGCCCTGTGGGGTCAGGGAAAAGGGGTTCCCTGGAGGGCAGCAAACCTGGCTGCTCTGTCCTGGCAGGGCAATGCATGCTCGGTGCAGACAGACAGACCAGACACAGGACATGGAAACCACTCCTCCCCATGCAGAGGAAAGGGGCCTGACACTTGTAGAGTGTGGCTTTGTTCAAAATGTCATGGCAGCCAGTTCCAGGGTTCAGGGCATTTCAGTGGAGGAGCAGAGATCATGAATAGTGTCCCTTAATCAATATCCTGTACAATTTGTTTCCTATACAGGCTGACATGACTGTCTATATTTCAAGTGGTAGGTTTATATAGTTGAAAATGGGCAGATTTAATGCAAGTATAGCCATAAAGAGACTTTCCTGAACCAACATTAGTAACACAAACAAATGATTATGTCTGTTGTCTGAAATGCAACAAAAAGCAAAATTGTGGTAGGTGTGACACCTGATAGCTAAATTGAAATTTATAGAATGCATATGGCAGAACTTCATTTTTTTTTTTCATTTAATGATCAAAAACTAGATGACAGACAGTGTAAAATGAAAACAGATGAAATGAATTTCTGAATTGATCCTGCCAAGTTTCATTTTCTCCACAAGTTCTTGGAAAGCCCAGAACCTATTCCCCTGTGCACAGCCAGAATTTGCAGATTCTGCACTTTACCTCCTCATCCTGCCATCTGACAGTTTGCCAAGTCCTGTGTGCTGCAGAATGATTGTGAGGAGAGGTCTGTTTATTATGGTACCAAGATCTTTCTGTCAGACTTGATAGCCTAATTTTTATATGGAGTACAAATAAAATATAATAATACATAAATATATATATACACACGCACATATTATTTATAAAAGTTTTCAAAGTCACAGTCATTATAATGCTTTCTCTGATGAAAGTAGAACGACTGGATAATAAACGAAGTGTAATGGGAGTTTGATATGAGTTTTTAAATGTGGGCTGAGGTAAAAGGTGAACATAAGCAACGGATCCTTTTACTTGTCTGATATGAAACAAGGTTCTCTGTGGAATAAGTTTCAGACAGGCATGGAGAATTTATTTTTAATCAGCTTTAAAATACAGTCTATAATAAGCATGCCCTTAGGCAGTTATACTGTGCATGCCATCATAAAAAGAAGGAAAAAAAAAAGAAAAAAAGCTTACAATGAGGCTTAAGAAAAATGGTCAACTGGATGCTAGGTTTTTTAATCTATGGTTATCTTTGCCCCTGCTGAGGATTCCTATATCATCTTTTCATCAGGAGAGTTTGGCAAAGCCACTCAGCTGGTGTTGTATGTTGGGAGCCACAAAAATCAATATAGGGAATATGAAGGCAATTTTTAAGAGCTAATGTGTGAAACATTAAAAATCCATGTAGTATAAACCATGTATAATCTTACCAACTCCCCGGCTCAAACGGATCAAACAGCAGAAATTGTGGTATATTGCACACTAAAGTGAAATAACCTTTAAGGCTGAAGATTGATTCTTTTGGGAAAGTTTTTACAATACGGTATATTAAGCACTTCAGAGAGAAATAACATGCATTCTCATAACAGGGATATACACTTGCGAAAGAAAACAACTGAGCAGTGATCTTATGAGCTAAAGGAAAGGATTCAAGCTTAGATGGGAAAAGCTCAAAATTTATGCCTTTTCATAAGAAAATTATTGGATAGTTTTCATTTCAGAGCATAACATCTTTCAATTAAAGCTTTTAATTAAGACATATTAGCTACCAATTTATTTAGTTTTTTCTTGGAGACAGCATATGTCATATAGCCCTAAAATTATTTTGGATAAAGCATTATAAACCTCTTAAGCATCTAATGAGGTCCAGCCCTAGGAAAAAAAATGCCTTTGGCAGGGTTTTCATGCACCAAAGGTACCCCACTAAAATCAAAGTAATTGTTCTGGGGAAAGAATTGTGCAAAACACCAAAGCATGCTACAGTCTACCCCAAAGAGATGAGAGGTGGGGAGTGTTTCTGTCTTGGCTGGGTAGCTGGAAACATGGAGAACAGAGAGATGAGGGGACATGCCAAGGTTATGTACAAAGTCTTTGTCAAGGCAGGATCTAAATATACATCTTGAGAGTCCTAGAGGGCACAATAATGTCTCATTTTGAATCGAAGTACTCTTTCTAATTCAGTGCAATCTTCCAAAACAATTATAGCCTACAGCATATGCACAATATCATTGAAAAAAATTAACATGTGTTTTGTGTAAAATTCCCATCACAATTATCCTCCTAGCATACTGGTATGAAATCAAGAATAAATAAAGAGGTAGGTAAAAGGAAAGAGTAATACACAGAAAACACTGAAAAATGAAAAATCTTCACCAATGCCCAAACAGAGAATTAGAGCAGACATTCCTGCTCTCAACCCTACCAATTTTCCCTACACTGGAGGACCAGATTAAAAGGGCAAAGGAATCAAAATGTGAGCCTAACTGGAACTTGTCTCGGTTTCTTTGCAAATACGTACACAATATCTCCAAAGAGATGCACTTCGCAGCTTTGCAATGGGAATAATATATTTCCTGGCTCCTTTCTTAATTATTTCATTGAGACCTATGGAAGTCCCTTGTCAAAACTTTTGCTGTGATGTAAAGTCACACTTTTTATTATTTAACATTTTTGTATTGTGGATATTGTATTTGAAGAATTTCAACTGAAACATTAGAAACCTTCTCCTTCAGAACAGAAGTGTATCAAGTACAGAACAGATTTGCATAAGACTTCTTAAGAGAAAGAGCATGATTAAAAATGCCCCTACAACACCAAAAATACCTGCTAGTAGTCAAGAACTGAAGGAGGAAAATGAGATGCTTCAAAATATAATGAACTCCTGTGCTGTAATAGTAAAGAAAAAAGAACAGAATTTTCAAACTGTCCAGGGGAAAGAAAAATAAAAGACTGAGTAAGATTTTTTGAATAACAGAGAAGGGGAAACAACCACCAGGACTTAGGCATGGCAAAACTACTGTGTAAACACTTCTCTTCATACTTATAATAGGAATTAATCAGAAGCAAAGATATATTGGATGCAAAATCCAAGAAAACAAAAGGAAAATGTAAAACTGGTCTTCAGTGAAGGGAATGTAAACACACACTTAAGTTAACCAAAGAAGGTTTCAGGATCTGAAGGGGTTTGCTACTTGGGGCCAAGGAACTAGCAGAGATGATAGCAGGGGGCATCTGACAGATTTTGCAGATCAGGCTCCACCACCAAAATGTTAAACAAAATGTAGCTCTCGAGTTTAAACAGAGAGGAAAGAATGAGTGACCAGGACATGTAAACTTTTAACCTGGCTTTTGTTCCAGGTGAAGAACTTGAAAGGATCACAGAGGAATTAATTTATGAGAACTGATGGAGTGGAAAGCATCTCGGCAGAGTCAGCTTGTGTTTGCTGAACTCAGGCTAACATTACCGATCGACTTTTTCCACATACTGAATTGGGTAAAAGAGGATGAGGTAAAATTAATCTGGACTGCAGCAAGATGTTTTGATCTAGTTGCAATCAGAAGAGCCACTGAGATAATGGAGATGAATTGCTGGCTCAAGATGATGATATGGTGGATGGTGATTAGTTTTCAGATAGAGTATTATCAGGCTGAGTCATGGTTCAGCTCAGCCAGCACCGTACTACATAATCTCTAGTGATTTTAAGGCAGTGATTAATTTGGTCTTGGTCAAACCTATTGTTGGGATTGGGAGCAGCAATAAATATTTCCTTAGAGTTACCATTATATACATTAAAAGCATCTGAGAGGCACTCTAGGTATTGATGGAGCAGCTGTTATGAGCTCTTATGTCAAGGAATGGAAGAGATGGTGAGTCACAATTTATAGAACAATTTTTTAAGTGTTACTTAGAAACTGATTACAAATACAGTGATGGCAGGAAAGCAATGAGAAAACAAGGGGAATAATACCCATAAAATGACCATTGAAAAGCCAGTTTTCTCCTGGGATGAGTACAAGGGGACATAAGCTATGCTTATTGCATAGTAATGTGTACCCAGCTTGAGCTGAGTCCAGAACACCACCAAGCAGAAGCACTTGCAGTTTCTCATCGCTTCTAGGAGTGTGACAGGCTCTGTGTGGTACTGAGCGGAGAATTCAAGTCAACAGCATTCCCAGTTCAGAGAGAAGCTTCAAAGCAGTTCTAAATGGCCTCAATTACATTTAGAATACCACAAAATATGCATATTATGTCCAGTGGGTTTTTTCTAAATGACATCACAAAGGGAGAAGTGGTTAATCAAATGGGAATTTAACATGAAATGCAGATTTCCCCACTCAAGATGCCATTGAGCCTCCTTCTCCACAACAGTCTTACAAAGGCTCTACTTTGCCTGCCAGCAGCACCACTCCACATAGCCCTGTTCTTTGTCCTCCATTTTATTGCCCAGACTAGAATTTAGAGAACAGCAAAGTACATTACTACTTGGAGATTGAAATAATTAATTTGCACTTGGGTAGGGGGAAGTTTCAACAGCCCTGACATTTTTAGCGCTGCACTGAGCCTTAGCTGCTTCTCCCCAGGTAGGGAACAGCCTCTGGACTCTTTCTTACTTCTTCTCATGCTAGTCCTGTTCTGGTGTTCAGGACACTTGTAGAAGAACAGATAACAGCTCATGAGGGACACTGATCACCTTATGAATGCTCTGTACCAGCCCTACTTTCTTACAACTGGATTGGTTCTATGGGGGAAGAAAGATTTCAAACCCAGAAATGCTGGCAGTAGCAGTTATGCTGATTTGCCTCAGTATGCTCATTCAGAAATCAGTCATTCCAATTCCAGTCCAGATCTGCTGGGACTGGAATAATACTCTTTGTTGTTCAATGTTTTCTTGATTTTTCCTTTACATACACACAAAATTTTGTATTCCCATACCTCTAAAAGGATGTGTTTTTACTTTTTCCTGACTCCTCTTCCTGGCAGGAAACTGCATCAGCCTCTCTGTGTTTAGTGTAAAAAGAGATTAAAGAGTCAAGATGGTGACTTTGGACAATGTTTTGGCACTATTAATTTCACAGAGTTTTCTTCTCAATGGTAGGTACTATTTCCAGAGTATTTTCCACTGCTTTTTTAGTGTCTATTCTCCAGGATAATGAAGAAAAATGCTAACATTTTTTTTGGAGTGTTAGCCATCCTGACAACAAAAGAGAAAGAAACCAAGTTGTCTTTATTTTAGCAAATTAACCATGTGCCTTATATCAGTGGGAGGTGTGCCCCATTGAGAGGAAATAATAGCCCCTGATTTTATGGAGATCTATGCCAGGCTATGGGCTTGGCTTCTGATCTGCACACAGAACATTATCGGTGCTCACAGGTTTGTTGGAATTATTCCTCTATGCTTATGCTGACAGAGACCAAAGTAGATGAGAAAAAGAGGAAATATTGGTTTAGCCTTACTTCCACAGAAGGGACTTATATCACAGCATACCATACTGTAAATGCAAAAACGTAATATAAACACAGTATTACAAGATCATGGTCCAAACACAGCGGTGTTCACCTTTCTTTATACACTTTAAAGACAAACATCTCCTTTTCCTACCCATTAGTATAGCGCAAAGATTATGACCCAGAAACATTTGTACACAGGTTTAACTTCGACTAGTAATAGTAAACAAACCTTTCCCCTGGCCTCATCACATATTTAAAGTTGAGTATAAGACCTAAGAACTCCCAAGTCCAGAAATATGAGTCAGGGTTTACACAGAGAGAATTGAGGTCCAGAGGGATGCAGTTGCCAGGAAGTGACTATATATCAGAAGGAAAATTGAATTCAGACCTCTGAGATCCAACTAAATCGCAAAAGCACATTTCCTCTATTTAATCATGAGATAAAAAGTGAGACTGAAGAAAAACTTCAATTTGTTTGGAAACATTCTTGCCTCCATTTTGGGGCCAGATTTCAAAACCAGTGCCTTTATAAAATTCAGAAAGGTAAGTGCCCACGGAAAGGGCTAGTGGAAGACTCTGATTTCCCATTTGCTTGTTGATGTTTTTTTTTCCCCTAACAAGAATTCCTAAAATAATCTAAAATATCTGTTTATATTAGAAGAAGACAACAGTTTAAAATATGCATACCTGTTCTAGTGAGTTGAAAGTACAATGTAACTACGATTTTATTACCATATCTTTTGTTCTCTGGGTTTCTATTTCAAGGGTTTGATCAAAATTAATGTGGTTTCTCTACCCAATGGCATTTATTTTGGTTATAAGATTAGAAATGTAAATTTGCAATAAAAGAAGAAAATAGGAAGCTGTTTTTAATGAATATTTTACACATGACTAATTAACAGAATCCCCTACAGGAATTTGGAAGTAATAAGGAATTGACTGAAAATAAATTAAAAATTAATAAAGGGGTCTCCAAACAACTTTGTTTATGAGCATTACCAGTTGCACTCTTAGTTATGAATATTTCAAGCTGCTTTACTATTCAGGATATTTTATTCTTGGAGCGTTCATAATTTTAGAGGTGATTAGACAAAAAAAGAAGAACAACACAAAACAAAACGTATTGAAATGATAAAGCCTACCTGGGCAAAACTTGCTAATGCACAAATAATGGCTTAACATCCATTGTTTTTGCCTAATAATACCTGTGGTATGATGTTCCTCTTAATCCTCATCTTCTAAATGGAGGGAGCAGAAATGATCACTAACTCATTGAGAAAAATGAAAAAACTTTTCCCAGACACTGTCTGAAGACAAGAGCTGCAGGGATGCAGCTGTGCACAGCTGTGTTTGAGACCTGCACAAAGGTACTCTGCCGATGGCAGAAAGCATGATCACCACCCAGCTATCTTTTCCCCATTTTCTCTGCTAAATCTATACATAAAAGTGCATTGCAAGACAATGGTACAAAACATATATCTTTACGCATTTACAGCGTATCATCATTTATATCAGTATAGCAGAAATATTACCTGGAGAGGGAAGAGGGGAGGGAGAAACACGTGAATGCTATGTGTTCTCATTTACCTAATGTAATGTTTTATCTAGTTTAAAAGTCTTTGGAATAAAAGTGATTTGAATTCTCTAGCATTGCCTTTGATATAAAAACTAGAATAAAAAAATTCCTCAGAGAATTTAAGGTAAACCATCCAATACCTTTAGCTGAGGAAGGTCAGAACACAAATCTGAAGAACAGAAAAAAAAAGAAGTAAATGACCATTTCAAAATAAATAAATAGATCCCCTTCACTGTTAGACGATCCGAGATGATCTGATTAACTTACATATCCTCGTACCAAAGACAAATTACAGCAAAACTAGAATAAAACAGCAAACACTTCCTGAGGGTTTCTGTTTGGTTTGTTTGTTTGTTTAGAAATTAAAAACTAAAATGAAACCATGGCAGCTGGTCATTTTCTTCTCTCTGAATTCTAAGGACTAAAGCCTTTTCTTGGGTCATATGCTATCACCAGGAACAGAGTTCCAAAACTGTGACACAGTGCATTTTTTTTTTTTAAAGCAGTGGTGCTTCCTGCTGATACCAAATGTTCACAGAGGAGATACTTGGTATGTGTGTTAAGAATTAAAGAACCAATACATTCAGTGTAATCACTGAAAACTCTGTGAAGGTTCCCTCAGTGAGAGCTTGATGATCATTGCCCAGAATAAAATGAATAGCAGAGTATATTTGTAAACTTGTCCCCCCAAACAAGAATATACTACTACTACAACTACTGGTAATAAAAAATAATACATTTGGTCATATATGAAAAGAGAAGTCACACACATTAATGTAGGAAATTCTAGCTCTTCCCATCAGTGGCACAGTTCCTCTGTGCAACAGAGAAAAGAGCTCTTTCCTAGCTAAATGCTTGGACAAGTATCAGTCCCATTTTCATTCAGTTTCCAGGCAAATATGTCTCACAGAGGGTGCATGTCACCAGTGTTTGATGACTCTTTTCAAAGGCTGTATCAGACAAGATGTATGTGTCATCTCAGCTTTCTCCCTCCTGCCAGGGAGACAGAAGAATAGCAAGAGAATTCTTCTACCTTCCATGATAAAATTACACATAAAAAACCAAGATTAAAAAAGATACAAAAAACTACTCCCAGCTTTTAATTCACTAATTGCTTTTACACTGTCCCTGCCACCTGAGAAATTTAAGGTATCTTAAATCATGAACTAACATTTAGGGTGTGACCTACTCCCTTGGAAAAAATCTACAGATCTCTTGGGAATAAAGAAAATGATGACTCCAGCATCACCAAATGCAAAATCCCTTAACATCAGTAAGAACCCATTACACTTCAGGCCTGGCAGTTCTCCTCATAAAATTAAAAGTTTCTGTTCCAGTGCATGGAGGGACTAGAAATTCTCTGTCACATAGAGGAAAGTCACATAGAGAAGTATTTCTCTGATCAACAGCACAGAGTGATTAATTATGTTTAACATTTCTAAAATAGATGCATTTCCCTGTGTCTTAAAGAATGAAACCTAAAAAATGCATGGTCAGATTTGATCTTAGGCAGACTCCAACTAAACCTAGGAAAGCTGCTAAGTCTCTGAATTTCTATCTGAACCTGACAGTCCTCAGATATCCTGTGCTAGTAATTTAAAATTACAATAGGTACTCTTGAAAAGTCAAGGACTTCTCTCCAAGTGTGGAGTCACTTGTTAGTCTCTGATCATTTTTTTCCATTGCCCTTGTCTAACAATGAACCAACTAAATAAAGCTTCAAACAGTTTTCACCAATCTTTAAATGTGATGTGTTTCTTAAAAATGGGAGGGCCTGGTGGTGTAGTGGTTAAGCACACGGCATAGCAAATTGCCGAGGCTCGGGTTCGATCCCGGCCAGGCTGCTCCCCGGGCAGGCAGTGCTCGTTAACCCTGCAAGGGGGCAATCTGCCTACGTCCTGAGGAGGACCTCAGCTGCCACTGTCCAGAATCGCTTTGGCCCGGCAGATTGAACCTCGGGATCAAAGGGTGGGCTCAGATCTGCGCGCCCTGTGTCTCACCTAAAAAATCCAGTGCGCAGGCTGGGAGGTCTGAAAGGAAAGAGGCCTCCCCCGGATCTTCGTACGCGAAGACTGGCCAGCAATGTTTCTTAAAAATAAGTAACTGATTATGATGATTTAGTTATCAGTAAAAGCTTTTAAATAAAACCTAAAATATATCTGCATTGTAAAAAGAAATTGTAGTTTCTGAGGTTTATTGATAAGGCCATTTATTAAGGACTTCGGAGCTGATTTGCTCATTTGAAGATAAGCTTCGAACAACATTTGCTGGATATTCATTCAATTCTCCAACGCCTCTGTTCATTTCCCCTGTTCCTAATGGAAATACTTGTTTTTTTTTTCCTTTTTCTTCTTTTTGGTAGAAAATCACCTTGCGCGCTTCTGAGTGGTTTGCAAAGACTAGACTGAAACAATGTCTAAACATAAACATAATAGCTGCCATCATAACATCAACTGGCAAGGAGTCAAACCATTGGGAACGCAGTTTTTTTGGAAGAAACAAGACTCCTCCTTCCTTCAGGAGTGCCCTGGGAGTGCCATGGGACCATTGGCATCACCCAGCTGCAGAGCCCGGGCGGGCAGGGAGCGAACAGCTGGGGAACAGTCTGGCTCACAGATGCTCCAGCACTGCTCAAAAGGCTTGTGGTGAAACCCACGGATGTTTTACAAACAGCAAACCCACAGCTATTCTGGCTGTGCATAGTCAAGTTGCAAAAAGCGGTTTGAGGTTCCAGGCCAGCTCTCCCCAGATTTATAACGCATTGTGGTGGTTTCCTCTGTGACCGCAGTGCGTTTTTTTTCCCACAGGAGTGGTGGCAGGAAGGAGGAGCAGCCTCTCCTCCCCTCCCTGTAGCACTACAGACCATGCCCAAAATTCAGTACAAAATTCAGCACCAGATTCAGCTTTGTCTTTGCACAGCCACCTGCCAGACTGTAAACACTTTGAATGCCAAACCTTTCAAATCGCTCTACCAAAGAAGTAAACCATGCCTTTAGAAAAATGGAAAGATCAGACACAGACCCTGATTGACACTTTGCCAGAGTCCTTCTTTAAAACGATCCCAAAATCCAAAAAAGCAATTTGTATATATTTTCTAAGGTTTTGATGTACTAATTAAGAAAACTCTGGCAAATCTGCCTCACAAGACACGTGTAACAGGCAAGTAAACAATAAACCAGACTTCTGAGGTCATACTGTTTAGTTCAACAATAATGGAAACAAGTAGAATAAGAAGTGAAAAGTGAATGAAAATGTTGAAGTCCCTTAGGTATAAGTTCTTCAGGTTCTCATTTTACAATATGTCTTCAGATCAGCTATAACAGGGTCTAACTCTATAATTCATATTTATAATACAGCACCAAGAAGGTGAGCAGAAGAGGTAGCAGTAATTTGCACTAGCCATTGTGGAAATACAAGTGATAGTTCTAATGGACTCTTATGATAAAATACAAGAAATTATTGAATGTTGAAAAATGAAATGCAAAAGAGCCTTGTGTACTAATTGTGTATACACTGAGTCATGCTCCATGGGAGAAACAAAATTCCTTTACTCAAAAAATAAAAATAAAAATAAAAGAAAAAGGACTATCAAAGTCAAATCAAAGTAATGATTTGAAAGCAGAAGTCTGTCCATGTATAAAGAGCTAAAAACTATAAAAAACAGATTGAAAAATATGTTTAATTGACATTTCTAGCATCTGTTTTATTTTCATCTTCAATTAGGAGCCAAATTCAATGAAAATAAGTGTTTTGGCTCTGAGTCAAGTTAAATTTTTCCTCGTTTAGTTAATTTTTAGCAAGTGCAATTTCAATGCCTTGTATTTTTTTATTTATTTTTCTATTTTCATGGCTCAGTCTTTTGTAACACATCTAGCATATGTGAGTGAGTTTTAGATCAGGAATAAAGCAATATACATTAATATTTCCAGTAAAAGCTACGAATCTCTGCCATGCCTTCCTATCCTCCACTTCCTATCCCCACTTCTCCCTTCCCCAAAAAACAGTGATTTTTGGCAGTTACTTGGACCGATTTTCTCTCCAATGCATGAAGAATTCTGAGTTCTGGTGAAAGCAATGATCAAATATAATTTAGTCTTTTACTTCAGTCTCCCAGCAGAGCTCTTCCCACAACAAATTGAGCATCATTTCCTTCCCTATCACAAGCCTAAACTGTGAGAGGTTTATTTCTCTGCAGACACCACCCTAGTTTCTGTCCTTTCCCCAGATTTCCTACTTGCATGCTATCAAGACCAGCAACTCGGCTTATTTTTGACCAGGTGGATGCTTTACCTTCTGCTTCTCTGAAGTCCAATCCACTCTTGTGGACTCAAAATTTCTGGGGGTGCAGGTGGTGCACTGCCCCTGGCCATTGCTGTAGTGGTTCATACATCCCATTAGAACTACTCCAAACTCTCTGGAGCCCTACATGTCAAAATTCACAGCCTAAACAAATTAGGGGGCCCCTAAGAAACCACTACCTGTGATCTGTTTGCTATCTGAAAGACTTGCTAATAAATCTTTAAGTCAGATTTAGCTAAGATACAGCTGTGTAGGATCCTTACTTGAAAAGGAAAGGTTTTATGATGTGAGCAGGTCCCAAGAAATTTTTGTCTTTAATGACAATACACTGACAAGGACAGAGATTTTTAAAACAAATCAACTATTCACTGTAGCTGTGAGTTCAAATAAGGTGTATTTGATTGCTTATTTTCCTTGTTGCATTACCCAGGGACTGTAATATAATTTGCTGGTGCCACCTGCCCTATTCAAACACACTAAAATGAGGATTCTTTGCTGTATTCTGAAGAACATAGCCACATTGTCCTTTGATCTCAAGCTTGTATTAAAAATCATGTTTGGATGTTTGATTTGTTTTTACAATGAGTAAGCAGGCAGTGTTTTGCAGTGGGTTTCCATAGTCAGATATTCACTTCTATCAGGCACTTTTAAATAAAGTGTTGGTATGGAGGAAAAGTACAAAGCTGTTCTAAAATGAAGCACACTGATTAAAAATTAATAAATATGTTCAAATAATGAAAGACTATAAAATAAGCCAAAATCTACATTCCAATGCAGGCAATGTATGAGGATCACAACATGTTTACCTTAAGTTTCTCTTTAGCTCTACTGACAGCTATTCCCAGTAACACTGAAATAATGATAACACTCCTTTCATTCTCTTTCCCTTATATATGTGCATATATATATATATATATTTGTATTTCTGTATTATGACGCATAGATACTAGTCCTGGCATTTCTTCTGTAAACTTAACTCTGATTCAGACCTCAGCCCTGCAGCCTGGGAGACTGAATTACCTCATCCCAGAGTTTTCAATGAATGGTATTTCTGTGCTCACAAGAGCTGAATCCCAGGTATTAAACTGAGAGGTTAAGTGCCTACACCTGTCTTGCCTGCGACCCTCCTGCTTTGATACAATTTTTAGCTCCTTGTAAGAGATAATTAAGCCCCAGAAACACTTTCATGGGAGACCTTTGAGCATTCATGTACATCAGATCAGGGCTGGAATCTGCAGATTGCTGATCCTGACCCTTTCTCTCATAACATCAAAGTATTTCTTTTTTATTTCATGAACAGTCCTTGAAACTGCTCCTCTATCCACTAAAAAACTATAGTAGAGCCAATTAGGAAATTGATTGGGCATTAAACTGAAAAATCTCTGTTTATAATCTTGCCTTCATGCAAGCTGGCTTTACAACAGGACTTACCTATAGCAAATAGTCAGGACCATCAGAAATGGTATGATGGACCATTGTATAAATGGAAACTTGCAGTCAGTCAGAGGAGTTTGCACTTCATTGATCAGCTAAGATCAGAAAAAAAGATCTGTAAGTGCAAGTCTGAAAGCAAGTGTAGTTCTTAGACATCTTGTTTACATGGACCAGAAACTAAAATGTCTGGATTCCTCAGTACTGTGAAGCTGAATTTAAAGACTCAGTAAACCAAAACACTTCCCTAAACAATAGGTAGCCAAAACCTCAGACAAAAGAAAGAGCTCAACCTCTGACTATGTCATGACCATGTCATGAACATTTCTGAACCAACATTTTGTAGCAAAGCCATTGTGTATTTCATACACACACTCAAAAAAAGTTTGTATCATTCTCTTTGCATGAATATTGGTCATTTCAAAGGTACACAGGAGATATAAATGTTACATGCTTTTCAACATGGGTTATGTTATCAGTCATATATAAAAGGTAAAAATATATCTGGAAGAAACAGGAGAATTTAATGTAAAACCTTTTTAAATAGGAGGACTGAATTTTGGCCAGTAGCATCTTTTATCCAATGCCTCATCAGGTAGAAAGCTCTCTTTCCCTGAGGGAGGGAGGATGGCGTGAAAACAGCACTGTAAATACACTGAATTATTTCTTTCATAATGGTGTATTACTAATGACTCCCTAGTTAAGATTGAGTTGAGATTTGCATTCAAATCAAGGCTGAAACATCCTTGTTTCACACTTTAATGGTTGAGTCGTCTCTAAATTTGGCGCAGTAAATTTCAGAGTAGAGTTTTGCTTGTTATTTTCTTTAGTAAATATTTACTACACAGTATTAGATATTTGCAAAGGAAAGTTGCAAAGGAAACATTTCTTTTTGTGTCTCATTGTCTTGGATTTTACAGTCCTCAAGCCCAGCAAACTTCACAAATACCTAAGTGCATATATGAGTATGTGCACATCTTACAGCCCTTCAGCTTACCTGGTAACTTACTGCCAACATAGACACTTTGGAAATTCTGAATGGAGCACAAACTGATATTTTGCCAAACCAGCCAACCAACCTACTGGAGCTGTATGTAGAGGAGACCCTTCATCCAGGCTCTTGTATTTATAATAGGTCCCTTGATCCTTGGGTTCAGTTTGCTTTTTACACGTGTGGAGCTGGACAGCTCAGCACATGTTTAATATAATAATTTTTGTATTAATGCTTGTTGTTACAATCATGGATTTTTATGGTTCCATACTTTGATCCATAAAAATGACACAATCATAACTGTTACAGGAAAATAAAACACTGTTTTGTTATAGAGATGCATAACAAGGTGAGAGAATTAGAGAACTGACCCACAGCTAATCATAAGGACCGGAAAAACTGGGTTGTGAAATTGAAATGGAAAATTGGATAGGATCTGAGTGAGTAATGTAGTTCTTAATTCCTGCTTTGAATCTTTTCATTGCAAATCTCCTGTTAACCTCATAACTCCTTCACTTCCTCAGCTTTTTTACTCCAATGGCCAAACTCCCTGCTGCCCCAACCCAAGGTGCTTCACCACTCTTATGTGTGTTGTTTGTTTAGTACTAAGCCAGAAAATTCACCAGATTGAAGCCAAGCAAGAGGTGAGGATTTGTATTAGCTTAGGTTTATGGTAGGTAGGGTTAAGGAAGAGGCCAAGGAGGAAAATAATAAATCAAATGCCAGGAGAATATCAGGTAACTTCAGAGCTTATTTGCCTTTCACAGCTGGTATTAGTGGCATGTGCAATCCAATAACCCCATCCATGGAAAAGAAAGCAAACAACAAACCTGTATGGACTTCATACAGTATAGCAAATATTTGGTTCAAAGTATTATGTTACAATTGGATTATGAATAATGGGTGGAAATTCTCTTTGATTAAGCAGTGCTGGATGAGTAAATGAGTAGCCTCAGACCAAACAGATTGTGGAAAGAATTAGCACAGTTCTTGAGAAACCTGGCAATCAGAAAAAAAAAAAAAAAAAAAAAAAAAAAAAAAAAGAGAGAGAGCATTACAAGAGTGCAACAAATAGTTCCCAGCTTTAGAAGGGCAGGGAGACTCCAAAGAGCAGTGAACCTTGGGTGCAAGTGAGAGGTTGCCACATCCCGCCCCATGAGAAGCACTGAAAAGTTGTGCCACAGGGATTTTCTCCTCTGTCCATCGTGTTTCCTCCAGTTCCTCTACTGTTTGTCTGTGTGAAAGAACCTTTTTCTCAATTGCATAAAAGGACAAGAAGAGATAAAAGATGGGTCCAGGAAGTTATGCTGCCCAGATAATGACCCTTTCTTTGTTAAAATTCCTAAATGTGAAACCCCAAAGAGAACAAATTCAGCCTCTCATCTTCTATTTCCCTTCCTCCTTTTGTCCGTGTTGCTGTCAGTCTCTTTGACACATTATTCTTCAAACACTCCCTATCAACTCTAATATTTCCCAAGAAAGAGACTCTTTTATGTTCTTCATCATCATGAAGACACCATACATTTCTTTGGGTCAATGAACAACTTTCTGTCTGACCATTCAACCTGACAAGTAAATTACACTCAGACTTCAGAAGAAAATAATACATCTATGACCAAGATCAAACAGAAACCATACTAACAGTGTGTGATTCACCATGGGCCCTTTACTCATTTCAGTGTTACTGGAAATATGGCTTATCAATGTTAACTAACCTAAATATTTGCATGCTTTTAAAATCAAATGGAAATTTTAAGATTTCACTTATCTCCAATCCAGAAAGCCTTTGATTATTTGTCGCTTCCAATGACACAGCAGCATTTAAAGAGAAAAGCTGCCAGGCCAAGCACAGACCAAAGGAACGTGTAAATTATCTATTCAGAAGCCCTAACTGGCTGCAAAAGATACACCACTGGTGCACTTTAAGTGAGTGCAAATGACAATAAAGTGCTGCAGGTCATGGAAGGGAAAGCAAGTGACTGTCAGAAAACAGCCTGGTGATGCAGTATAGGCAAAGTAGGCGACAGCTGAAGGAATGAATATTTAGATACAGGACTGAAAACAAATATTTTCATTGTAACTTAATTTAAATTTTTTTTGATGGAAACATTTGAAAGTTATTATGGATGCAACAGAAACTGAACTGTAGATTTGTCTTGAAGGCTTTATTAGGCTATTAATTCCTGTCCTGCATCATATACCAAAGACACAGCTAAAATGAATAAATATTGCATGGTTGTTTTACTGTTTGAAGGATTAGGTACACAAAAGGTGTGATATACACAACTGGTTAATTAATATGAATCTAAAAGATCAAGGTGTCCTATGTGGGATTTTAAGTCTGAAGTACATTTCACTGAGATGTGCATAGCTTAGCCAGCTACTGCTAAGAAAAAAGTAGGAGATAGGAAATTCCCTATGAAAAACAGGACAGTCAGTGTCTCTTCTAAATGATCTAAAAATTAACAAATGTTTAGATGTAATTTATCATAGTTTTATACAATATTACTGATAAATAATTTTTTAATTTGTTTTAAAAGAACAGCTGTGCTGCCCTGTAAGCTGAAAAATTTAGTATTAAACAAGCAACACTGACTTTCATTGGTCTCTACCACTTTACTTCAGCTGGACCACAGTGTTTATTGAATGAACAAAACTCTATATTCTCTGTCTAGAAAGGAGAAGACCACAGGAAGAGAATGGGAATGCTGACACCAGCAGTGTGCCTATGTGAGCCCCTGACTGTCCATCCATTCCTCCCTCCCTCACAGCTGATTCCCCATTTTCCATCTGTTTAATTTGCTTAAGCAGTTAATTAATTTATAGGCAGCTCGTGTCAATATGTTTAGTTAGCTAATCACAGTTAGTTATCTATCACAGGAATATCCCATCTTACTAAAGAATTGGACGCAGCCAGGGACTAGAGGGAAGATGATTTTTGGTTGTCAGATGAGAATTTAATGATGTAAGTGTTGGTATTTTGTCAGAAATCCTACTTTACATCATGGGAATAGGTGTGGGACGTTTTATCTACCTTTTGTTTATAGAGGAAGGATACAGCCCTGTCCTCATGGGAGCTGTCAACCATAGAGGGAAGGGCAATTTACCCCAGCATTTGCAAGATCTGTTCAAAACAGGTGCACCAGGGCAGGATTTTTGTTGTTTATACCTTTTAGAGAAAAGTTCTAGAATTTGTCAGTGCCCCTGTGAACTATGAGTTGTTTTCTTTATGTTTTTACGAGCAAAGGAGAAATTCCCTCATTGATTCTCTTAAGATCTTTCCCCCCCCTTGAACTCTGGTCCCATTTCGTATTCGGTCATTTCCTATTTCACAGGTACTTTGGGTTCTCTCACTGGAGTGGGCCATTCACGCATGGAGACATTTCTTGTCAAATCAGGCTTGAAATGCCACTGCGCTTTTGCTTTTATTAACTGCCTTTACGTGATAATCATCACCTTGCTTGCTGTGACTCAGCACTGAGCATTAGTGATCGTGTGCAGCAGATCACTGCAGTTGGTGAAAAATGTGGGCTTTTCCCTCTCCTCCCTGATAATTGAGGCTTTGCTTAGATGGGGAGAGAGGGAAAATATTAACACCTGGAAATGAGGGAAAAACAAACAACATTGTTGAGCTTCATTATAACTAAGAGCTTTGCTAAAAGGAACATCAGTGCAATTAGAGTGTAATCCAAAGCCCATTAAAGTCATTGGGAATCAGTCCACTGAATTAAATAGGCTTTAGATCAGGCCCACACTGCATACCAGAAGTCACTGCTATCTGAGGGAGATTGCATTTCGAAGTGTGAATAACACTGCTGTACACAGAGCTCTGCTAATAGAAATTCCAGCTCTGTCACATTTTCTGTTGCTGGCATTCTCTTTTCATCAACATTTGTCTTGTAGCAGATTGTGGTTATTATTCTAAATCCAAAGTGCTTTTTGAAAAAGCATCACCATCATCTGGGCAGATCTGCTGAATAGTTCTATAACATAGTGGGCATGGCCATGGCTGACACAGAGCAGTAATAAAAAGACACCTTGGAAACATGTAATTTTAATGTCCTATCAATTTTATAGACATTTTAAATGTTTTGTAGTTATGACCAAATCTGGCTCTGTAAGCAAAAAAAAATCACGATTAGGGTCAGTTGCTGAGAATGCTTGAATATCTTGTGGAAGCCCAATGTCAAAAGGCCTTGAAATAACCACACATTTCTCCCTATGATGCTGCCAAGAAAGGGTAGGTGGCAGAAAGCATTCTAATCATTATTAACAGCTTTGTCCCTAAATTCAACGGTACCCATTGCTGGCCCAGCTAAATATGGTGAGTCAGGACAGGACAGATTTACTGCATTTACTGAATTTAAGGTGAAAACAGGAGTGTGCTAAGGGAGGTGGCATTAAACAGAATTCCTTCACCAACACGCAGCACACACCAGGGCGCTTTCTCTCCTCTTCCTCCCTTTGTATGGATTACTTTTTTGTAGGGATTATGCCCCATCTCTAATATCTACACCCATCACCACCCATGGGCAAGAGACTTGTGTAGAACTGTCGTATCTGGGAGAAGCTCAAGGCACCCCTGTCCTGCTGTGCTCAAGATCTTCGCCTCTAACCTCTATGTCTGATCGTGTTTTCAACATGGGAGTCATTGTGGGAAAGAAAATACAAGTCTAGATAGAGTAGAAGGAAGGGACTTTCTGACTAGGCCCATTTTTCTCACTAGACACATTTCCAGGACTTTTCCAGAGGCTGTGTTTGTAGGAGAGGTGATACGAAGGTAAACCAGCGATGTTTACTATATGCCCTACCATGGACGAGGAGATGAAGGAAAACAGTTATGAAAGAGATACAAAAAACCCAAGTAAAGCAGCTAATTAGCTTGATGAAGCTGAGAGCATATGTCAGCTCTGTATCACTCCAGCTGACAGGCAAGAGAAAAGGTGGTGGCTCTCCGGGGTTGAAGGCGATGAGAGGAAGAGCCCATCAGTCTCTAACCCGAAGACAACTGGTGCAGCTCACAAGAAAATGTTGGTTGGGGAGGTTGCAAAAAGCCTTGAACAAATTACTTTTTATATTTAGTCCAGATAAAGCAATATTAATACTGTGAACTAATTTTCAGTGTTCTTTTTTCATTAGTAGCCTCCAAAGAGACTTACAAATGAATTCTGTGTCAACACCTGACATGCAGACAAAGTAAAGAAACAGCATATGAACTACACTTGAAGAACCTGGACAGTCTTTGAAAAAGGCAGGAAGAACAGATAGAAATAATGGAGAACAGACAACATTTCTTTTTCACCCATCTATGACAAAATTCAAGACAAAGATTAAATCAATTAATAAAAGCAGAAGAATATTCCTTTATCAAATTCTGTGATTGAGCTATTAACTCTTAGATCGGAGAGTTTACAAAACCCCTCAAAAACCTTCTAGAAATGTGGTGGCTGAGAGCATTGAAGTTTTGCTACTGGTAGCAAGTGATAAAATACCAGAAGCCAAGATGTGGAGTTTGCTACTCATGTTATAAATATGCATCCTCCTTTCCCCAGCACAGAAGATAAATTTAAATTCTCAGTTCTTCAATTCAGCTGCATCATTTGGAATTAATTTCACTGAGGAAAAGGCAAGGGATCAAACAAGGTTGATCTCTGTTACAGTCACCAAATGAAATTGAACTTGACGCCAAATATTAATAAACCTTGGGCATGACCAGTGGTAGCAACCGCAAATTTCTGACTGAAGGCAAAATATGTTAGCGCTAATAAAAAAAGCTTGGATTAAATTTATGATCTGATTTGCAGATGAAGCATCTAACACAATTATATTCTGATAAACTCACGCATGAGAAAAAGGCCAGAATATTTTGTCATGATGCCCAGTGTCTGTCTTGGATGAGGTGAGGAAGAGTTTGTGCTTTGGTAGCTGTTTTTTCTGAAGACACCAGAATGACTTACAGACACCACTTCACTTATGCAAACAATGGAGAATGGATAATTACAAGCTGAAATAAAACTGCCCTGGTGTGAAACTCAAAAACAATCCACAAACGTTTAATCAGGTGGGAAGACTATTCTCCAGGGGAAACAGCAATAGAAATTAGGAGATGTACTCTGGACATACTTTTATGCAAAGTGGTCAAGACCTCAATTTTACATTTTGCATTTTCACATTCAATAGCTTATTACCCCAAATACTTTTCTTCATCTTAAATTTAATTAGGACAGGATGCTGAAGTGATGTGCATTGAATAACTTGTGCGCCTTCCTACAGCATATTTTTCTGCCCATTTAAAAAGTCTGATAGGATTACTGTAGAAAGTGGTGTAACAAAGTGTTATCATATTGTGAAGTGAAGGAAATAAAATCAAATTAACACCAATTTAATTTTGAATACAAGTGTCCACAATAAGGTCTTAAAGTGATTTAGCTCCACTATTTAAATGGCAATTCAGATTAATTTTCTGGTAGTCATGCAGGTAAGGTCTTATTCAATAGTGACTGACTGACTTCTCACTTCTGGAGAGCCCTTTCATTGACAATTTAAAAACAGGGAAAGGACTTCATTACAAAAGTGGCTTGGGAAGAAATCTGCTTTAGCTATTGACTGGAAGCTATTGACTAGGAAGTGACAAGAGGAGTAGATCCAGATTATTTAAAACCAAATACTAAGTTCAATACTCATTGGCAATATAAAGGGAAACAGATGAATAATCACAAACTTTTTGAACTTAGAATAAATATAAAGGCAGGGACTAAATGTACCAACATGCAGAGCTTTGAAACATGGTCAAGTCAGAATGCGATCATTTTGCAATCTTAAGCAATTGTGATTTCCATTAAGGGCAACTTTCATCTTTTATTTTACTCACTCTGCAGTAAGGTGTTTGTACCATGGTGTCCAGCTTTGCCCTTTTATAAATGAAATTTTATATGTCAGGTATTAGTGGAATATTAGTATGTGCCCACATTGTCACGCACTGGCATCTTAAAATGATTTTGTGAAGAAGATATTTTAAGTCATGCTTAAACAGAACAAAATAAAAGCAGCTCGTATATATTCTCTGTGTAACAGAAATTGATTTTATCATACTTTGGAGCACATATATCACTTCTGCACACTGCTTCCTTTGTATTTTCTGCAATCTCCATCTCTAGCAAAATCAACAAATGTAGAATATTGCTGCTTAAAAGCACATCATAAAATGTATCTCATGGACACAGGTATCACGTGCTGAATGTCTGAATTGCCATACTTCCAGATGCTGGTTTGGGTAGATGTTTTTACTCACTGTGCTTTGCTATCAGCATCTTTGAGTTTTCTGTTTTCCCAGCATTTAGCTTTTAATATTAAGAGATTTCATTCATTTGTGCTTATCTGCACAAAGACATGGTAAAGAGACTAAGATGGAGGTAGAGAAAAAATCAAAGCAGACACCTTTTATTTTCTGTTCACCAGCATTTCTATTTAAGAGGTCTTTGCTGTATTTCCAAAAAGCAGTACACTTGCAAAAACACAGAGAGAGAAAACTACATCTTCCTGCTTTCCTAAAACGTTTTCCTGAGGCAGCTCAAGGAAAGAAGACAGACATATAATTGTTTTGGTTTCAATAAAAGTAACTAATTTCACCTCTCAGGTCAGGTGTTATGGTGTGATAATGCCATTCAGATGCAGAGTCATTTCTAAAGCAACAAGCACATTTTCATAGCCCAAGGAGCAGTGGCCCAGCCCCTCAGCTGGCATAAATCAGTGCAGTTGCACTGAACCAAATGGAGCGACTCTGATTTACATAAACCGAAAACATGGCCCTGGGTTTCCAGAACCACATTTCCTAATATCCCGGGGATATGTTTTTGAAATAAGTAAATAATTCAGGGCTGTGTTATTCACCTGGCAAGCTCGACTTGCTGTGCTGAGCCAACACTCGAGCACAACCCTTACTGTTGACAGGCGCCGTTAACTTACAATTTCACAGCAATATCAACAAATATCCAGTTTTACTCAGGAATATTATGGAAACCACTTTCCCACCCCAGATCTCTATCATGAAGGAATATCAAATTGCTACTTAGCACAAGAGTTTCTTCTGAAGAAATTGACCATTAGATAGACATCTCATTCTTGCAGAGAGCATGAGACTCAAAGTCCTACTGTAATTAGTCTTTGATGAAGATGGAATACCCAGAGCAGGAGAAGAGAAGAGGAAAACAGAAGAGCAGTGTTATAAATAAAACGGGTTTATGCTGGTTATCAAGTGCTATAATTTAAAAATATGAGAGTTTTCTGTACTAAACATCAGGATGTATGTGGGAGCCCTTGGTAATTCCCCTCAGGCCCACCTGTATCCCACACTTTAAATTAAGGAGAGAGAAAAATACACTGGTTTAAATTTTACAACAGTTTTGGCCTGAAGCAAACCACACATTTTCCCCAACACAAATCAGCTGCATTTAATTCCCCAGACAGCTGGCATGAACACAGCCTCTCCACAGGACACCTGAATTACAAAATTAGCACATTCAGAACTCTAAATCACATTCCATTACATTAAGCCCTAAGGTCCAACGTTACAGAGAAGGAGAATAAATTGCAGAACTTCTCCTAAATTAACCCTCTTAGCACACACTCAAATTTAAATTGCCCTTTCCTCCCCTTTATAAAGTCATGGAAACTTAAACACTCCCTCCTGCCCTTTCTCATCTGTTTCTCTTCTTGCCCAGAAGAGAATGGCACAGCTTATGGGATATAAGTTTAATGCCTTGTCAAAAACTCACATTTGTAAATTAACACATCACAAGCTGTCTGGTCTCACTTAGGAAATGTGCAGGTTAATGTTTATGCCTGGTCCTTCAGACAATACTAACCCACCCAGTTCTCCTCAGCAGCACACTGTTGCCATGTGATGGCACACCTGGCCAAAATAAACACGTGCCCATCAGCTTTTCTTGTGTTCAAGTTCCTGCAAACAAAGTAGTAATTCCTGGGGAAAGGGATGTGAGTTTGTGAGACAGTGTTTTGTGCAGCTATGCAGCCCTAACCTGACTGGATTAATGCAAGTTCTTGCTATGCTATGATTACATTATTTTTCTGTTGCAATTAGTATGAATTATTAGTATGTTTTTATTATTAGTATGAATTTTCGTGTTAGGTATTGTACACTTAAAGACCAGTGTTTTATAGGCTCAGCTTTTGAATTAAAAAGGTAATGAAAAAGTAACTGCAGGCCTTCAAGGAGGAAGAATAGGATCAGAAAAAAAATTACAGCCATGTACTTTAAAAAACAAGTATTATGTTTGAAAAAGCACACTGTTTCCAAATTTTAGATTCTTAATATTAATTACTGAATATCAATGTAATGTTAGTATATCTGAAACAAGTATA
The DNA here is from genome assembly GCA_013396875.1 of Vireo altiloquus. Taxonomy (NCBI): domain Eukaryota; kingdom Metazoa; phylum Chordata; class Aves; order Passeriformes; family Vireonidae; genus Vireo; species Vireo altiloquus. Next base: position 60,433 of record VZRF01010180.1, on the reverse strand, counting down.
AAAATTTGTAAATTTATTCTACATGTGCATTAATAAGAAGCCAACATGTGGAATTTGGTGCTTCCCCCTCATCCACCTCACAGAAGCTCCTGGGCAGTTCTGCATGTGTCTGCTATGCTGAGATGTCTTCAAGGACTTCATAGGTTCAGCTGTGCCTTGAGCTGAAAGCACAATCAAGATTCACTGGTATTTGCAGGGAAGTTCTGTCATTTGTTCGTTCCTTGTCACATTTTTTCAGTGTGACAGGAAAAGGACTGAGTTGAATCATTACAAGTACATCCAGGACATGTTGCTTGAAATTTCCTCGCATCAAACCGTTAGTAATTCCTGCATGGAGATGCCTCTCTGCTGTTGAATCTGCTCTCTTCTATCTTTTCTTTCATACTTTGTTGGCTGTCACACAGAAAATAATTTTTTAACAGTGACATTCATTATTAATATACTTGAGATGACTTGTGCTGTGCTAAGCCCAGCCAGCCAATGTCGCCTCTGCTCTAAAGCCAGGTAAAGTTATGCACTTCTATTGTACACTTTCAACTTCTCTAATCTCTTAAATCAATTATTTCTGAGGTGTTTTTGACTACATGTTCATTCAGTGCATCTTTGCCTCTTATTTCTTGTTACAGATATTAAATTACTGCTGTATTGTATGCCAGAAAACCATGACAACTGTGGCAACAAGTTTTGTTGGAAATTTCAGTGCCTGGAGAATGAGAATAAGAAATGATTGAGTATTTATCTCCAAAACCTTCCTGGAGCCATCTTTGCAAAAAGTATTTTATAAGCAAATAACCTATGTAGTTTAAATTCTCTTGCAAATATTAGATGTAAAACTTGTGATAAAACAGACGGGGGAAAAAAAAAAAAATTGATTGTGCTAAGAAAAAACCCTGCCAGCTAAGCTGGGAATCTTGATCTTTTATAAGATTGCAAGGGAGTTGCAATAGTTAGTAACTTGTTTACAGATATTTGATTTGAGGAAGCAGCTCTCATGTGAAGGCAGCCTGCTCTGGAGAGACTCCTGCTTGGGCTGTGAGTTATGGCTGCGTCTCACAGCGCAGGGCTGCCAGCGCCCTTGGCCTGAAGTGCTTCAGGAAGGTGAGACATCGAGCTCTAGAAATCCAAGTTTGCTGAGGCACAGACCCTTGCAGAGGCCTGCTGTGCTTCAGGAGCAGCTGGAGCAGGCTGTAGGGACAGAGCCACTCTGCTATAAGAGCTCAGAAGGCGAGGCAGTCGCTTACAGGAGGGGCACAGTAGTGACAAAACCGTGTCTCACAAACCTGGGGAGCAGTAGAAGATACATGGCTGTATTTACATTTTTTCTGTTGGAAATGCCATGTGGTGGGCTCAGAAGAGGCATTACTTTGCTAGAGGTTCTTCTGTTGCCTTTTTGTTGCCTTTGGCTGAGCCTCACATGCTCTTTTCCCTGCTGAGGAAATCAGATGAATATCTTGAGGCTCACTCCATGTTGTAGGAAAGAGATAGGTAATACATACATAAACTTTGCATCAGGAGGCTAAAAGAGAAGACGTCAGCTCCAATCTTAAGAAATCATATTGTAGCAGAGGAGAAGAAAAACAAAATTATGGTGGAAGAGTTTCATGAGGAAGGAAAGTGACTCTCTGCCCCCGGGGATACTGGGTGTTAGATTTTAGAACAGAGGAATTAAGCCATGTTGTCATTTGGTTTCTGGCTTTCTTGCAGTGAAAACTAAAAGCATAAAATAACTTTTGAAAACAGACTTAGTTTAAATATGTGCATTGCTGGGTATTCCAAGAAAGGATTTGAAGAATTCAAAGAACTTAATGAAAAATAATAACAACCAAAGAGAATGATTTGTTCTATTGTTCCACTATTTGTGGAACAAATAGAAAATAATGAAAGCAAACTGATTCAGTCTAATCTACTGAAACTAAACTCTTAGTTGAGTACATGATTATGGAAATAATTAAAATTACTGATTGTATGGGGGACAAGAAAATAGCAATAAAGAATATTGAGCTAAAGTATGGGAGAAGCAGATGTTTTTGCAAATATTGTGTGTGTTAGGCTTAGTGAGAGTACAAAAGTGGCAGCATTTTTGAATATAAATAAAATATTTCTTATAAAAAGTGTTTCTAGCTTTTCTTTTCCATGGTTTTTGGTGTCCTTTAGTCAATTTAGTGAGAAATTTATCCTTGGGCATACTTTTTGCCTTCTCTGTCACAGTGCATCAATTATACTTCACTCCATAGAGAGACACTGGCTTGCAACATTGTTTTATACTCTCTTCTCTTATTATTTATGAAAAAAATCCTATAAAATGCATTTTAGAGAAAAAAAGCTTCCACATATTTAACAGTGAGTTTTCATCCATGGTGAATTTTAATGTTCTATATTTGTCCCTGATAAAAACAATGTTAGGTTATAGAATTCAAATATCTTTTCCCTCCACTCTGCTTGGATTCAATCATTGTATCTTCAAAGTCCATGGTGTGTGTCAGCTCATGCTCCAGAAGCCAGCAGTGACAAAGAATTGAGATGTGCTGCCTTTCGCATTCTTTATCATCCTTGCCTGGGAGAAAGAATATTCTTTACTGCAGTCCAGTAGCTGTGAAAACAGAATTGAGTATTCAGTAAGCATCTACCTAACATTATTTATGGAAAAATAACTCAAAGAATGCTTATAACTTGACAGTGTCCATCTGGAAGACTAAGGGTCAGAAAGCTTGGGCTGTGTAAGTGATTCTGTCACCTACTGTTCTACTCATACCTTCTCTCTCTGTGTTAGGTTCCTGACATCTGAATGAGTAGGGGGAAAATTACTATGAAGATATATGTTTTGACAGATCGTTATTGCCATCAATATATGATTTAGATAGGAATACTGCAAGCCAACTCTTTTGTCAGCTGAATCATATTTTAACCCTGCAAGCTGACTTTGACATCCATCTCTTGCTCTTCCAGTGTTTGGAGAGAAAGTTATTTATGTTCTTCTAAAATACAATCAAATAAGGTTAAAAAATACTACCTAATCTGTGCCTCTTTACTCTGAGGAAAACACAGGAAAATTAGTTTATCAGATTATAGATCACAGTTTTCTAAGAATAGGATTTTCATGGAGATTGTTAGCAGAAAAAAAATTATGTATTCCAATGCAGAAATTCCCTCCTCTGCAATCTAAAAAAGCTCCAGGGATACCCCTTTCACTCCAGAGAAGACATGAGCTTGCCTGGGATATGATTTTTGCTGGTATCTAGTTTGGTGGCACAGAGATCCCTAACGTTAATAAGTATTAGCAAGGAGCCATGAAGATGACAGATGAACTGGGGCACCCTCTATGTAAAGAGACACTTGGACTCTTTAGCCTGGAGAGCTAATGGCTCAAGAGTATCTCACCAATGAGTAAAAATACCTGATCGGAGGGAGTAAAGAAGATGTAGTCAGAGTCTTCTTCATGGTACTCACAGGACAAATGAGCTGAAATACTGGAAATTCCATTTAAATATAAGAAATTTTTTTTTTTCCTGTGCAGATGATCAAAAGTAGGAACAGGTTAAACAGAGAAGGTTAAGAGTTTCCATCTGTGCAGATACTCAAAATCCACCTGACCATGCCCAGGGCAATGTGCTCTCACTGATCCTGCTTTGGGCAGGTTTTTGCAGTAGTTGATCTCCAGAGGGGCATCCCCGCCCACCTTGACTACTATATGATTAAGAGGCCAGAGCTTACCATGGGTTTTTTAAAACCTCACAGAAATTTCCTAGGTGAAAAAACCCAATAGATTTATTGTAGCTCTGATGTTTGATGATCTTTACCCTTACCAGGTTCTCAAATTCATAATGAGAGACAAAACCAGCACATTAATATCCTTCTCTAAGAGATAATACCATCTACTAAAAGAACAGATTTATCAAATACTATTTGTAGATATCAGCTCTGTTCAGTGAAAAGACACACAAAATCTGGATGAAGTCAATGAATTTTGCTGATGATACATAAATAGATGTATTTTTTCACTTTTAATGTTAAGCCAGGAAAAGAATATCCACATTAATTCTTTCCTCCTTTGTCAGAGAACTCATGAAATGTCTTGAGGGAATCACTCAGAGATCTACTCTGATCTGCGCAGAGACACAGGATGGGAAGTTTCTTCTTCATTCCCAAAAGGCAAGAAAGGAAGAGTGAGAGAGAAACTGAAAGACAAGGTGTCAAAATCCCGCAAAATTTGCTATCACAAGAACAGGAGATAACTGAACAGTCTGAAACCTGACACCCTAACGTGTCAGCTTGGATGGGATGTGTTACAGACTCAGCTTGCAGAAAGTTGTGCATTCTGTTATTTTAAAACACTGCGACAGTAGCAGCAAGGCTAATTTGTTACATTTGCATAAGGCGTACAAAGAGAGCAATGCTGTTGGGAAAATGATTATATTAGTCTAGAGTACCTGTAAAACAATGGTTGTTCGGAGCAGTCACCGTGCTCTCTGCAAGACCATACATGTTCCCTGGCAAAAACAGACATAAGATCCCTTCGGGAGCTTGACCTTGGGCACCACCTGTTTGCATCAGATGGAATCAAGATCTGCACATACAACTGTTTTGCTCTGTATTTGCAAAATAATCTAAGGTCCCCAGATAAATCTGCTGTACCTGCATAAACTGAGCATCGGTGTGAGAATATTCTTCGATGAAGTGCTGAAGTTTGACCCTGGTGGTCTCCTTTGTACTCTGCCATCAGTGCCAAGAGAATGAAGAGCTATTTTAACAGGACAGCTGGAGATTTCTTTGATGTAAGCAGGGCTATGCCACCCACAGTCATCGGGAACAGTGCAAGGTGTGCTCAGAAGAAAGGCTCTGGCCGGGGGCAGAGTGAGCTGTGCTGGTAGAGCACCACACACTCAGAAGGATATTTCCCATTCAGTAGACTTTAAAAGATTTCTTAACTTCCCTCTATATTTTAGGGATCACCTTCATTTGAAGCAAACTTCTCAGAGAAAGTCAGCATGAAGCCCACCTTTTATCTTTTCTGGCCATGTCCTTAATACATTAAGGAATGATCTTTGTCATCCATTCACATGAGCTTCCTGTGCAGGTACCATGCAAGATAAATACTAATAATAAATATTAATGCCCTTTTATTATTGTTATATTATTGTTAGAAAGCCTAGAGTACCACAGATGTTTGAAGAGCTCATTTACATCATTTGATGACATGTTCAGATGAAGTAATATTTTTGTCTTATTTTATAAAGGTAAAACAGAATAAATCCTTCGTGATTGTTTTGTAACACAATGTGCTTGCACCTTAGCCACAAAAAATGCTGTAAACAGCTAGTGGTACAACTGTCCTCCTCCAAACCTTATCTCTGCTAAACTTTAAGACAGGAGCTCAGCTTTTTCTTTTTTTCAACAAATGAATTCCATAAGTCTATTGGGTAAAGCAGTTCAACCAGAGTGATGTAATATGCAGGATGTTTGCAGGCATAGGTTTAATATGACTACATTGTTCCATATTTATAAATGTGTCACTTTTTACTGGCACAGCTTCACACATTTTTTATGAGAGCTGCTCTTTTCTTGGCAAAGCAACATATTCATTACACCAACATCAAGATTTCAATGAATAGAAACATCTTTTCTTGACTCAGAGGTCTTACTCAGAGGTAGGGCAGATCACAGAGATAAAGCAAGGAAAAACATTCCTGAAATAGAGGAAACTAACTGGAAAAGACATGGGTTTAGGAGGGAATGAGGAATGTATATATTCTGTGGTGTATTGTCTTATTTTGGAAAGAATCAGAATTCTCTTGTGGGTTTGTCTCTGATCCCTTCAAACTATTTTGATGTATACTTGTATGCTTAAAATTATTTCTCCTCCCTTTTATTGTGCTGTCATGTTAATGGGTTCATATGTCACTTTTTATTTTCATTACAATTTCTGTAAGGAACATGAAAAACTCAAATGCCTTAGTAATTTGTAAAGTACCACAATGTACTTTCTTTGGCATGACCTTGTCATTATTGTATAATTTAATTGGCCAACCATTCAACTTCTTTTTTTTTTCCTTAGCCTTATTACAGTGGAAAATGAAAAGACACTTGTCATTGACCAGTCAATCAAAAATACACACCATTTAGAGATGAAAATAACAACCTCTCAATTAATTTAATAGAATTAACACTAATTATGATGAAAGTCTCCTGAGATAAAGATTGAGATAACTACTAATGAGCAGACATTTAGCCATTCCTCTGACAAATCCTATAATAAAATTAGGAATGGGAACAGTTTAATTCAAGCACAAAATTGCAGTTCCAAAATTTCTACCTCAGACTAGCAGATATTTAAGAGACCTCAATTTTTCGCCATATGAAGAGTCAGAGTACATCTCATTTTGCCTGTTCTGTTGGCTGAAGTGTAGATCTGGCTGTAATTTCAAAAAATGTCTTTTCCAAGATACTTGATGACATTTTCACATTTTCGACCACCTCTCTGATGGGAAGCATAATCATTTCACTATTATGCTGTTATTTCTCACAATAGCTTTAGTTTTTCTCACACAGTTTCTCTCTTCAGATGGAGTAATTTTAACCTTGATAAGGAAAGGGAAGTCTTCTATTTTTTTAACCAGTGCCCATAGGGTTTGCAACAAGATACTCTGTGCTCTTTCACAACAGTAACAATAATTTAAAAGAAATAAAATAAGCAATAGACATGACAGAAACTAGTGCTCCAGAACTGGCCATAAATCAGAGAGGTCTGGGGAGAAGGAAGCCACTGGGGAAGGCTGGTTTATTATTACTATGGGAAAATCAGACACTAGTCATTTAGTACCTGATTTAAGGTAATACAGTCTTCAAAATGAAAAACTGTTTAAGACAGAAGCTTTTGGTATCTGTGAAAACAAACACTGTTATCACAGAATCAGTGGTTATCACAAAAAGTATAGCCAGATACAGTTATGAATATTTTTTGGTCCAGTATTCTGGGCAAATATTTAAGATTATATATTCTGGCTCACCGTATGAAGGTTGCATCTCTAATTTAAAACTAATAGTTCAAATCGATTAAACATTACTTTCATTTAGTTAATTTTTTTTCCTAGTAGTTTTAATCAAGACAGCTCTCTCTCCTGCCTTGTAAAAGTCTCCATCCAGAGATCCTATCCAAGGTATTCACCTGCAATTCACTTTCTTCCCTCTGCTCTTCACAGGCTACCTCTGCAAAAAGCCACGAGCAAGAAAGAGAAAATGGATGCAGTTTTGAAAGAAGCCAGCTGACAGTGCTGATTACCTGATGGACACCAGAGTAGAGGGCCCAGGATAGGCAAACACTGATCAGGGAGAAATCACTTTTCTTTCCTCTTCTTTTTTATTTCAGGTCAAAGAACACCCATTTAAAATGCAAGCGTGGCCTTTGGAAAATAAGCACCTAAACCTTTCTGTCATATACTACAGTAGTTCAGGATTATGAGGTTGCACATTATTCTCTTTCTCTCTTGAACAAATCAATTTACTGCTTGACAAATAAGCACATAATGCAAAATGCCAACTTACAGATTGGTATCATTAAAGAGAGAGCGTGGTTTTATTGGCAAAGGACCATATTTTGCCCACATTGCAGATCTCTGGGCAGAAAGCTTTGTTTATATGGGATATGGGACTCATTACCTCTGGTACACTGTAAAGAAAATACAGCTATGGTCACATAGGACTAAAAGTGTAAGTGTTTGGATTGTCATACCCATACCACAAACAAAACTGCCTGATTCTTCACAGATCAGTCAGAAGTGGGAATTAATTTGTTATAGTTGATATATAACAAAAAAATAAAAGAAAAAAAAATATTACATAGTAAAGGTTTTAATATATTGAAATGCAAAAGTCTCCAGTGGTCTATATCTAAAAATTTAAATAATTATCCAATTTTCATTATATCTCTGAGGCCACATACAAAAATTAAAATCTCATTGATTAAACTTATTAAGGTTGCATTCCAGTAATCTAACATTAATTTAATAGGAAGATAGGGGAAAATCTGCCTTTAATATAGAGGTTCTGTAGCAGTTTTGAAGATTGTAATCAAAGTCTGGGAGGAAGAGGATTAAGTTAAGCTGTGTCTCGAGTGTTGTCTCTTCTGTTGTATTGGTATAGTATGGTTCTAATATAGAAAATGCGGTCTCCATTTAAATTATTCATGCTTTTTTTCATTAGTCAATTTAAAAACTTTGTAAAATTTTTATGAAAGCCAGAGCCCTACAATAACTTTGACTCTGCATTCCAAGGTAACAACCTTTTCCTCACCATTCCTTTTCTCAATAAAAGCAAATTTTAAAATTTACATCTTTCAGGAGTGATGAGGCCTTGTAAACAAATAGAAATATGCATAGCACTGTTCCAGGTTGGACGTCTGTCACTCAAATCACTGTCATGCCACAAGCTACCCCCATACAATCAGAAGGGAAAACAGAGATAGTTAGATGGTTTTACAGGATGATGTCTGCATGAGTGACAGATGTTTGTGTTCTAGTAATATTATTGCTTCTAATAGCTTCTACTTTTATGCTCAAAGAGTTGCAAATTTTCCTCCATACCTCAAAAAAAAAAAAAAAGAAAAGAACAGAGAAATATAATAAATTCATTCCTCTCTTCCTCCCAATAAAAGCATTTTTTTCAATAGAAAGTAATTTGGGCAGCTGGTGAACTGTGGAGCTCACCAATCTATGAGTTCTCCAGCACACACAAGCTGTGTCTTCATGGTTCAAGGAAGAACCGACATTATGCCCGAAAGGATTATCAATCACCAGCTGCAAAATATCATCTGTTGTAAATTGGGAGCCTGATTAATAACAGGGATTCGAGCATGGTCCTTGAAAATTGTGATCTTTATTGACTAACTGGGCTGGTGACTTTCTCTTTTCATGTTGCTTGCACTCAATTTGTGCTGCTTTCAGTTACCGATACTGTATATTATTATTTCTGTTATGATTGTTTTCCACATTATATAAAGTCAATAGTGAAGTGTCAGGTGAAGCAGGTAAATTTTTTATCAATTGCGTATGAGACTTTTTGCCCTGCTTTTGATTTTCTTTCTCATTCATCAGCGATTGTACTGCACTTCTGTTTTCTACTCTTTTCATTCTGTGAGTATCTAGAAAACAAGCAGAATACCTGACCCCATTGGTTAACAAAACAGCCTTTGAACCTGTTAATCTTTTCAGAACTCTATATTTTCCCTAAAGTATTGAATCAATATTTTGGAGGCAGTTTGCTTTTAAAAAAGAACAACTTCAGAAAGTTTGATTTTCTATTAGCACACCCACATTAACTGTCTTAAACCTGGCTCCAGGTTTGAACTTTGTATATTTTTCAAGTGATAAAGTCAACCTATTGCTGAAGAAAGGGACTGATTTTCTACCCCTCAGTTGCCCATTGCATTTTAGGAGCTCTTTGAAAATGAATTGGTTCAACTTAAACTGTTTTGGGGTTTTCTTGTTTTTAACTCATTAAATTCTGTTTTTGACTCCCATCTTCATCCTATTTCCTTAGTCTAGTCTGGGGAGTGTACCACCAAATTTTTATTTTGACTGGCATGGATGAACCAGAGCTTGTGTCTATGGGGTTCCCAGCAAATGTCTTTCCCAGAACTGTCAGGGCTGACCCTTTGCTCCTGAGGTAATGCATTCAGACTCCTTAACCTGCCAAAGCTGTCACACACTCCGCAGAACCTCCAGTAATTATTGACAACAGTAGGTCCACTCTGTAGGTAAACTTTACCCTCGAGATCAGTTTCACAATAGACCAATTGTAGAAGCTTCTTCTTTTAATATGCCTCCTATCCTAAAAATTGGCTGTAAGTTGGGCCTTTTTCCTGACACCATAGTCACTACTACATTTTTTTTTAAATTAGTAACTATGTCAGCCAGCAATATATTTTCACTATCCAGCGAAAAAAAATGCAACCCAAACTCTCAAGCAAAAATGCCAAACTAAACCTTAGCATGCTAAGAAATAAAATAATATTGACACATTCAGTACTTTTTGGCAACCAGACCTTGTCCAAGACAATCAGCACAAAGAAAACTTTTAAAGCTCATGACCTTGAGACAAGGTGTGTACCCCAAGAAATAAAGCAGATCATGGAGCAGAAGCCTAAAGTCCATGCTGTTTTTTTCTGAAAGATCAATGGTAACTGTCCAAAAATGTCTTTTATGAACATAAAATTGAATTAGCATAGATCACCTTTGTTATGTTCAATTGCTATATATTTTTTTACTTGTAAGAACTGAAAGTCTCAAACCTCATTATAATTATTTGCAAAAAAAGTTCTTTTCTTTATCGAAATAGAAAAAAAAGCCCCACCTAAATCTGTTTGATGTCTCTATTTCCATCCTCCGTTAAGCTAATCACAACAAACTCATCAGACCAAAATTTTAGAAACATGTTTCTGCACTAACATCCCTGTCAGTTTTCAGATGATGATTTATAGCTGAGTGTTAAACCTTTTCTAAAATCATGGTTAGAAGACAAATATTGATGCTCCACTGATTACAGAGGAAAGAATTTCACAAGAAGGTCATCGTAAATGGACCCATGATAAAACATTACATAATCAAATCCTGTAACTATGCAAAACTGTTAAGGGACCTCTGCTTGCTGGGGACTCAGCTGTGGGCAGACTATCCCAGTATCCCAAGCTTCTCTATAAAGTAGTGAAATAAAGAGACTGGAGTTCTAAATGCTGTCTCATTTTTTTGTGTTACCTACTGGGAGGACAAAGAGGAACCCCAGGCAAACTCCAGTGACTCCCAAAATGTTTAGCAGAGAAATTTGCTCTTTCAAAAATTCAGCTCAATTCTCAGCAGAGTAAAGGGAGGATGTCTGCCTTGAAATAACACTTTCTTCAGCAGCAAGAAACAATTTTTACTGGTTAATGGAATGAAATGTAGACCAGGACTCTTTAGAAGGAGGAACTTTCTGCAGACTGAAATTGCTAAAGACACATTCTCAAGAGTGGTTCCTAAGAAGAGGTGAGGCCTAGAAGCACAAATGCTAAGAAGCCTCTATAAGGGAGCAGGGACATTTCCACAAAAATATAATTTGCTGGAAACTATTCTCAGATGTGCAGTATTTTGAGCAAAGAGCTAAACGTCATGATGAACCCTGTAGCATGGGTGATTTGGGATATGATCATTGTCCCATTGAAGTCAGCAGGAGATCTCTTCCGCATACAACTGTCTTTCCATTGCACCCTTGTGGGCTGGAAAATTCAGAGTATAATTTGTAGCCTAAGGTATGCAGTCAGGGGAGAAAAAACACTGCGTGCAACAAATCAACCAGCAACCAGGCCAGCTGCCACAGACAAAAAAAAAAGATACAGCCAGAGTGACAGCAGGCGGAATATCAGCCATCTCTGGACAGATGAGCAGGTGGGCAGCAGCCAGGCAGAGCTGCTGCCAGCGGCGGCCCAGGGAGCACCAGCCAACAGCACAGACCTCCAGAAGCCAAGCAGCAGAGGTGTGGATAGAGGAACAAACTCGTGCACTTCAGGGCAGGCAGCCACACATTAGCCAGGGCGACAAATCAAGGGAGTCGGGGACTATTCCTGCAGGATAAAGGTTGAGGATGAGTGGATCTGTCCTGCTTCAAGTGACATCCCGGGTAGTGCACGCAAGGCCCATTTTGAGTCCGTTAGAGTGTCTGAACAAAGCCACCCCTTCCACCCCTTTGTGAAGTGTTAGTGGTTAGGCTGGCGCTGTGCAGAAACCTCCAGCCCTGTGTTGCCGCTTGGAGACTCACTTTTAACTCAAGGCAGCTGTTTATATCTGCTGCTCAAGGGAAAACAGAGTCCCTGTGGTGACCTGGGAAAGGATGTCTGGAGGCCGCAGGGTACCTCGACTGGACAGGCTGCAGCAGCAGCTTAGCACAGCTTTCTCACTCCCTAGAATATTCAGGGATGTCTCTCCCTTCCTGTCATTCCTTCAGGAAGCCGTGACCTCCCTGCTGAGCTCTCATCTCCTTCCAGTCCCACACCACCACCACCTGACGGCACCAGCACTGGATTTAGAGAGGAATATAAAGCAGAAGGAGTTGTATTTGTTGCACTGAAAGAAATTCACTGCTATGTAGACAATACCAACAACATTAAGAAATACCTATGGGGACATTTAAATTTGGCCACAAGCTTCACTTACAGTGACAGGCTTAAACAGGACAGAAGCAACGTCCAGCCTGAACATTCAGGGCTTTACTGGAGCACACATGGGCAGCTTTCATTCCCATTGTTTTTTGTGCCATGTGGGGAGATTTAATTGCCCACATTTCTAAGCGGGTCTAATTTATTTAAGACCTGCAGTAGGAAATAGTCAGTTTGGCAATTCTAATATGCAGCTCCTCACAGTCCATACGATTCACTTTTTTCTAACTGGCTGGTGTTGCCCTCCTGCTGTATTAGCCTGATCCTGCCCTCCTGCTGCTCTGTCCACCTGCTTCGAATTTATTTCCAAAATGCATTGCTACTGTAGGACCTTCTCCCCGAAGGTGAACAAGTTAATAGGTTTGCTCTACTCGATGTACTCATAGATTCCTTCTGCACTAGGATTTGACTACTGATTATGCATTTTTTCATCTTCGATTTCTAAGCTGAAGATAAAATTCTCCTAGGCAAGGAAAGATACCTTAAAGCAAGACACTTTAACCTAAACCCTGAAATGGGCACATATGAACATGAGTCACGTGCTGTGCATGTATGTTGTTGTTCTTGTTTCTTTTCAAAACAAGAAGCAATGGAAAAATATACAATGTAATGTTTTGAAGTAGATCCAAAAGTAGAATAACATTTAGAACTTTTGAAATTATTTCCCCTTCTCCCCTTCTGGAGAAGACCTGTAAATGTAACAGAGAATGATAACCTCCCTACAAAATATTTAAACCATGAAAGAGAATAATACTCCTATTACAGAATTCCACTCAATAGTTTAAGTAATTTTTAGAGAGAATTGCATCTTTATTAAACCTTACACATGAATTTTTATTTGTTTCAGCCTTGTTGAATTGTATGCTACTCTTCAATATGAGACTTAAGAGCTCCAACTGTGCAAATATTCTTTCACATATTAAAGAAGTAAATTTGTTTCTACCTTCTCTTTTTTTCTTCTCACATAAATTATTATATAGCATTTTGCAAACACTTATGGATTTGCCGAGAAAACAATTCCATACTGTGTCAAAATGACCATCTTTCCTTGTAACATATCTGTGTGCACACAGATGATGGAGGGAAAGTTTCTTATTTTCAGATGTATTTGAATATGCTCTTACTGGAACATTAAGAATTTCTGGAGAGAATTTGGCAGAACAGATGTATGCTTTCCCCAAATGAGAAACATGCATCTGTTTCCTAGAAATCTAAGCAACAACGGCAAAGCAGTCACAAAAACAAGTTGTGTGGGTTTTTATTTTTTTTCCTACAGATGGTTCTTATTTTTATACAAAGAAATAAGAGTGGAAAGCCACAATGAAAGTTTCTAAATGAAGCAATAAAGTACGTTCTTATCAATGAAATTTAAATTTTGTTTTGTACAAATCTGCCCAATTGTACCTGAAAACCGTACAAAAGCCTTCCTTATTAAAATGCTGCCTTTCAGCTTCCCTGCTTCCATTTAGTCACAGTCTGATCTCCCTATCAATTAATTCTTTCCATTTCTGTTACCTGTAGATCATTTTGTCTTGCTCCTACAATGTGGATTTAGAGTTTGCAGTCAGGAACTGATATGATCCAGTCCAAACCCTTTAGATTAGATGTTCGTGTTCCCTGCTCAGAGCTGACAGGAAGGATATGCTTTTTAATGTCATGAACAGCATTTCTCCCCATGCCCGTAATCATGATTTAAAGCCACTTAAGAGTGAATTGATAGAACTACCCAGACTATCAAAAATACCCAATACAGAATGGCAAAATATCTTATTGTAATTAAATATTAGTATTAATTTCCTAATCCTTAAATTTTTCAAAAGTCAATTTGAGAGATGGGTCTCTAATTAAATTTCACATTGGTCACTAAAATGAAAACAATACAATCCAGAAGTCCAGCCTCAGTCAGCCTGTGTGGATAGCAGTGATAAGGCTGGGTAATTGCAGGATTAATAACTAGCCTTTTATTGTGTCTGAAAGCAATGTTACAATATACAGACTTTCTGAGTAACTTTAAAACATAGCCACATTGCACAATATTGCTACCCTGATCACTTTTTCTTTTCACTTTATTTGTTTTTAAGCATGGGAACAATTGGACTACAAAGGTATGATTGTTCCTAGGTCATATTCTCCTCTAGGGCGTCCAAAAAGGCAGCAATGCTACTCAGACAGCTCCAGCAGCTCTGTGACAAAGTAGAACAACTTTCAATAACTGCTGTTACTCCTCTTCATTTACAGTGCAGGCCACAGGGTACCTGTTTAATGTGGTAGCCAGTTCCCTGAACCTCTTGTACATTTGATGAATCATGGAGCATTCTCCTAACACTTTGAGTTTCTTGAACAAGTGCAGCAATTCAAAGTTTAGGAAAAAATAACAGTGCAGGGACTAATGCTCTGCTGAATAATCCAGCTCTGGAGACAGAGCCTCTGTACAGCAGCATCCGTCCCTTGTGGCTGGGACGCTTCACCCTCAATTAGAATAAGGTACCTTTTAACAGATGTGTTCCCCTTTATGGCTCATAGTGATGCTGAGAAAGTGGTAGGAAGTGGGAGCCAGGCAAGCAGCACGCTCTGTTAGGCTGCTATGGATCTTAATTAATGTGCAGAACAGCAGTAGGTCTGGACAGTTTATCCGTGTTGTCTGGATACAGCATGAATGCAAGTGAAACTTGAACCTAATCTAATAGGTAGGGAAGCTGCGTGAAAAGAGCTGATAAAAATCCCTATGTAAAACAATCTTCTGTTAAACAGGCAGCTTGTGGAAGAGGCTGTAAAAATTGCCCAGGCTGCTGTGCAATCCCCTTGAACTGCCATGGGGCCTTTGGGAAGTTGGGCACTGACTGCAGAACATCCTGCAGAACATCCTGCCTCTGCCTGCAGCTTGGCTCCCTACCCCACCTTCTCCTGGGCGCCCAACACAAAAAATGTCATCAGAACATATACTCTCATGCTTTTGTCTACCAAAACACCCAGAACTCTCTTGGGTGAGTCAGTCTTAGCATCTGGCTTAACCACCCTGATTGAAAAAAGACCAAACGAAAAGCCCAACAAAAACTACCTCAGTAGTATTATTTTGGTAGAACAGACTCAGTTTGCACCAATGCAGCAAATTCATTAATCCCCAGGAATTCTAAAAAGCGTGTTCTGTAGAAGTATAAATACACTTAAAATCACTGTTTGGCATTTGTTGAACTCATTCACCCTTCCACACCATTATTAATCTCCTTCTCATTTCCCTGTGAGATCATTCCCTGCATTAGAAGACTTTATATATCCTTCTCACAGAATTTTAAGGTAAGTCGCAGAGGTTAATGCCATTGCTTTTCATTTAACCTTCAAGCTGTATTTTTACTCTTACTTCTCTTCATGAGCACTTTAGTGTACATATTCCCAACATGAATATATATCTAACTCTGACCAGATCCAGAAATAATGCCTCCCATTCAATATCTTGAGCTTAACTGACTACAGATTTACATCTCTTTAGGACATGATTTCTTTGACATTTTTGATTGGCAATTGAATATTTCAAAAGAATTGGCCAACATGAAAGCCTCTGGGCCTTTACATATTATACAATTTTAGATGTGGAGAAGCATAGCCTTTTCTTCCATATGCATTAGCCCTGTGCATTTACTGTAGTCTAAATTGAGTTCAAACAGACTGATTTCTTTGAAGGTGGATGTTTGCTAAAACCTGAACAGAATTAATTTCAGCATTCAGAGACACAAGCTGAGTACTAGTATTATGACTATTCAATGTGGCTTTTTGTATTTGGTTAATAAAAGTAAAGCTCTTAGATACAAAACTCTGAAAGGTAGCCATGAGGAATGGTTTAAGACAATGTTTAAAATAATTTTTCCATTTTACAAGTTTTGTATTTTCATGGGGGGAAAAAAGAGGAGCATCTGAGTTTTAGTAAACCCCTCCCTCCTTCATTAAAAAAAATCAAAAGTGCCAATTTTTTCTTTATTTCTTTGAAAGTTCTAAGACATCACTCCTCTTCTGAATGTAAACAGAGAGATACTGGGAGACCACTTTTCATCCAGTAATTTGAGAGTGAAACATTTTAATTGTCAAGTATATTACTGGTTGGCAAGTGTAAGAGAGAGAAGTGTGTTTGTGTGCAAGCCCATGCATACAAGTCATAAAGGGAAAGAGGAGTAATTTTTGTTCTCAAGTAACACAAAATCCAAAGGCTTAAGTGAGAGATGTTACTTGGAAAACACTGCTTAGCCTGAAATCTCCTGAAAAAAAATAGCGGTATTTCTCTTCTAGAGTTTGTGTATCTGCATCACTCAGAACAGAGCAGCTGGTAGTGCTTGTCCTCGTGCCATGGGAATAACAGCAAGGGAGTCTTCTGTTGGAGAATGGAAATGGTTGCTTTGTGACAACACTGGAAGTTTAACTAATTTCTGCTGATAATCTCTGTGCTGACATCATAAACTGTTGTTCCACACCACAACCATCTGCAGTGAAATAGGATTAGAGAAAAGAATCAGGAAAAAACGTATGAGCATCAAGACCTGAAACTTTTGCCTAGTTTTGGAAGATTTTGCCATGCTTATCAATATTTAAACCCTTAAGAATTTTTTTTATTTTTCTCCTTTAAATACTCCCTAGTTAGTCTAGCTTCACAGCAGCAAGGTGGTGTTCTAGCAGAAAAAAAACTAATCCAAAATTCTTTTGTAATCCAAACACAAACTCACTGATGCTGCAGCGCACTGCATTTTTGTGTTTTTTTTTTTTAAAGCTGAAGATTGGAAATACTGTATATGACTTTCATGGATTAGAAAAGTACTGCAGCATCTCAGCTTCTCTAGGCAGTGAGAAGAACATCTTTTCTCCACTCCTGTAAGTGTGACATGATAGCTTGCTTATGCTTCCTACCTTAGTGATCCAGCTGTGAGATTCATAAAGCAACCATTGAACCTCTCACCTCTTTCCTTAGGAGTGTCACAATGTGCAGCTTCCTTTGTGTTGCCCATGTGCCAGCAGTCTTTTTAAAAGCCACTCTTGCTCTGCTGCTGATCATTGCAAGAGACAGGAAGGTGATTTCAGGAGAGTTGCTCTGATTCCCACTGGTTTCAGTGAAAGACGAAACATCTTTCTCCTCTCTGAAAGAAGTACTTGGCAGAAGCAACAGGCAAGTTCTTAAATTCCTATCTGTGCTTCTTGGAACTGATACTAGTGCTGATCACATTCTCCCAATTAAAAACTGACAGAGTGAAACAGTCTAGCATGTTGATGCAAAGGTATTTAGGAAAAGGATATTAGATGGGGAAATAATAATAAACAGTGAGTACAATATCTCCGGCAAGTCTATCAGAATTGCATCATTTGCTTTTAGCTGGTGCAGGATTTTTTCTTTGCTCTGTGTTCAGCACCATACACAATAAGGGACATGAGTGCTCCAGATCCTTATTTTGTTTCCATAACCACTACTCAGAGTGGGAGTTGTGCATATGTCCTTGAAGAGACTTGAAATTTAGAATAGTTTCGCTTGTTACCATTATTTCTCAAGTTATTTCACAAACACTAATTAATATTCCAGATACTTAAGCAATCCTGGTCCATCCCACTGCAAGGAAGTCTGTCTCCAAATTACAAGATGAACTGAATACCCTTGTTCTTCCTGTTCAGCATCATTACAAAATAACACTGAATACTGTTCCTGTATCACTGCCTCCCTCTCAGCCATCATGCACAGGAGAATCTGCAGTAGTTAAGTCCTTTTGTGTCCAAAGAGGAAGGAGTAGGATTTCAGGATACATTAATACCTCCACATGGAAAACACGTTACATACTTGGACTCACTCAGCCCTACCCCAAAGGAGGAGCACTTAACAAGCATCACTCAGTGGTGTTAAGTAGGTGAGCAAAGGAAAAGGGACTATGACTGCTCCGCTTGAGTTAGATGGATCTATGCACATCCACCTGCCTCTGGGACAATGACTGTAACAAAAGTTCACTCCAGACAAGGGCTACATATTCATATCTGCAAGGCCCTTTTGACTGCAAGGACACGTACCTGGTAGGAAGCACCATAAACCAAAGAAATAAACACCGGGGGAAAGGAGGAAAGCACAGCCACAAGCATTCCAGATATGCAGAGGTTAGCATGAATTTACAGGGCAGGACAGCACGTGAGAAGGGAGACTGTAGGCGTCTGTGAAAAGGGGTGGGGTAGAGGGCAGTGGTGCCTCAACAACTTGTGCCACCCTTAGAGGGGAAGTGCGTAGGGAGGGAAAAACTGGTGCCAAAAGGACAAGTAGCACTGTCTCTCCTGTGACTACATCAGTTAACAGTTCAGAAGCCAAACCTCTTCACACCTCACCCCCCTTCTTAGAGGTGCATGAGGCTACAGCCCAGATCAAAGAAGTGAATGCATGGCAGAAGTGAGTTTTGAAATGTGGAGGGCCCAGAGAGAATGAATTATAGATAGAGTACACCTCAGAGGAAAAACTTTGGGTTGCTCCTCTGAGTTACACGCAGCTGTCTGAAGTCAGTAGGAGTAGTCTGTGTATAGCTGTGAGCAGAAAGCAGCTCTGTGTGCCTGGGCATTATCAGTCTTTGACTCAAGAACACAATATCTGCTTGATAATGCATACATTGTTTTGTTGCTCGTTGTCTGTACACCTCCCAAAACAAGTTGTCCCCCTGCGGTTTTATAATCATGGGAATATTTTTGATGGCCCTGTTATATGGATTTTATTCTGGCTCCAGACATCTCTGGAAAATAACCTATTGAATCGCATCGGAAACCGGGGCAGAGTTGACTTCCTGGTGGACTCCAAACAATCCAAAGGCTCTCCTTGGAAAGCACAGCCTGTGCTCTGCTGTTTGTGCAATGCCACACTGCCCTGCAGCTGGAGTAATCGGCTCCATCTCAGCAACTCCACCCCCACCAAAACGGGCAAGAAAATAATGATCTATTGTTCCAAGGGTTTATGGAAGAACTTTTTTTTTTTTAATTTATTTTAGACACTTCTTTTAAGAGAGAGCAGTGACCTGCTTGCTGAAATGTTTCCTTATTTCTGTGTTTACCTCCTGTTAGCCAGAATGCCAAATCACTGCTGTGATTACCCACCAAGCAAATGTAGAAAAAAAATGTCTATTTGGGACAGTTTTTTACTACTCTGAGGCATCTCCTTGATGTTACATACAAAACAAGTAGAAGCAAACACAAAACAAAAGAACAAGAAACCCAACAAAATCTCTCCTTTTCCTATTATCATATGAAGAAAAAACATTTTCAACTCTAAGGCAGTGCCAAATGGTTCAGCAGATTTCAGAGACTTCCAGACACTGACAGACTGCAGCTCCTGCTGTTTACCAGAGGGATTTAAGAGTTTCTCTCTCTTAAAATAGCCATATTTTTCTCTTCCTGAGGGTCAAAACTTGCCACTTTTGCACTGTTTTCAGTAGATTTCTTAACTGTGCCATGCTCTGCCATGTCAAGAGACTCTGAAAAGGCTCTTGAGATTCCTCTGTCTGAGGGAAAATGGGAAGAATTGGTTGCATTCCTGCAAACACTGCCACCTGAAGCAGTAAAATGCAGGGGAAAAACACTTCACATGGAGTATTTCACTGCATAAAAAAACCCCTTCAGCATATTCTAATGGCAATGTATCAAACTGGATTACGTGAATCATATTTACCTTATATGATGTGACTTTGTGACATATGAGAGAGTACCTAAAAAGTCATTATGCCTCAAGAGCTTATAACCCAAAGGGAATTTAAAGGCATATTATTCAGCCATGCCCACCCACACCCTGCTATTATCTGCAACAGCAGGGGACTCACTGGATGATTCAGAGCTTAGAGATTCTTTCCATGTGCACAGGAAACACTGATTAGTTGGAACAGTGACAAAAAAGGCTCTTTACCAGGTAAACAGAATTCAGCAGTGGGATTTTACTTAATGAATAGTATACAGTTAAGTACTTCGATCTGTGGAGGTGAGAGGTGGAGAAAGCAGCTCATATCCAATTGCTTTTTCATCTGCTGGAAACTTAATATTATTAGCAGTCTCCTCCATCAGTAATCACCACAAGTGCCAAATTTTGTGTCATGTGGTACTGCAGGGAGAAACCTCCCCAAATAAAGGGAGAAGCAAGATAGGAATAGAGATCCTTACTCCTTTACGTAAATATTCAATTTCCTCACACTGGACACCTCCCTCCTCCCAGTCCCTCGCTGGTTGCCACTGTCCCACCCCAGCAAGCTCCTGTCTCACCCCACTGCCTGCATTTGGAGGTCCCTGTGGGTCTGGCACATCTGGCCTTCAACCAGCAAAGACCCTGACTTCTATCACATCCAACATGCTCTGGGTCTTTGTAGAGCGTGCATCCTAGGGCATAGTTCCACAACAAAGCATACTGGATTTAAATTGTTTATCTATCTAAGCCTCAATATATGATCTCTACAAATATCTTTAAAATGAAAGAACCTTTTATTTGTACCACCTTTGTTTGATAAGTAGGGGAAGATTGTCAAGGGCACAAAATGCTTCTGGCACCGACTAGTCCTGCTGGAAGCCAAAGGGACTTGGGCATACATGTCTTGTTTATACCTTTGAAAAACCTCTTCCATAATCTCATCAAGACTAAAAAACTACAAAATAAACTCTGAATTCAAATACTGACATCAAAGGAAAAAGGGTTTGTAGGAAATGTGATGCAGAAGACTTGATTTGACTGCAGGGGCAGCCAGCAGCTCCGGCAGATACTGACTGCCTGTTTGACCTCATAATGATGTTTAAAACTAAAGAAAAAATTATCTGGCTGTAGGCTTGAAAAACAAAAACAAAAAAAAGGGATGAAAGAGACCTGAGGGAAGAAGGCTGCCTCAGAGCACACTGGTGGGATTCAGAGAGAAAAATCCATCATTAGTATTTATTCCGTGCTTTAAGGAAACAAGGTCACTTCGTGTTGTCCCAAGTGGTGATGCAGGAAGATGATAAAGGTGTCAGAGGCAGACCATTGCCTGAGGGCAGGAAAACAAGCAAGAGGCTCCTTGGCAAATTCACTCTAACCTTTAAGGGTTAAGGGAATATCAAAATACAGAACTTACTCAGAAAAACATCTAAAGGCAGCTGAGGAGAGCAGACATATGATCATTTATGAGGAAGGGTACTGGTCCTCTACTAAACAAATCTAGAGCATGGTCCCTGAAATTTCATTAAAATTAAGGAAAAATAACATTTTCCTCAAGTAAATGATGTTATCTTACTTAAAAAACAAAACAACAAAAGTCTTGAACACAAAACAACTTCATCCTTATTTTTTCAGAACTTAAATTTTCATTCTACAAGAGAACAGTGTGTGTGGGTGACTAATAACAATCCAGCCATCTGGACTTCTCTCAGACAAACTCATGTTAATTCAAACTACACTGGCAAAAAGATAAAATATATATTGCCTGCCTCAGAGCATTTGTGAAAGTGTTATGGTTTGCAGAACTGTCATGCACTGTCAGCAAGCAGCAAACTTTAGAGCACCTTTAATGTTACACCACAGTGCTGTTGTAGTTGACAATTAAAATAGTTAATGGGCAAGCTGGCCTTTAAGTATTGCACTAATCAAAATAATGGATTGCTTTTGTAGGATGACCCCATAGCTGTATCAGTCAGTGCTTGCTGGACAAAAAGGGATTTTTTAATAGTGCCCAGTTGTGGCACTTGTAATCGTGTGTTTCTGTGGTAGTAATGAGGAAGGATGGGACTTTTACCAGGCTCAGTGAGGGCTTGAGCGTATCAGGGACCCAGGCAGATATTTTCTGGGTAAGTGTGACTCCCACAGTATCATATTCAACTTCATGGCCTTCCAAACCCAGAGGCAGCATGAGGGATTTGGTCCTTTAGCATTTCCTCATTGCTCCCACAGGCACACAGTGATTCCAAACCCTCTTGCTAGTAATATTTCTTGGCTATTTAGAGAAACAGCCTTCCCCTGTGCCTACCTTTCTGTGGATTTATGGGGCATGAGGAATGATTGGGCTGAACTTCTCGGCCAGTTGTTCAAGGGCAAGTGGGAATTCATGTTTTTCTCCCACTTACCTGTGCTCTCTCCCACTTACATTCAGCAGTACAAATTCAGTGCATTCTACTTGCCAAGAAAGATTAGTACCTAAGAGTTGCAACCAGATTGCATTTCAAGTAACTTTCCCATTCCCCCATTCTCCCTCTGTCTCCAGCTTTTTTTTTCTTTTAATTATTCAGATTAAAAATGAAATGCAGTGGTTACATTATCATAGTATCAAATTCATTAACATTAGTCAGAAAAAAATACAGGAGATAGCCTGCCAAAAGCTAAGCCTTCACTTTTGCATTCATTCAGTAAAGTTCATTGAAATGGGAATTCATCACTTTAGTCTGGATTAGAATTGAGCTCCTGGTGTATTCAAAGAGCTGTACAGGCTCAGAAGATTCTTGTAGAAAAGTAGTATTCAACATAAATGCTTTATTACAATTTTAGTTCTGTGACCTTATAAAGAAAATTCCTTGTCAGGCTGAAGAATGCCTAAGCAGGAACTTTGTCATTAGTACCAATGGGTGGGCAGGTGTGCTCCAGCTGACAGTGACTAGCACTGTAGACCATAAACTTGTTAAAAAATATGTTGAGATATGTTATTACCATCTAGTACAACTGCACTACATGTACAAAAGCGTAGGCTGGTTGCTCATATCCAATTCCCTTTCCAAGAAAAATCCAGTGGTTTCCCTTGCCTGCATCCTGCACATTTGAAAATAAGGCGCATCCCATTAAAAATCCTTTTAGACAAAAATACAATAACCTAAAGCCTTTTTAGACAAAAATACAATAACCTTCTAAAGTTATTTTTTTTCATACAAGTCTCTATTTCTAGAGTTTAGGATTAATTTTTGCAGACTTAAACGACAAGGCAGGATGTGGCTCCCAATTCCAGCATTTAATTACAGGGATAAACAGTTCCATAAATTATTAATTCTTTCCTGGGAACAATTTTCGACCCCATGGACGACAATACCATCGTTCTAGTTATTTCATTATATCAGTCTATATTATAGCCACATATTATTTCCCTTCCAAAATGTTTATATAAAATTTATAATGTGATGAAAAGATCTTCCCCCTAATTTTTGTATGTAAATGTAAAATCTTGTCCATTTCCTCACAGTATTTGTTCTGTTTAATTGCATTTTAAATGAACATAAAGTAACTACCCCAAAGACATTAGCCTGCTCCTGCCAGGACTCTGCAGATTCTGCTGGCACGTGTTGAGAAGCTGCAGCATCTCAGATGTGAGCTGATCTTCACAGATAGCCTGTCCTGAGGGCGGGAGCAGAGCAGTCCTGCAGAAGGGCTTCGGGGAGCTTTGCCTCCCCTCCACTTTTCTGATCTGTTTCCAGCATTAGGAAATGTAAAGCCCAGCAATGGCTTGGAGAAAAAGAGGCTTTTTCTGAAATCATCAGTTCCTCCTTCAGCCAAAATAACTTCAAAACACACTGAAGATAGACAAAGTTGGTTTGCTAAAGCAACTCTAGGCTCCAAGAGGCAGTAATACTGAGAACACTGATGGCCATTCAGCTGAAATAAATCTCAGAAAGAGAGAGAATAGAAGAAACACAAGTCTGAATTAATTTTCAAAGGTGCTGTTTTTGCAGCAGTGCTACAAGCCTTCATCTCTCAGAAGCCACCTGTATTTATCCCCCCAGTGTTTGGCCAGGCTGTTTGTGGGGGGCAGTGAGTGCCAGCTGTTCCTGGAGTCTGGTTGTAATGAGGACAGCGAATAATACATCCTTTCATGATCATTAGGAAAATCCTTACATTTTCCATTTGTAAAAGCTTTATGCCATGACAATTTCGGGAAAACAAGTCAATGGTCCTCATTTAGATATTTACGTATCTGTAAATAATTCTGTAAAAAATTCTTGGTTTATACTCAAATATATAGGGATCATAAACCTCAGGGAAGGAGGACAGTTAAACCAAAAATCACCTTGCCTTGAGCAGATAGGTCTTTTGAAGCTGAAGGTGAGTTTCTTGCTTAGATAAGACCCCTGCATCTGTTAAAAACCTAAGAAGTTCTCTGTAATTTTGTAGAAGACAAAACACTTGGAGGGCTTTAATAATTGCAGGTAAGAAGAAAGCTGTACACTTTTAAAGTTGGATTTCTATATGAAATGTATGTAGTGCTATTTAAATAAATCTTTTTTAGTAAAAGAGAAGAATAAGAAAAGTATTGAGGAGAATTAGAAAAGTATCAAGGAGATTTTCCAGTGGGTTCTTATCCTGAAAGGGATATATCTAGTTCTAGTCAAGAAATTAATTTGATTTATTGAACCTTTAAAACTAATTTTAATTCTTCAGAACTTGCAATACATTCAATTATTCAAAGTATTAATATATGTTCACTTTTAGTAACATTTGAGATGGTTATCAGCTCCACTTCTTCAAACTTTCTGGGCTTTTTTTATTTTTTGAGCAGTGTAAAGGGTTTCAGGCTGGATGTAGCAGCTTAGAGGCAGATGAGTAAGAAGTGTATTCTATAATGAACACTCTGTAAGACATAGAGCCTGGGTGGCCAAAAAAAAAGGGTGTACTACAATCCTATCTCCTCCAGAGTAATAACCCTCTAAAATTTGATTCAGTCATTCACAGTTAAAAGGGTTAGAAATGTCAACTATCCTAATTTATGTCAGAGTACCCTCCCCAACACACGACACTGAGAAAAACCAAACCGAGCAAAAACTCCAATCACTTAAAACTGACTCCACTACATAAAAGCAGTGCCAATATTTATCCACTGTATTATCTGGCAAGAAGGGGATCTTGACTCACGCTGCTCAAAGATCTGAATTTCAGGCTCATGGGAAATTTCTGACTTTTCTCCCTGAATCAGGATGAAAAATTGCTTTCTTTCTTACAGAATATTTATATTTAAAATCAAAAGCAGAAATTCAGAAATTATGTTTTTTGGGTTTTTTCTTTTTCAAAATGTCATATTCCAGAATCAAAATGTTAAGAATCAATTAAGCTAAGCAAAATGGGGTCGTTTCAGTACAAATCTGTGTCACCAAAGTGTTATGCACATCATTAGCACACAAATGGTTTATTATTCCATTTTCCTTTTTCAGGATGACACACCGAAAACCAATATACAAAAAATGGTAACATTAAAATGTTGCAATTTAACTTATGTAAGATATTGTGGTAGCTCAAACTGACAGCTGTGTCAGCTTGATGAAAACCAAATGTTTCTGGGTTTTGGTTGTTTTGTTTCCCACAGGTTTGATCTATTGGAATAATTAGTTTGAAAAAATGCATCAATTTCTTCTACTAATAAACAAAGATTTCTGTAGAATGCCATCTTACTGAGAGAAATGCAGTTCCCCTAAATTACAGAGGAAAATAATTTCAACTAAAAAATCCCTGATGGCTTCTTTGCATTCACTGCACTTCAGTCCCAGTTCTCCTTTCTGCCTCTGTATTTGCCTTGGCATGCTAGCACAAAAATTGGGTTGTTTGGTCCCAATTCTACATGATATGGAGGCAAAACTGTTAGGTTATACCTAGACTAGTTTCACATCTACATAATGGATTTACCTTTGAGATGCTTCTTCTCCTGGGGTCATTCCTGTATTTCTTTAAGCATTTGATGACATTTTGCATCTCTTTCCTAGGGAAGGTTTTTCAGTCTTTTCCCTGTACAGAGACTTTTGTTGTTACAGGTGTGCAGGCCCTGAAGAGTGAGCCCTGGTGTGTGACACTCAGGCTGCTTAGAATATACTCACTTTCATTGCAGATTAGTTTCCAAGAGGGATTTCAGCTGGGCAGCAGCATCGCACAAGACACGCAAATGATAAATCAAGTGCATCTATTTTAACAACCAAATCCATCGTGTCACTCTCGTGGTATTTTTTCTTGTTGTGTTGTTACAGACACCAATACACTCACTCAGAGCCTGGTTAACATGAAAAGGTAAGGGTCAGATCGCTCAGGTTAAACGGACACATTTTCATCTGTTGGTTTTCATAATGAAAGCCTCTCTCTGCACAAAGGCAAATTGCAAATTACCTACCAATGTGAGTGGTAAAATCACAGTGGACTGAATGTTACCCACCCTCTGAATCTGAGATCCTCAGAATTTTTGACTTAAGTGTCCATTGATGGGTTAGGAAAGTGTCTGCTACTGTTTCCAGAGCTGATGGCATGGTTTCTGATTGCTCAAGAAAGAAGCAAACAAAAGGCAGCCAGGCAAAATATTTGCTGAATGAAGGACAGAAATGCTAAGAAAGAAATTGCATTTTCTAGCTCAAGACAAGTTTTTAAAATGTATAAGGAAAAAAAATAAACCAATTAGGTGGCATCCAGGAAAGACAGAGGGGTGGAAAGTGAATATATGGAATCAGCTGTGATGGTCAAGTGCCAGTGGTCACAGTGGTCACATTTAACTCATTCTGCAGTGTGTCTTGCATGACTGCCAGTGAAACTGTGGTGTCTGTTTTACAGTCCCTCTCACTGAAGGACAAGCCAGGTTAGTTTTCATGGAGCCAACAGTGCATATATGTACAGCTGACATGAATTCAAGCATAAAAATTAGGGTTTTATAATTCTCCACTGAAAAGGTAAGATACTGCACATTGCATTGTTTACTACATTTTTTACTTCAAGTGTACTAAGCTTATATGTTCCTTATAATTTTATGAAGTCTAGAAGCATCTCAAGACTGGTATAAAAGTGTTCAGTGTGAAGGTTAGCAGACCAAATAGCAAATCATAATATGTCCACATAGCAAGGGCCTTACTCATCTGGGTGTTGGAGAACCAAATGTACATGCTTTTGTGAAGAATGAGGACAACATTTTAAATTTCTTGTGCTTATTGAAACCTTTTCACGCCTTCTAGCAGAAAATTAGGAGCTTACATATCTTTAAAAAGGCAATTAATTTGAGAAAATATTGTTCCCTCTTCCACCACATCCAGACTTCTTATCCCTGGGGATATTGGAGAGTTCTCACATACAGTGCCTGACCTCCAGGAGGTGTTTCCCTGTAGCTACTACCATTTGAAAGACTTTGCCCTGGAGCTTGATTTGGGACTGGTACTTATCCTTCAGGCTGACTTTTCTGTGCTTTCCACTGCTTGCAGTAACAACCTTGAGGTTTTTGGTTCTGGTCTAACTGCTGATCCATACCTTCACAGGACTTGGCATCTTAAGCACATCAGCCCCCCGAATTCATCTCCAGTCCCAGAGCACCTGCCATCTTTCCTCTTGATAAATAGCACTATTACATGAAAAATGATCATGACAAACTGTCAGGCGACATGCACTGAATAGCTTCTTCCATCCTACATCACAGCAAGGAGGAAGCCTCTGAGAAATCCATGTTGTCTTTACTTCCCTGCAGGACACTCCATAACCCAATGCAGACAGATCTCTTCTTTGGCAGGTCTGCATTTACTGGTAGGGATTTAGGTTTTATCTTTTGAGCCTCCTCAGAGTTGGTGAGACTTATATGTCACACTGCCCACTGGTCTCAGAGCTTTCCAGTGGCTCCCAGTTCTTTGAGACAATGAAGTGGTGCCCAGGTTGCCTGTGCTGTATGGTGTGAATAAGAGCCCTGAGGGATCCTGGCTTTCCAGATCAGCAGATCTGCTTTTTTATGCCCGACCCTTGGCCTCTCCTAAAGCAGCTGGACCTTGCAAGTGAGCATCCTTCCTTGCTGGGGGGAAACTCTGCTCTGTATGAGTCTCTCCTGCACATAATTGCTTTGAGCAAGGTCTTCCATATCACAGAGGGGCTGCAAATTCTCCCTGAATTTCAGCTACTTATCTACAGAAACTGAAGTGCAAAAAAGAAAAAAAACAGGGTTAAAGAATGAAATTAAAACCTGTCTCCAGGATTATGCAGACCTTTATAAACTCAGAGCTTAGGACATCCACAGTGTTTTTCTCTGTCAGACCAAGGAAGGAGCTTCTGATACTTGAACTTTTGTCCACTTCTGCTAGTTTTTTTTCCAGAAGAAAGAGCCATTTCTAAAATAAATTTTCATATCCAGTGGAATAGCCACTTTTGCTGAAAAAAGCATATAAATTAATGCATATTTAAAGATTAATTGGGGGAGAAAATTCAACAAAACTGCTGCATTTAAAAACCTACCATTCCTCTACAGACATACAGAAAAATCAGTTGAGCAATTAATGAATAAAATCATTGACTACTTTTGTTTCTTAGTAAAAGAGTCAAAGAATCATTTTCATGAGAAATGTCGCAAACCAATGGGCAAACATCTAAAATCGCACTAACATTGTGATTAAACTGTTAATTCACTGTAAAATCTAAACCTCCTTAAAAACCCCTTGTATAAAAACTCCAAATGTTATAGTTCATAATGATCTATTTACCCATCCTATTTGGTGTTTTTTTCTCACCCCCTACATTCTAAGACAGTCAGTGTCTCTTGATTTATTCAAGTTATTTTTCCCCTTTTTACAGCCTAATAGCCAACTACTCAAAAATATGATAATATATATTGAATCTCAATGGCACTGGTTATTTGTGGTCACTCAGCTGTGTGAGAGGAGTCTGTTCTGTGCAGTGAGGCAGGGACTGAATCTGTACTCTCCCTACAAGTGCCTTCCCATGCAATACATAAACATTTGGCCTTAAAACTTGCCTTCCCATGGGATAACGCAAAGAAAAGCATTAGCCCAAAGCGACTTCATGCACAACTGAAACAGATACCCATAGCTTTCTTATTTTGGAGTATTCTCTTGTGTTTGGAAAGAACACCTCTATTGACTAGATACATTGAAAAAGTAGAAGAGTGCATTGCAAAAACCATAGGAGGTAGCAGCTTTCATCAAAAGAATATAAAATGGCAGGAGAGATACTCTTGCAGAGCTATTGGACTGTATAATTGTCCAGGGATTTCTGTTCTGAAGCTAGTAGAAGTTTTTTCCAGTGAAACACTTTTTCCACCAGAAAATGATAATTTGATACATTTGAAACCATTCACAGCTGTACATCGATTTCTTGTGTATTCCAGATGGATCATGATTGAGACAACTCGCTGAGCTAGTATTTCCACTTGTTTTAATGTAACAAGGGTTGATAGCAAGTGTTTCAAATTTTTATTCCTTGAAGTTTTGTAAGGAAACTAAACATTAAAATTTCAACATTCCTTCTTTCTGAGGGTGAAAGAAAAATTTTTATTGTGTCAGCAGCTCCTGTGGAAGGACCATTGCCCCCTGCCTCGAGGCCCCCTGGTGCTCCTGCAATCTGCTGGAGGCCAACGCAGAGTTTCCTCAGCAGCTCTCACCCCTTCTCCAGTGTTTCCAACCACTCACTCTATACTGAATCAGGGGGCAGTGTGTGTGAGGGTGCACATGCTGGGAAACACTCAGATGCCTGGGTATTTTTTCATCCTGCCCAAGCTAGAAAAACATAATTGAGCTGTTAACGTTGCTCTGAATTTGGGAAAAGTTTAAAACTTTGAGACTTCAGAAGGTTGCAAATAGGTAGTTTTATCCACAAGTATTGGAGTGTCCAGCTCCCATAGCCTCTTAAAATAAAAAATATTATTGACCTTTCTGTAGGACAGATTCTCTAGATTCTTTTTTCCTCTCTTTTCTCTCACAGGTTTTCTGGCTTTCAGATTTGGCAAGTAGCTTACCAAAACAAACACTGCATGAATGCTGAGAGAACTGCATTTGATTAAATGCTGGACGTTAATTGTAACCCTATTTAATTTCTATTTTTAAACAGCAGAACAGATTATCTCCATTAAAAGACTGACCTTTGAAAGCCACAATGCTTGACTTATCTTGAGATAAAACTTTCTCTGTAGCTAGGCCTCTTTGCTGGTACATGACGCTGCAGGCTCTGAGTGACGAAAGTGATTTCAGTTCAAGTAAGGTATGATAAGAACCATGGGTTAAATCAACTCAGGGTTTGTTAAACTTCATTGTTCTTTGGCTTCATAGTTTCTGTTTTTTTCTAGAACTGAAATATGGCTGCATGCAGAATACCTCCAGAGCCTGCCCCAAAAACTTCCACAAATCTCTCATGAAATTTCAAGCTTTTAGTCTTGCTCCACATACTTCTGCAGGTTTTGATATGGCCTATATGACCTATAATAATTTATACTCATTATACTTCTACTGTCAGCTTACCTGGGCAGTGTTAAAATAGCATACTGTATCACTGCACATATCTTGTCAATTAAATGCAGAGAGCACTTCAGTATCTGTATTCAGAACCATATGGCTGAAATGAAAGTACACAGAAACTCTTAAGAATATGCCATGCTGCCTGTATGTGCCTTTACTCTGTGAAATACTTCAATATTGCAATAACATCTGCCAGCTGCAACTCACTGTGCTTCACATCCTTCACATCAAATCAAATGGCATAAATGTGTGGAGCCAGGACCAGTGTCAGCTATTATGTGTCAGTTTTTCCTAAGGGGACATGCTGACAGACAATCAAAACTTTTCTTTAATATTTCTTATTGTGTTTCTGCTATTGAGACTACCTGTCATGTAGCAATCATTCTTTGTTTGTGATGAGAAATGAAAATAAAAACAAAAGAACTTGGATGCCCATCTCAAATATTTGGACTGAATGAAGTTTGCTCGAGTTTGGGTTAGGCTTTGAGCAGGGAGCTGCTGTGGTGTGGTTGTGCTCTTAGGTTAGTGCTTTTGGGGTATGACAAACACCCTTAAGTGAAAATATAAGACTCCCTTGCAAAAGTCTGACTCTTCATATAGACACTGACTCTCCTGATCCACTGCACTGACTGTGGTGGGAGGATGTCACAGATGGAAGTGTTCAGCCCGGATGGGCCGAGCATGCAAAATCTGGATTTTATTTGATCTATCATTGCAGGGCAATGAAATGTGATAACAAATACTTGTCATACCACATTGGTCAAAGTCTCAGCTTCTCTGGTATAACAGCAGAAGAAAAGGCAAACAAGCAAGCAAAACTCCCAAGCTCAAATGAACCCTTCCCAAAACGTGTGGTGGTACCACACTGTGGTACAGAGCACTTAGTGAAGTTGTGTCAGCATTCCAGACAGATTGCCTTTGTCCCGGGCACTGGCTAGGGTAAACTTTATACCAATAAAAAGATAAGCTGCATTTTGTGTAGAGAATTGAGGTCACAGTGTAAATTAGGAATCTTGTAGTTTGAGAACATCAGATCTATACTCTATGCTTTGACAAAATAGAATTTTTCCTGAAGAGTCTGCTATGCAAGTCACTTGTTTTTTACCAGAGCTGCTAATATTTATATTACTTTAAACTGAAGTATTTTCAAATCAAACTCACAAAGGTATTTGTACAACATGACTTGCATGGTACAAAGGATAATTAATCACTTTCTAGTTCATATAATAAAATCCCCTTTTCTTAGCCACCATTTCATTGTCTGTGCCTCAGACATTTTTCCTCCTCATTCCCCTAAATATCCATTACTTTTTGCCTCTGCTCTGAGTGTCCTCTTCAGTTTCCCAACTTTATCCATTTGGCCAATATTTTCCACTCAGAAGAATGGCTTCTAGTGATAGTTCCTTTCCATGCACCATACACTTGTTTGACTGAAACCCTTACTTTGCTCAGGAATTGCCAGAGAGGCAGCTGGGAATTCCAGACCAGACTGCTTGAAAACACCATACAACAGACCAAAAGAAAGAAAGAAAAGCTGTACAAGTGGGAGAAGCAAATGGGGCTCATACCCTGATTTGGGAATGTAGGTGGTCATATAATGCTTTCTGTAAGAACCTGGAAATAATAAAACTAGTGGATGGGAGGATTAGGTTGGATGAGTAGAAGGAAAGGGCAAAGCCTCAGCTTTGTGGAGGGCACTGTACAGAAATGGAAAGAAGGAAAGATACATCAAAGTGTCCAAGTGAGCAGTAAGAAATTTTAGGATTAAGCTCTGCTGATCCAAACTTCTAAACTATTGGAGGTTCAACCATCACTAATCTTGACCCTTTTCATTTATGAGAAAACATGACCAAATAAAATCAGTTACAGGATTCTAGGATACGGATATATCAAGTTATATCTCCTGTAACAAGATGCGGTGCAATGGCATGGCCTGCATTTCAGCTGTAGTAGCAGTCAGGTTTTTCCCCTGAATGTCACATCTTACTATAATTTACTATCTGGGAGACTTCTAATTAAAACCATATGTNTTTTTTTTTTTTTTTTGTGCACACGAGGGGTTCCACATTTATATAAACTTTGCCAATTGTAAACTCATCTCTCTCTCCACCAACCTGTGGCTCAACTGCATGTAATAAGACTAATTTGGAGAATTATATTTGGTTACACTCTATTGCTGTAATTTGCTTCTTTCCTCTAATGGTCTGAAGAGTACTGAGCTAAACCAGTTAATCTGAAATAAGCTAAAACCAAAAGACACACTTTAGGAACAGGCAATTATGTTCTTTCAATTAATGCAACATCACTTTGCAGTAACTTATTTGGCTTTTCTAAAAGCAAGGTGCATTTTAGGACAGATACTGATCTCTTTGGTGATGCAGAGTACATGTAAACCTGTCACACCTGAGGAACTTTGATACAGAGAAATCCCTAATGGGATTAACACTGACATAGCTGGCTGGATGCCACCCTTCTGCCTGCAGGTACATCTTATACAGAGTCGCTACTGGACTAAAGATGTGTCTGAAACATCCCTGCATTTTGGCTGTTGGCAGCTACCCCCCCCAGCACCCAGACCCATGCCAGCCCCAAGCAGCCTCAGGGACAGGCGGTGCAGCAGTGATGGGTGCAGCAGTGATGGGTGCAGCCCTGCTCCCCCAGGCAACGCTGACAGAACCAGCTTTTCCCAGCCTGTGGGTTAAAAAGACATGGAAGGCCCCAGAAGGAGTCATACTTTATCTGTCATTCACTGGACTGTACAAATAGTTTGGGCATTTTTTCCGCATTGAATGACAGCCCCACTAGCTGAATTTTTGGCTGGATTCTAGTTGCTTGCAGAGTTTTTTTTTTTGTTCTGGCATGTTGGCTTTACATCCTATCCCAGTAACAGGAGCAGAGAGCTGTCAGATAGGGCAGTGCAGGACACGGCTGTTGAAGAAATGAGGGTCAGACACCATGATTCAACACATTTTGATTCATCGCTGCAGCTAACTCCATCTCTCATCTCTGGACAGCTTTCTCCCAGATGTCTCAATAAAGACATGGCCACATAACACAGACTTTAACCACACTGTCTGTCTCAGTCTCTCTCATCAATAGATACATGAGATGAGAGCCCTACAAAGATCACAGCAAATCCTTCCAGGTACAGCATGAGGGCAAATGGCTCAGTCAATGTAACCAAACTCCACTCCCTCTGCTCCCCTCTTGTGAGACCACACCAGGAGTGCTACATCCCACTCTGGGGTCCCCAGAGCAGCAGAGACATGGAGCTGGTGGAGTAAGACAGGAGGAGGCCATGAAAATGATTAGAGGAATTCCTCTGAGGAAAGGCTGAGACAATTAGGATTGTTCAGTTTTGAGAAGGCTCTGGGGGTACCTTATGGGAACCTTTCAGTACCTAAACTGGGCCTGTGAGAAAGCTGGAGCGAGACTTTTCCCAAGGGCCTGTAGTGGCAGGACAAGGGGGAATGGCTTCAAATTGAGGGCTGGCTTAGATTAGATATTAGGAAGCAATTCTTCACTGTGAAGCTGGTGAGGCGCTGGAATGGGCTGCCCAGAGAAGCTGTGGATGTTCTATCCTTGGAAGTGTTCAAGGCCAGGTTGGATGGAGCTTGGAGGAACCTGGTCTAGCTAAAGGTGTTCCTGCCCATGGTGAGGGGTTGGAACTAGGTGATCTCTTTCCAAACTATCCTGTGATTCTAATCCTTTAGTTGAAAGACACTCATATTTCAGAGGAGAATCTATTCCTTTCTAGTTTTTTTCTCTCCTCCCCATACAAAAAACCCTAAATCCACACACTGAACAATTTTTCAAGAGGACACTGTTTACAAGTGTGTTTACTGGAAATACTCCCTTCAAAATCTTATTTTTATTTATTAAAATAGATCCTAAATTAAAACTTGAGGCCTAAAACCCAAGAGCATGTAACAAAATGCTCAATAAACTAAAGCATTTTGGGCGGGAAAGTAAAAATTATTCTTTCCCGTCCTAAAATCTTTAAAAAAGAAAATCTGGTTTTGTTTTAATTAAAACATTCTTTCCTCCTGCATGTTCTCGGACATGGCTGTTCTCAGCACTACTTTGCAAATACCACAGAGTCATGGGCAATGCTGATATGAGCCATGCATTAACCTGTGATGGCATTTGTATGACAGATGAATTTGCATGAATTGCAAAATGGAAAAAGACTACTGGAAAAATTAAAATTATCATTACAGAAATGATAAAAAAAAATCAGAGAAAAATAATAATATAGCCATGTAAAACTGTAAAATAAAAAGTGGGTTTATGTCCTCTTTTTGAATAAGAAAAAGATTAAGTAAAGAGTATTACAGAATTTTGCCTTTCAGTTTGAGATGTGCTTAGTAACACTATCCATAATTCCTAAAGGACCTACTCCTGTCTGTCATTCCTCACCTCATTTTGTCTTCTGTCTGACTGGGAGGAATTGATGGTGAAGGGGCAACAGCCAGTCAGTAGGGTTCTTTTGTAGGCAACA
The DNA here is from genome assembly GCA_013396875.1 of Vireo altiloquus. Classification (NCBI taxonomy): domain Eukaryota; kingdom Metazoa; phylum Chordata; class Aves; order Passeriformes; family Vireonidae; genus Vireo; species Vireo altiloquus. The sequence continues at coordinate 25,595 of VZRF01010180.1, read as the reverse complement.
GAAAACAGCACATATACATAAAATGTGTATACACACACAAACACAAGTGGTGCATTAGCTTAGGTGAGTGCATTTGACCCACATTTAGTCTGTTACTGTCCAGACCCCACTAATAGTAATCCCTAGCTCACTATAAAATTTTAGGTGCTGAAATTATAACTCACTGCATGTTTTGTCTTCAACAGAGTACGAAATCAAACAAATTGTGTAATACGGTGCTTTTTTGGGGAATATTCCCTAGGGAAAACTTTCTGTTGTGTAGGGTAATGTTTATGCACAGCATCACTGCTGATGGACACTGACTCTCATCAGCTGTGCCAGAACATGGAAACCAGTTATCCCTGCTTTCCTGAAAAGTTAATATTCCTTGATGCATTTTAGAGAGCTTTGCTGATGTGCTCTGTTTTACAATCTCACTAAAAATTCCCTGAGTACCTGTTTTGCAAAACAGCAGATGACCTTTGCCATGAGAATGTCACCTCTGAAACTGCTTCTAAGTGTGATGACACCAGTTTGCCATTTTAAAGTGCACAGCATCTTGCAAGCATGATGGTAAAAGCTGGTTGGTAGTTTAGACAATCTTTCTGGGTTATTTTTTTTAAACTTATTTTTAAATGAATGCGTAAAGTGCTCCAGAATGAAGAAATCATCCCAAAAAGAGAAGGCTGAGACGGAGATCAAGAAATAGGCTTCTATAAATCTTCAGAGACAAAGTTTTTCCTTCTTGTTTACCTTTTTTAATATCTCTTGTACAGTAAAGGTCACACCATACATTTGGCTGCATTTTTAAATTATGGCAAGAGAAAACCAGGTTAGAATTTCAGTGAATTAATCTGATGAAAATTAGGCCTCTCTTTACTCCTTTTTTGTCCTTGATATTCATCTTGCATTGGATCACATTTTCAGACCTGCATTCAGATGGGAACAGCAATATTATTTTAAAGTTATTGATTCAGATGATGGAAAGGAAGAAATTCTGGATTGTTATGCTGAAAGCAACTGAAATGAGAAACCTGTCGCAAGGGAAAGGATTATCTTGTGCTTAAGAGGGATTAGAGCCTGAGAGGGTCACACACCAAATGCACAAAAACCCTAGTCAGAGACATGGCCTGTAACTGTGCCATTAAAGGTGTCACCGCAGAATGAGGACCTGTCCTAATCCTGGAAATTTTGGAGAAGTGGAAATGCATGGACCCAGGTGTGCAATCAAGACTCCTTAGAGCAGCTGTTGACTAATTTGTGTGATCTAAGTTGTCTGACACGTCGCAGTTTGTACCCAGCCTCACACTTCCCAGAGCGTGGCACTGTGTGAGCATGTGGTGTGCTTGGTGTTGCAGAGTGGGTCCTAAACTCACTTGGATAATACAGAGTCAGAACAGTCAAATTGGTTAAGTAGCCTCGAGAAAGTTATCCTCAGAGGTACTGGGAGTTGATTACTTTCTCTTATAATGAATCAGAGACATCACATAATCCTTCAGGGAAGAGAAGATGGTTCCTTTTTTTGGAGTAGACACTTGGGATCACCTCAACATGTGTGGCTGCCACACACATCCTCCTCTGGGCAACCTTACATCTGCTGTTGGCATATATATTGCATTTTCCCTTCCCCTGAGGCCTGAAATTAACACTTTTCTTGTATTAGGTGCTGTCCATATATGCAGAGAAAGGACAACACAAAAGCTATGCCCCTAAGAAGGCATATGACCACTACACTGCACTGCCATAGTTCAGTGAACTGAGCTCTGAAAAATGATGGCTTAGAGCTCATTAGAGAGCAGGACCCAGCTCTGTAAAACATCAAAAAGCTAAATGTTTATTAGTTTGGAATAAAAGTTGCCTTAAAATAGACCAACTATCAGCGTCAGAAGATCATGTGTTTTATCTGAACAGTGAATATTTCAGAAAAAATAAACCTTGTTAAAAATATTAATCAGTGGCTATGTGACAAGACTTGTCATTTTGCATCAAATGCTACAAATTTTCACTTTCTATCAATAAACATGATCTGCTATGAAACTGCATTATCTTACTGTGCTTAAATTAATTATATTAAAAACATTTAGAGCAAGTATTTGTCATATTTGTCACTTTATGACAAACTGACAGACAAGAAGTCATATTACATAAAGACACTGGTTGTGATAGTGTTGAACAAGATATTTTCAGACTTCTTTAAAACCTGAAGCATCTAGATGATGAGAAAAGTGAAACCAAATCCCCTCCCCAAACTGTCCTAGATAATTTGACAAATAGTAGGGGAGGGATGAGTTTAAAGGAGCTTAAAATGGCTGGAAATACAAGCTATGAGGAAAAAAAAAAGGTTTGTAAGTGTTTGGGCAACAGGTAAATAGCTACCCAAATGCCAGCCTGGCATGACCTCTATGCACAGTGCCCAGCAGGATTGTTCTGCTGCCTGAGAGTTGTTCACACCCCAAAATTGGTACAAGAGGCTCTTTGGATAGGATGATAACCATCATTTTTCCATGATGGAGAAATACTCACTGCCTCTTTTGACACAGCAGCAGGTCTGCATTCAGAAGAGATCAGGGTACACAGAAATCACCTCTGGGGTACATTCACTAAGGAAAAATCCCCCCAAAGTTGTTCATACTAACACGATCTTGCATCCAGTGCTAAGAATTCCTGCACTTCTGGGCAGCAACTTTTATTCACACACTTCAGAACGGATCAGTGGCAAGAGCAGGAGATGGCACAAACATGTCCTTTGGTGTAGTTATGCAACAGAGACATTTCACAATTAATTATTCTAAAGAGAGAAACTTCCAAAAACTGCCTAGAGAAATCCAGCACAGAAACCAACGTTTAAGTACTAAATATGAGTACCCAGAGAATTGAAAGCAGATATATATATGTTAATTCTTTTGTTGTTGTTATTTTGGTGCTTATGTTTCAGTATCTGAAGCAAAAGTTCACTAGATGAGGAAGAAAAAACATATAGATAGCAGCCAAATGAAACTGAGTCTCTGCAAACCATTTTCCTTACATTACAGTGTAAAACTAGGTGTACCCATGCTGTTCAGATGTGTTCTTCAGGTCCTCACCAGGCAAGAAAATTGGTTACAAGTTTCACTGCTGGCACAGCAGAAGAAAAAGTCACACAACTTTGGTTTACACAGCGTTCATTAATCTCTGAGCAGCTTAGGCTTCCAAAAGAGGAAAAGTTTGAAGGGACTGTATTGGTATCCAAGATAAACCATTTACAGAGGATGTAGGTTTCTGGATATGTTCTGTATTTCCCATCAATCAGGTCAGTTTAATAGGTCTTAAGTAAATATTGCTAAACCAAGGCACTTCAATATATTGGTATTGAAAATGGAAGAGGTTAAACCAAGCACATGTGTCCAAGAACATATTTACTGTAAATTTATCAGTTTTAATAGATGTACAGGGTTTTAGGCCACTGTAAGAGAAAGAACAACACTTCAATTTTCTCAGATATCAGGGATAAGATCCCTTTGCATCAGAGTCATAATTGCATGCCAGTAGATATACTAAATATATGCTCCAAGGAAGGATTACTGAGTAAGCATTTACTATTAATGTTGCTGATAAAACATGGCTAAATTATTTTATAGCAGAAGAAACACCTGGGGGTGAGGGGAGAAAACTGCTTTTTAAGTCTCCCATGGCACATTAATATGGCTTATTTAAGTGAAGTGCTGAGTGGTGATAGAGAAGGAATTTTGATGAAGTGCTCAAGCTCTATTTACTGTCCTCTCTTGCACTGGGGACAGCAGAATTACTTAGAGAAAGGAACTGTTAAGAGTATGAGGAGTACCAGTATAAATTCTGGAATACTTTGTAAATAAATAAAATAAATACATCATCCAGCTTGCCAATAATTACCTCTTTCTACACTTCCCATCTGCATTATCTCATTCTAAACAGGGATGGTCATTGTCCTTTGATGTCTAGACATAGCATCCTTTGGTGGATGCAAATATCTTAATAATTGGTGCAGCAAGATTTTGTTCATATTTGAGCAGTTAATATTCCTTTCTACATCCCTTTGGGGATCTCAGCATGGACATCAGTTTCCTTGATGCTAATCTGCACTTCATGCCTTGTGCTCACATATTTCCATCATATACATACCCTATCAGCAGTTTTGACCAAATTAGTTCAGCCTGAATATATGTGATGTCCATTGCTACTCAGCACCAAGTAGAGTGCAATGAGTGCATGAGTAGCACGTCCCTTTGTGCTGGCTGCTGCCAGCAATGGAAGAATCTGATAGTCAGTGACAGGAATTTAGAACTCAACAGAGCTTCCTCAGGAAGATGGTCTTAATATCATCAAGACATTCACAACAAGAAAAACCCTGACACATCCTATCTACCTTTTGTGTACTGTGGGATCCCTTAAATAACATTTATCTGGCAAGTGCCTCTTCAAGAAACAAGAGCACTGACGCTTGGGAGATTGTTTAGAAAATATATTAACTGATTTAATGGCATTCCAGGAAAAGAGCAGCAGACAATTAACATCAGCCCAAACCTTTGCTTACTAAAACCTTAAGAACTGTATGATTTAAACTTTAGCCAATAAAATCTGAAAAAATCTTCAGAACTGATTGTCCAAAACTGAAAGCTGTAATTCTCTAGTATACAGAGAAGGACAATTTAGAAATCTTACAGACAGCTTCATATAAGTCTATTGAATTATAGAAAGCAATTTTTCAAAGAGAAAAAAACTCTGCAGTGTGGACTGTTATCTACTGTACTTATCATTCTGAGATTGTAGTTTATCTTTTTGTTACATACCTTACAGATACAGAGATAGCAAGACCTTCATGGCCAAAAAAATCAAATTCTCATCTATTTGAGAACCTAATTCCTGCAGTTTATAGCCTGAAAAATGCTATAAACATACACCAAAATTAAATGTTTTCTGTGTGAGAGAGCTGTTACAGAGCTCTGAGATTAGGGCCTGATGTAGTTTATCATTCCATTACAAAATCTATGTTCTATATTCAGACTCCTACAGGAACTTGTTTAGCTACAAGTTATTACACAATGGCAATGCCCTTAGGAAGAGATGAGGAAGCAATTCCTGAGTGACTCAGGTCCCTTCTCTTTGCTCTTAGAGCCTCAAAGGACTCAAGCTGGACCTCACTGCCATGCTTTCATTAAAAAAAAGCAGTATTTGTAGTGTGGTGGAGAGACTGCATAGAAGAAATTCTGCTATGTTCAAGTTTTAATGGAAACTACCCAACATCCCTTTGAGTGGCACAGCTTCGGTGGCACCCACAGGATTGTCAAACATCCTTGTGAGTGCAGGGGGAGCACTTCACTGCCCTCCTGCAGCCAAAGGGCACACAGAGCACTGGGCTGCTTGGGTCACTGGGGCAGCCAGGGAGCTCCGTGCTGGAACGGTGCTGGGCAGGGACACTTGGGCACCCTCTAAACTCCTGGAAGAGAAACTAACAAGGAGAAAAGTTGAGTGAATAGTCCAGAAAGAGCAGAGCGTCTGAGTTCTGCCTCAAAGCTTCTCATGCCCTGGGAGGGCTAGTGATGTCTTTGTTTCTGTCACATTTGAAGAAACAGGCTTTGTGGAAATTCCTTCCAGCTAGAGACAGGCTGCGGTCGTACATGTGACTGAGATATTCTCTGCTGCCTTCCTGATGCAGGCAAACCTACGTGGCTGCAAACAGTGACTAATTGTTTGGGCCAAAGGGGCTGGGATATAAACGAGCTATTTCTCATTACACTGTGAGAAAATATTGATTACACATACACAGATGGCAAATACTAGTCATGCTGGTATTCTCAAGTCTCCACACTGAGCTTGTCTGGTATACATTCATTATTTTTACAAGTTCGAACTGACTCTTTTCCCTATTGACAAATATGGGTTAAAAACATAATAAACAGAGTGGATTTGTGTTGGTATTATTAATGAATTGGCAACAACTGTCTCTGTGCCATTCATCTCTCAACATCTGTTTATATTTTATTTTAAATCTGTAAAAACATTGCTTTGTAATCCCTTGATCTGTACAGTAATTTCCTTTTGTTCCAAGCCATTAGAGGTATCTTTGAACTACTCAGGGGAAAGACAGACAAAAAAACCAACCAAAAAACAAAGACTACTCATCTATTCCTTCAAGACAAGACCACTTTCATCATAAAAAATGAACATCATGAAAAATGAAGACCAAAATCAAAGCAGAAAAACAAAGGTGGATGAACTCTGTACTGCAACAGGCTAAAAGTCAGGATGTTTGTGGAAAACTATCAGTCATTATTGCTTTAAATTGCTCTTGATTTGTGCAAAGGAGCAGACCAAGTCAGCCGCGCCTAATCTCTCGTCAGAGTTATCTTGTGCATTTATTCGCTGCTCTCTGGCTCACTAGGAATTCTGCTCACTGTCTGTCACAGCCAGGAGCAAGTCTGGTAAGCTCACCCCTTGTTGATAAGTAGATGTTGTTGCTTATGGATATCCTGTTGCGTTGGCCTCCTGGAGTCCTGGATTTTCTTATTGTTCAAGCCACAGTGATTTCGGGGCAGCGCTCCTTATGAAATACAGTGCTATTGGAAAATTTGTCAATATGGGTTCTAAAAATAACTGAGCTACGAGCAAGTACAAATAACCTTCTCTCGATTTACTTCTCTATAACGGCAGTGTAACCGGAAAAAAAGAAGAAAAAAAAAAAATCTTTAAACTGAAGTGAAAAGGCAGTGCCTCAGCTTGTGATTTATTGTACTGCTGAAGAGATTAGAGACAATACTCACTTTTGAAACGATGCACATAGGCAAACGATGTATTCATTACACCACTAGAAGAGCCAAATAAACCATGCCCAACGAGGAAAGTATTGTCAGGAAAGAGAATAACATCAAAAGATCTCTGGGCCAGCAGGTCCAAATAAGAATAGTTCAAACAATACAAAAGAAACAAACAAGATTTACAGTTTTCTAAAATTACAAAATGTCAGAAACTTGTGTTCTGAGGAGAGCATGTGCTTTTAGAAGAGCTGCATAAAGGAGAATATTTAAACACCTGCTTAAATTGTAGCATATTAATGCATATATTTGATTTGAACACACCCTTTGGGATTTACTTCTAGACATTTGTCCAAACAAGTAATATTGTATAAGCCTCACACTACAAAGCACTCAGAGAATTCCACAAATACGAACTATACCAAATTATGCTTTTAAAAGTAAGAATAATTAAGAAACCCCCAACCAACCAGCCCACTTTTATATCTCGATATCCTCTTTATTTCCCTGCTCCATCGAGCATATGACATTCAAGAGAAGGCTGGAGAGAGAGACAGATAGAGTAATCTAAAAGGGACAAAAGAAAAACAAGAAGCATTGTTGAGGGAAAAAAGGAAAGAAATGAGAGGCTTCGGTCTAAACAAAAACAGAGAAAAAGACTTGGAAAGAATTTCAGCAAAGAAGTATGTTTAATTGCCTACAGCCCCAGGAGAGGTAATTTATGTGCCAACAAGTTATGGAGGTTTTATGTGCCTATTAGTCTGCTATTCAATTAAAAAATGTGTACTTACCATGGCAACCTCTATGTCTCACAATACACATGCTAATTCTAAGATATCTCTATAGAGCACCTTCTTAAAGAAACATATACCACAGTACCAGCCACAGTCTAGATTCCACACTCGCTAAGAGGCAGTAAAAGGAACAGCCCATACAAAATTTTGGAATTATAGGCTTGAGAGAAGGATGGGTAATCTTACTGTACTGTTACCAACTCCATACGGGAACCCAGCAGTGTAATGCATGTGTGCAGTGCATTGCTGCACCTCAGGGCAGCTCACTGTACAATCTTGCCAGCATTTCCCTTCTTGCCCACTGAGATAATGCTCTTAGGCTTGGAAACACTGCTGCTTTTCCTCTGGGACCTGCTTTGGACTGGCTCACTAATTCCTTAGGCCCCGCTTCCACTGAAGCTGTGTAAGCTTTCGGTTGTACTCTCCTGTGTTTGAAGCCTGCCAGGACATGCACCTTCCCTTTGTTTCAGCCTTGCCTGCCTGGGAATTCCCTTTCTCACCAGCCCACATCAGGTCTCGCTGTTCTCAACAGGCGTTGTCCTTCTCCCACTTCCTTCTTTGAGCTTCCCATGACAACAACTGTTGGCAAGGCTGATTTTCCACTCAACAGCTTACTCCTTTTCAGAGAAGCAGTATCTGTTGCCAAAATTCTTGGTCAGACACGTGTAATAAATGGATCAAAGTATTTGTCACATACAAGACCTGAGGAATGAACCACTTTCAAAAAACTGTATGCACTCCATCCATAATTTTTAAGTATTAAGGAGAATTTCAATACAATCCTTCTGAAAGTAAAGAAAAGAAGGCATTGAGGTGATAACCTACATTTCCAACAGCTATTATGTAACTATTTGCTTCTCATAATCATCTTCCTCCCTTTCACTGACTAGTGAATACATATCAGATCACTCTTCTCATGGCTGTGGAACACAGTAGTCCTCTTTGCTTGTCTGCAGCACATTTAGGGCTATTGCTAAAGCACACAGAATACAAAAAAAGGAATGCATCACCTTGTGTAAAGTTCCGGATTTGTTGAGGATTAAGCCTCAATCACATTTCAAAGACATTTTGCTTCTTTCCTTGTGTCATGGTTTAACCTCAGCTGGTGACTAAGCACCAGAGAGCACTTTGCTCACCACCCCCTGCCCCTCACTGAGGCAGGGGGAGAGTCAGAGGGGTAAGAAAAAACATTGTGGGATGATATGAAGACAGTTTAATAGGGAAAGCAAAAGTCACTTGCACAAGCAAAACAAACGAAAAAAGCCATTTATTCAGCCTTTGCCACGGGGGCAGGGGTTCAGCCTGCAAGAAAGCAGGGCCCCCTCACGCATGGTTACTCGAAAATAAAAATATCACCAGTCTGAATGTGCCATCCCCTTCCTCCTATTTCCCCCATCTTTGTATGCTGAGTAGGATGTTATGGAATATCCTTGTGGTCTGTTGGGGTCAGCTGTCCTGGCTGTGTCCTCTCACACGTCCTTGTGCATCCCCAGCCCCTTCACTGTGTGAGGAGCACAAAAGCCTTTGTTGTTGAGTAAGCCCTGCTCAGCAATTACTGAAACATCCCTGTGTTATCAACACTGTTTCCAGCACAAATCCCAAACACAGCCCCATACTAGCTACTATGGAGAAAGATGACTCTGTCCCATTCCAAACCAACACACTTGGCTTTCCCTACTAACAAGCAAACAAGTAATTTTTTAGTCACTGTCTTTAAATACAAAATATTTACTCTAAGGATATGGAGGTCCCAGACTGTTTTCTGCTTGTAGGCACTCCAGAGGCCTGTACTATGAGAAAATGAAGTCACCAGTTAAAGTAATTTATAGTCATAAACAAAGTCCCAGAAGTCTCTTTCTTTTGCAGCAACATGCCCAGTCCCATGTTTGATGGTAGGAAAACACCTGTTAGGTTCAAGACACCACAAACCAGCACTGCCCTGGGAGGAGCAGCTACTTCAAACTCTACAACTGATGAATGCAGGGCTGCATTTGATACTTTCACCTGACACCAACAGAGCACAATGAAGTGGCAACAAACTAATAAATTTCAAATTTATGAGGACTTTGGTTTTTTTTTCTGTGAGGAATACAAAGTTTTACTCACATTTCTCGGATAGAGAAGTCTTGGGCTATTGTTCATCACAACAGTAGCAGCCAAAGCACACCCAATTCACGTTGCTCATCCAAAGCTCATGAGAGGGAGCAACAATCCCAATTAAGTCTTCTCTGACCTGAAATTTTCCCAAAATTTGAATAAACAGCAAGGTGCTGGCTTCTCTGGTAGGTAATGAGCCTTGCTGACCACCTGGCAGCTTATCACCAGCTTCTTCATGCCAACTGCGAGGGACCAGCACTCACACTTGGGATGAAGAAAGGCTCACTCAGTAATAAAAAGTTTTCCTTCCTCTCCCTTTCCCCCTCCCTGCACTGTTTTTACCCACATTGGGGAAAGTTTTTAGACTGCCTAAAAACCAGAAGAAAATTATGAAGGGTGGGTTGAATTCCAGATAAATGCTGTGGATAGCTTCCTACAAGGTTTACGTCCTCTCAGTTTTTGTCCTGACGCTGTGAGGACATCTCCAGAGGAAAGAAAAACATGTTCCTGAGACATGAGAAATGCACAATTCCTTACATAATGCAAACTGTACATTCAGAACTCTAATCTGAGTCAAACTAAGGAAAGTTTTGAAGATGTTTGGTGTGAGCATGCTGTACTAAAAGTGTAGTACAACTCTTCCTACTCAAGGGAGGAACAGATCTGAGCTGCCTTTTCACATGATGGATGTGAGTGATTTTCACAAGCAAGCTACAGAGTCCTTTTTGTATTACAACTCTGGTATCCTGAGAGGGGAATGTAGCTAAAAGCATCAATTTTGATACAAATCCTTTATGGTCTTTAAATTGGGCACTGCCACTTTAATAAGCCACACCTGGTTAAGATTCGTTTTCTGCTGAATTCCTCCCGTTGTAATGAGCCCTGAACATCAGGCTGAGGCTGTGATCAAGACAATACAATTAATCACCAGACCGTGCACAATTTCAGTAACATGAAAATTGCACGCAGTTAGATTTTCTAAGTAAAACTAATATTTCATGCAGGGGAAAGGGTGAAGTTTCAGTGCATAACAAAAAAGAATTTCGGAGGTTTAAAAAAACCTGGCAGTCAGCAGGGCCACGTGAAGGTGAATGCATAAATCAAATAACTATACCATCTGTTACAGAAAACTTAACGGGAATTAAGTGGCCCATATTTTCTAAAAATATCTTTCTTCACAGTGTGCAGAAGCACTGAATATCTAAGGAGGAATAGTGGAATTGGACTTTAATTAGGAAATTTTGAGTTTTGAATACAACATGAGCTTAGTCAAACTATCAGGAAGATAAGCTTATTAGGAGAGAAATAGGAATGAATATTTGCATGGCAAAAAAATAGATCTTTCCGGTGGGAGGAAGAGGGGGGATTAAAAACCTGTAGTGGCCCCATTTTCAGTATTTTTTCAGCTGCAGCTTAAGGTGTCACAGAGAGACACAAAGAGTGACAGACAGGCCAGGGCCAACTTCTGGGACACTTTCTATTCTGATGTTATCTAAAATACACATTCAAAGTGCAGAGGCAAAATGCAATTGTCATTTCTTTTCAGGCTCACCTCCAATGCCAGCTGGTGGGAAGGCACAACTTCTGGTGAGTACTGGTAGCTCCTTTCTTTCTTTTCCCCATTAAAAGAAAAGTATGGTAATTTGTTTTCTCTACCATTGGTTTATAAAGTCTTCAGGGGCCTTTTTTTTCCTTTTTCCCCAAGAGTTTGCACATCTCTAATCAAGGAATCTAAAAGTCCTGTCTGCACAAAAATAATAAAGATAAAAACAGCAGGCAAAACCACAAACTTCATATAGGAGTGTAACAACAAAGACTGACTTCCTTAGAGAGGAGGTATATATACTGGTCCAAGAGCTGATATAAAAACCTGAGGAGAATGGATTAAATGGGATGATACAACAGAATGTTTTAGGAAAATTATTATCAGATGATACAATTGAGAAGGGAGAGAGAAAGTAAAAGAATAAAAGGAGTGACATGAAAAAAACCAACTTGACACACAGACAGACAATATACAAAATGCATTTTTAAGAGTAGTGAAAGGGCAGATTTTGAGGGAATAATGAATATGTTTAAATATAAAGCAAAATAAAAGAAAAGTTTCCATTTCTTGTACTGCCACACGTCTGCTTCATCTTTCAATTTCTTCTGCTTCCTCTCCTCAATCTTACCTTCTCTACAAATACTCTCAGCTCTCTTGGGAAAGATCTCTTATTATATATTTTTGCAATGTCTTACAAAATAGAGCCTTTTCCTCAGTTTGTGCCCCTTTATATTACTGCAGCACAAACAGTGAAGAGCAGCAATGGTAATAGTTGGGAAAGCTGCTCAATAATTTTTCACCTGAACATTTTTAACAACAAATGGCTGTTCTATGACACTGACACAATTCAGCTAGGCCAATGATATTCAATTTTGGTGTCAGGAAAAACTGGAAGAGAATACCATGTTAAATCCCAGTTCATCCAAAATAAAAATGCTTTCTACCTGAACTGATCCAAACCACTTCAGAAACTGTGTTTCATAACCTGCACATGGGTTCATGGGAAGTCATCTTTTAAATAGCATAATCCATTTGCCACTCAGAAGCTTGGGCTTATTTCAGGTTGAGGTCCAGCTAGACTGTCTGTGAGACACCAAGAAAACGATTATTATAGGGCCACACAGTTGAGCATTGAGCTGACTTTAAACTATATACACGTATATAAATCCTGAAATCCCACCTTTACCAATGAAGAAAAATTCCCTACCTTTAAATATTTATGAAAAAAAATTTGAACATTTTATTTTGCTTCAAGATAACAACCCAAAAGTTAACTACGAGGGATTTTCACAGAGTAATTAATTTTTGCTAATTGCCCTTACTGAGGAACCAATATTACATAGTAGCAATAACCTCATTTTGTGGTTCCCTCACTGAAAGTGACAGGGAAAGACCACCTACCATGGTAAGGAGGAAAGGAGAGAAGTAATTCTTCAGAAGTTAGAAAACAATGTTGGAAAGTACTAAAAAACAGGTTGCCATGGAAAGTAATAGGTGAAGCAGATTTTGGTGCAGTTCAATGGTTTAAAGAGTAAGAAAAGCACATTTTCAACATGCATCTTTCTAGAAATTACTAAAAATGTTTATTTGTGTTTCTGGAAATAGGAAATAGCAGAATAGAAGTGTGTTGTAATTAAAATGGCTCAATAAATGGCTCCATAAAGCATATGTGGGCAGGGGAAAAAGGGATTTCATTTTTCCTTAGTGTGCCTGGACAAAGGCTGTATTCTCTTTTAAAATCTAATACAATTCATAGAAATATGTATTTAAAATATAATAAAAGACAATGAACATATACAGGAGAGAAATCACAACAATAAACATTTTATTTGTGGGATTTTTTGGAAGCCCTTGTAGCAACTATTTGTGGTCTAATGCCTTGCTCTGTGTTTGATGATGCACATTAAACACTCTAAAAACCTTAATTATTAATAAGAAATGAACTGATTTTGATTGATCTGGTTTAGGGGATGCATTCCTTGGGTTGCCTGTGGCTGGAAGTTTCAGAGAGGCAGTGCAGGCAGTTAAGGTAAGGTCCATCCCTGCTGGAGTGAGCACTGACGGCCAGGAAAGGGCATGCTGGTCCTGAAGCAGCAAGCTCAAGTTCAGGATCTGGCTTGCTAAACAGTGCATCCGAAGGGCTCAGCATCTTGGTGACCCAAGCAAGGAGCTGCTCCCCTCACCCAAAATGACCCCAGCTGTTAAGGCAGGGGGTGAAGCTGAACCTCCCTCGGCCTGGACCAGAAGCACTTTGACTTTCCCTCACTGTGAACGATTTACTAAGGGGTGTTAGAGCCTTAGAGCCTTGGTGTCCTGGGCTGAAGGGGATGTCTGGTGGAGATGGGGCTGCTGCAGCTCAGCCACGGCACAGTCTGGACTCGAGTGCTCCTTGCACCTACTCGCTGGGTCCTTCCACCAAACCCAGTGCAGATGTAATGTCGGGCTCCTTGGAAGGGGATGTTACCAAGAGCCACACTCAGGGAGAAAAATTAAACATATTTTCAAGACTAAATCGAGGGTGGGTTGAAGCAATGTCCTGGCTCTGAGGTGCGTGCACTCGCACACGTCTCTAAGTGCACGCAGGGTTTATTTAAAAGTTTTATTGCTAGCATTATAGTTAGGCCCCCAAACATACCGTGTGTATATATCAAATTAAGCTCTGGTAACCAGGGATTTTCTAGAAATATGCACTACGGTTGAATTCCTGTAAATCTCATATTAATATCTCTTACCATAACAATCTATATTTAAATAAATAGCCTGTAACGTTGCTTGTGCTCACTGAGTGTTATTGCTACCTCTTTCCAAGAGAGAGCAGTAGTGAATTGTACTATCATGACACTGGATAGTTTTACTCAAACATGCTCAATTTACATTTTCGACTCTGTAACCTTTCAACCTATTGACCATGAAAAATGCTCCAACATAACGTGACACATATAAATGTTTAAAGTCCAAAGGGTAATTATCTATATTCGTAGTTAAAACTGTGCCTTGATTTCACAATAGAAACCATATGTTCACTCAAAACACTTTCAATAGGCTAAATAGCACCCAGATTAACCCTGAGTTAGTTTACTGGTTAAAATAATAGCAGCATCTTCTTCTAATTCAGTAGTTCATTTATCATTTTTGATCAAGGCACTGAATGCGAACTTTCAATTTTTGAAAGCTTAACTTGAAAAATAAACTGCATGGTGGAAACTCACCAATTCTTAAATTTTATCTTTAATGCCATGTAATGTGCCTGATAAGAGTTCAAAATATATTATTTAGCTTCAAGTAGAATTCTGTGTTTCCTCACATTTAATAGACTATTTTTCTCTCCCAGAAGAAAACGGCAATGACTTTCTGACTGTTATTATTTTTGTCCACAGAACAGTGCTTAACAGAATGCCATTTAGTAAAAATCTTGACCATTTTCTTTTATGAAAAATGCCTTTTGCCCAAATGACTTCCAGGAAGTATGAAAATCATAGAGCACAAGCACTGTAATACTCTTGCAAGGCCTCTGCAGCAGCAGCAAGAAAAGCCTAGCAATGAAAGTTATACTGAACAGGACCTTATCTAGGTTGTGAAATAAGCAAACTATTAAGGTACATATTTCCTTATATTTTCCTAGTAAGATAGAAAGAGATTATTTTGAGCCTTTGAAATCACTGCAGCAGAAAATTACAAACAGAAAACAAAATCGTATATTACAGGAGTAATGACAAGTCAAAGGAAAGAGACATACTTAAAAAATAGCAAGCAGGCAAATGACTTTTCAGTGAGTGCCAACTCTCTGAACATTAAACTGGTTAAAAGCTCCTTCTCTCCCTGCTTGTCATGTCATTGTTCCCTGTCAGGCAGCAGAGAACACCTCCAGCTAGTACATGATATACAGGATGCTTCATCAAAAAAGGTATTCTCCGTCTTTGAATTTGAATTGACACTTTCCTTATGTGTATTATAAAAGCCCTGTGGAAATGGCAATGGACTATGCTGCAAAAAAACCCTGTGAATTTTGCAGAAAGCTTACTGGAATGCTGGTCTCATTTCAAAATGACATTATTACCCATGGACATGATTGCCTTAAATATGCAATGGTATAGTTATGAAAAAAAACCCAGAAAATATGTCTTTGTCTGGTCTTCAGCTGAGCTTCTTGCAGTAAAATCGAGTTCTTGTGTATACAAGGTGCTTTGTTCCGCCTCTCCTGCCTTGGAACAGAAAATTATTCTCCTTCAGGGAGAGGCTCAGGCCACTTGTTTGGTTTATTAGAATATGAGTGTTGTCCCTCATAAATTTGGAATCTTCCCTTGAACTGTTGCCATTTAAAAATATTGTAATTTTACATCCATCATTGCATGATATGCCCTAAACAAGTCAGTGGAACCATTCACCCTTAGAAAATCTGGCACTCAGCCTATTTACTCACATTGCAAGAGTCTTTATACAGTTGTCTTGTACACCTTTGCCATCATTTATGCATCATTTACTAGGAGCTGCTAATAAATCCCTTATACTAGATGCTGTAAGTAAATCAGAAAGGTCTTTCATTTCTAATATCATAAGGACTCTGTAGCCTCCATTTTGTCATACTGTAGATTATTTCTGGAAAAGTCTTACTTCCATCCCAGCGCTGTTTATCAGAATTCTTCATATCAAAGCACGTGCTGAACATTTGTGTTTCCATGAGAACTGTTTTGCAAGGTCAGCCCAAGTTAATGTAGGTGCAGGCTACATGTAATTACGGTTTGGATTGTATGAACTTACCGTGAAGAGGACTATGAATTTGTCAGAATTGTTTACTGTGTTTGCAGACCTCGGTATTTCAAAAGTTCAAGTTGAAGGGGTGTTTTCTTTTTGCTCAGTCTGCAGTAAAATTATAGCAGGTGGTCCCAAATGGTGCCACTGGAAGGAACTGGCCTTGAGGAATGCAAGAGCAAGAGAGTAGGTGTCCATAATATATATTAATAAATACATTAATACCTGTCTCTTCCCCACCACACAGTTATATTCCTGTGATGGCCTTGGGGAGAAGGTTGAGGAGGGTATAGAAAGCATGGAACTTGCCTTTGGAGCCTGTGGTGGCTTTCCTAAAAGCTGGGAGCCGCTGACATTCCAGTTCAACATCACTCCTGCAGCAGGGACGTCTGATTGTGCTGAGCTGAGGAACCTCCTCATCTGCAAAAGTGAAAGAACATTTTGTGTGCTCTTCATTACATTTTAAACTGAGACAAGAGGTGGATAACAAAGCCAGGTGAGGAGTCATTAAATTTCCCTTGTCAGAAACTCAACCAGTAAAGAAGTGGTGATCCTGCGTTAGTGTTGATCGAGTGGAATCCTTGTTCTTCAGGTTAAGAGATTCCTGACTGTCAATGCCTGAAGTGATAAGAAAAGAGAAGCTGTTAGAAAACAAGGAGAGCAGTAGTTCCTGTTGAAAAAATGCTGGGACCAAATTTTTTTGTGGATATAAATCCAGCAGAGAGATTTCAGCATCGTCGTGTAAATGATGGAATTACACATTTTTGTTGAACTCTATTTAACTGGCTACTTCCCTTCCTGATTTTGCTCCTTTCTATGACTGAATCCTCCTGATCATCTATTTGAGCCTAAATTTAACACACTGAAGTACCTAGCAAGTCTAACATACAGCAAATACTCTGGAAAGTTTGATTCTTTACAGTCATTCTCTTAAATGTTTGTGCCTGGATAAGAGATTTATTTATTTATTTATTTATTGTTTAATTTTGTTATTGTTATTGGTTTGATTCGGCTTTTTGGTACTCTTAGCCCTCAGAAAGACATATATCTGCCTCTGAATAGCTAAACTGAGCCATGACTTCCAGGACAAAAACTCCAGTGATTAATCTGAGCAGAAGGTAATTGCTAGGCTTCCTGCAATTTTCTTGTAGACAAACTTCCTCCTTTCTTCCAGTAGCTTTTCAGCAAATATTTGTCAATGATACAAAACATGTTTGTAGAATCTCTTAATACCAGAGGACAATAAGATTAAGGAGGGCTGACTCAGCTGTGTTCAAATCTGTGAAACATGTTCTTATCAGCTTTTCTGTAAAAGTCAATTAAGATGAAGTCCTTTTTGTTAATTTTTCACATTTATCTTTACTGCCTTCCATTCTTTTTCCTTTTTATTATTGTTAAGGGTGTATTTTTAAATAATAGTTCATCACTGTTATAATTCTGAATTGTTATTAACATAATCTTCCTTTCCTATTGAAAGGACTTTCTTATTAGAAATTTTAGGAACACTTTAAATCTTTTTTTTCTCACAGCCCCTAAACATTTCTTTTTTATTCTATTCTTTTACAACTTTTATTCTACACTGATAGAAGATGTTCTGTTGGTTACAGAGTAATCTAATCTAGTTACCTTCTAATTTAAGGAGAATTTTTATGTTGTACCAAACTTATAAAGACGCCTTGGTTGATTCTTTGGTTAAGAGTTGTAGAAAAGAGGGAGATTTTATTATCCCTCATCTACATCTTCAATATATTATATTAATCAGAAATCAAATTCTGGATCCCGTGGAATCAATGACAACATTGATATGGACTTTGAAATGACCAAGAACTTAGGTTAGATGTCTGAGTATAAATATTCTCATTTCTCTTTGTATTCTACAACTGATCCATCATTTGCCATACTTAATTTAAAAAGCTTATGGAATTTGGCTCCAGCATATTCCTTTATTTTCATATCCTCAGACAAATCCATCCTCACAGTAAGAATTAGATCTAGGGCAGTTTTGCCTTTTTTTGTAAATGATGAAATTCTCTCTTTGACACAGCATGCTTGGATATATCTGTTTCCCAACAGATTTATGAGCAGCTAAAATCCCCTACGAAGAAACAGTGTTCTAGCCAAGAATTTTCTGTACCCTGCTGTCCTTATGTTTGACTGGTTTGTAGCTGATACCCACTACTTTTCAGTTCTGCTTTCTGGTTCCCTCTGTCGCTGTTGATAATTACTTTGAGCAACCTTGCAGGATGTGTGTGCATCGATTAGCCACGTTGCTGTGAGTAGCACCACCTTGCTGGCTTTACCAGCATAACATACTGTCAAAATTTCTGGAATTTGAAGGCTTGATATGTGCTACGTGGCTGTGATTTACCATGCTACCTTTGTGATTGATGCACATTACTGACAATTTGGGGAATGGAAAAGTGCACAGAAATTATGAAAACAGATGAATAAAATAAATAGCTAGAGTGAATTTCCTGACCTCACGTCTACAGGTGTAGTAATGATGAGACTCCAGCCCTGATTTGGATGGATTCAATTCCACGTAAACGCCTTAATCTGATGTTTCCCACTGGCTAGGTGCCCCTGAAGGCCTCGAAGCATCTAGAAGGGAGCACAGGTAGAGGAATCCAGGCTAGCTAAATGTGCACTTCTCTGCATGTCCATGTGGCACACCACAGCTGTAGTTGCACAAGCAGGACAGCCAAGATCTTACCCATAGATTCATCCCACTGGTGGACACGGGGGTAGTCACCTAAGCAAAAAGTTAAACATCTGTGCCTACGGACTCAAACTCTCAAATTCCCTTTCTACTAGTGGCAAACAGTGTTTGTTTGACATTTTTCATAGCTAAAAAATGCAATGGGAATGAGAAAAGAGGTACTTTGACTAAAGGTCTGACAGGACTGATTTGAATCCCTTTAGACCTCACATGTGTCCATGTTTTAGTTTGTGACTCTTTAGAAAGTATGACTATTATTGCAGACAATTTCTTGAATAAGACTTTTAAATTTTTGCTGGTGTCCACAAATGGACTTGAAAATAGTGTTTCTCAATCCCTTCTGCCTGAAAACATGAGTAAAATCTTAGGTCTTTGCGCTTTTCTTCCAGGTTCTTGAATGATTTTCCATGTAGGTTGTTTCTCAGGCAACAGTCCATGAGACATTTAGGACAAACAATTAAATGGAAACCTCTGTTAAATTTCTACTTACCAAATGTTAACAATAAATTACCATCAATTAAATAGTTGGAAAAACATTTCCTTTCTATAGAGTTTTGAAGAAGAAAAAACTGTCTGATCTTTTCTTCTTTAAATAAGTTTATTATTTCAACGGAGCCTCATCTTCATAAACAGTAGCGGATGGATGATGCTACAAAGGATTTACAATACTTATTTCTTTCCTTTCTGGTAATGACTGTGATTCTTAGAAATTGCATTAATAGAGATAAATACTTGAAAATGAGGTAGTTATTTTCTGTTTATGTTTCTTTATGCAATGTAAGCAGAAAGAAGGTTAAGCACTGCAACAATGGCTGTGCTTCTTCACTGCAATGCTGGCTGTAGTCTGGGTGAAAGTCTGTGGCTGTAGTGCCTGTGGTCTTGGTGCTGATGTTGTGAGATGCTCTGCTGAGCAGAGCTCATTGCTTAGGACTAGCTGAAGAATTTACAGGTCAGTTCATGAGCAGGTATGACCTGGGTGCACACTTCAGTGGCAGGGTGCACCAGGAACACCAGAAAGTGCTGAAATGCTGAAGCACCCATCAGCAGCACGGCAAAGTTAAACATCTATGCATATGGACTTGCAGCTCAGTCCCTGCTGCAAGCTGGGTCACAGTGCAGGTGGGTTAGATCAATCCCTGCCCATGCACAGAGCAGCCACGGGGGCTGGGTCACAGGGCGTCCCTGGGTCTGTCCCGTGGCTCAGCCCAAGAACAGCACTTGTTTAATGCTGAAGAGTCCTTGGAGAGTTTTTCGCTGCCAAGCTCCAGGAATTTTTCACAGTATATGCAAACTGGAAATTTTTTTTAATTTTTTTTTTTTTTTCCACTTGAGGAATATCTACAAAGATGGATCCAGACAGCTCCTTCAGCAGAACATTTTACCTCAAGCACGCTGGACTGTTACACAGTTCTGGACCAAATCTGACACATTCCCTGCTAGCTTAGAGAACAGGCTGAGCAAGGTTGTGGCTGTCTGCACATTTCCGTGTTCTTGGGTTCCTCAAATAAATTTTATTACAGAAAATAAATAAATATCATCTCTCACACACAACCTTTTATATTTTCCCTTTCTATTACAATTTTTTATAGAATCTCCAAACTGTCATATAATTGAACCTCCCTGTTTATGTGCGTGCACAGTATGAAAAAATACTACGGCTTAAAAACTTGGATTTAATACAAAACAGCTGAAAAATTTAGGCATACTTTTCTAACCTAGCTTTCCCTTATAATAATATTTGGTTATTTCTAGAAGTCTGTAGTAGGAGTTTTTGTGCATTTGTCAAGCAGAATATTTTTTAGTTAAGGAAAAAATTGCTTCTCTGTGTCTTAGAGTACCTCTGTAATTTCAATTTACAGTATGTCCTCTTATTGCAATATTTGTTTTAGGGGAAAAATAGTAACCTGGATTGACTGTATCTGCAGCATATTAGATTTTATGTATTACAATTAAATCCCCCTCTGAGCCATCTGGTTTACAGACTGTATAGATTTTTAAATTTTAGTTTGTCTTCCCAATTGACCTAGATTAGGACCACCTTTTCTAGTTTTACTCTTCAAACATTCCCTATATTTTAACTTTCCAGTAAAAGTAATGGTTATTGGCGTATGAGGTGGTTATTAATCCTGAAATCATGGTTTCAAATATTATCACATGAAGGATATTTACCAGGCAAAGGAGCCCAGAAGTGACCCTTCAAATCTCGCTGATTTTCCAACAGATAGAGGATAACTCACCTGCATCTGCAATATTTCCTTACTCTTGGGCATGCTTAATGTGGGTAACACTATAAATTCTGCTGTTCTGTGTTTAAGTAAATTTTTGGAGTCATGCTCGTGCACAATCCATTTTGAGTTTTCCAGGGTTTCAGTGCGCAGAGATTGGCTTTAGATCAGATCGAAAGAAGAGATACTCTCCGCAAAACCAAGGTGTTGAATCCAGAGTACCAAACCTGCGAAATGAGAAAGCCTCAGCAAGGTGTCTGAGCAGCCCCTGGAGTCACCCACAGGATGGTTTTGCCTGGCAGGCTCTTGTGCTGCCTGCAGGTCTGCCCTGCCCTTGGGCAGCGAGGCACCAAACCCTCACTGTCACTCCCCAGGTGCCAGGCAGGCTTTGATGCAACGCCCTGAGCAAGCACACGGCAAATTTTAGGTATTTCTTAGATAAGGTGAGTTTTAGCACAGGCCTTGGGGGCTGTAATTTTAGGTGAACTTAAATCCTGTTTAGTTGCTGGGTCAATTGCTTGATCCTGCCACAATCTACTTCTTCTGAGAAATATGAGATTAACCATTGATAGCTTTGGACTGGGAACTGTGTAGGTAGTTATTCCATGTGCTAGAAAAAGCGCTTGGAAATTATGACTCTGAATCCTGTGTGAAAAATTGTATTTTAGGAAAGCAGCCTAAACAAAGGGTAATGTACATTTGGAAATGTGTTCCTTAACTCTCCAGGCAACTATTAAGGTTTTCATGTTGCTATGCACATTTTTATTAACATTCTCTTGTTCAAGTATAGAAATACATGATTAGAGCACGTACATGAATATTTTGAAATCATCATAGAGGGGATAGCAGACCAGCAGTTCAGAATAGAACAATCATACAGTAGGAATACCCTGTAGTGATATTACTCCTGTAGCTGGAATTAGTGTAGAATTTTTTTGAAAATTGTGTTCAAAGTGTGATGGTAATTGTCAGTCTTGTAATGACAAAGTACGGTATTGTGTGTTAAGCTTATTTGTGCACATATCATAAGAGGGTTTCACCTTCCCAAGTTATTTAGAATTACACATACTGAGATACCACACTGACTGTAGAGAAAATTGGTCTTGTCAGATCACTGTGTTGAGGTTTCCTGAGTTCCCTATTCATAGGGCAATTGTAGTTCTTTCTTCATAGCTCTCCCCGTGAAGAAAAGATAATCATGCATATGCTCCCTTATATTCTACCTTAACTCATAGACTTGGGCAGAAAAGTAAATTTCAATTAGAATTTTTATATCATCTCTAAGCTTTTGTACCAAATTTCTTTCTTTTGTACCAAATTTTTGTACCAAATTTTCAATTTCTTCAAATTGAAACAAAGATCTCCTCCACCAGTCAGTTGTTCTTGTTACCATGGATAGAATTCCACACCACATTTTTTTATCTTTTATCTATTTACAATTTCCTATAGCTAGGATAAATTGCCATATTAGATTTTTATTTCCAAAGGAGATATTTTTTAATAAGTTAATTTTCAAGGAAGATAAACTGTACTATACTATACTATACTATACTATGCTATGCTATACTATACTATGCTATACTATACTATACTAATTTCCTAATCATCTAATCAATTTTTGTTATAATAACCAGTTTATATTTCCCTTATGAACCTTAGTTTCTTTGCTTAGACCCAGTCTGTTTCAAAATTAGCACCATATTTAATGTGTACAGTCATCATCTCATCCAACAAAAAAGTAATACGATCAAATGCTTTGGAATAAATTGAATACTGCAAAAAACAGTTATGTGATCCTAACACACCCACTGTAAGCCTTGAGATCAGTCTTGATGAGAAGAAAATTCCACAAACATCTTGTTCCATCTAATAGGGAGTTATTTCTCAAAGATTCTGCTGAGATTTGTGAGTAGGATTAGTCCAAACAAAAAACCCCAAAACCTCTTTTGGCTACAACCAAAATGGTAAGGCATGGAGGGAAATGTATGTGAGGCAGAGAGTTTGCAGTGACCAGAATATGCAAAACACAGATGACAGTGCATTAGCCATAGCTGTGCTCCCCAGTAAAGTGCTTCTGTGGTATCAATTCATAATTATCAAGCAGAGTTCTGAAGGTTTCATGACATTAACAGGTCATAGTTCTCAACATAAGCTGTATTGCAAGATGCTTTTTTTTGTTCACCAACTTTGTTTCATAGTTTTCAGCATCAAGGGGCTGTCAGAAAAGTACACATCACTAAAAAGAAAAAAAAGGATTGAAACAAATCTTGATAAAATTAACCTGGTAAAACTGTAAAGGAATTTCTTCATAGTAGAATTTCTTAGAAATCAAAAGTGAAAGCAATTACCAGATGAAGAAAGCAATAAGTAACAAAAGCTAAATATTGTAATGATTAATATTAACACAAATAAAATTTTATGGAGTACCTATCAGACTTGATACAAGACTGAAATAAAAATGGAACCGAAGGAAATGGGGCAATAAAGAATGGTAAGGAGAGGTCGAGCCTCAGAGGGAAGGATGTGAAGAAGAATTTAAAGAACAAACCATTGAAGCAAATGATAGCACATTTCCAGATGTTCTTTGAGAGTTTTTAAAGGGCTACAAATATGAAATAGCTGCTCAGTAAACTGGGGTGTCTAACCTGCTGCTTAAATCAGTGCTGGTGTCAGCATCCAGATTCCAGGTGTGACTAGTACAACTACAGATTTGTTAGCTATATCTGATTTTTTCTGCCAAAGCAAACAACACAGAGTTAGTAGATCTAGGAAAACCAATAGAAAAAGTCCTGCTTTATGTAACCAGGCAGAATTAATTGAGAATCAGTGAGAAAAGGAATGGCCTGCTTATTCTCTCTACAACAGTTCTCTCACAAGAGCTTCCTAAAGAAAATAAGGTGCTATGGAATAGAAAGGAATGTTTTCATATACTGGTTCAAAGGGGAGAAGCGAGGTGCAGGAGTGCTTTTAATAACAGAGAGAGTTTTCTAAGTGGATCCTCTAGGGACTGATACTGGAACATGAGTCACTCAACAAATTTTTACATGATCTGGAAAGGTGGATGAATAATGATGCAAAAAAATGTTTTCCTGAGTATATAATTCAGAAAATGTACTGAAAACTGACTACCAGCAGAGCATTCAATTCATGTAGGAATGAAAGTGTCTGAAGTGGAGAATGCTGTGAATGGTCCTTCAAAAATTTTAAAGCTGTACTCATGAGCACTCTGAAAGAAAAACATTATGTTAAAAATTATTGGAAGGTTAGGAATCGTTGGAAGGCTACAAACCAGAAAAGATGGTCATGGCATTTTACAAGTCTTACTCCTCTCAAATACTGTGTGCCATTCTGGCCATGCTGTCTGCATAAAGAACTTGTGTGGAATGGAAGATTTCTTGGTTAAAGAAAAGAATTACTGAGGGGCTTGTTTGGTCTCTGTTTGAGGAGAAAATGAGAAAAATTAGTTTTAGAATTTTCTCTGTAAAATATTACTGAGATGCTCATACAACCATAGATGGTGAGAAAATGAATAGAAAATAATATTCAATATTTCTAATTAAATAAGAATTAAAGTACTTTAATTAAATGATCAGAGAATAGATTTTAAACAGACAAAATAAATCAACAAAGAGAGTACTTTTTCACACAGCTTGCAATTGTGGATTCACGAAGACAGGCTGCTGGACACAACAAGATTAAAATTAATTCAGAAAGGGATGTGAATTATTTTAAAAAAATCCCTGCTCTTTCCATTAAGCATGTTAGATGGGAGGCTCAGAAAGACCAAAACCAATGAATCACAACCTAGAAAGCCATAGTGGAGGGGCAGATAATTTGCCTTTTTTCCTAAAAATCTGCATCTGGCCATCAGCAGCTGGGAATAAGCTTCTGGTTGATTTGATCTGATCCCCCTACTCACTGTAGCAACTGGGACCTCTGTTACTGTCCTTGGGTCTGTGATTAGCTGATATCTTTTGGAAATACTAACAAGAGCTAGACAGCTATTCACTGGCATCAAGCTCTCCAGTGTGTGCATGTGAGTACAAATTACCTTGATTTCTTCCGGTTTATTTGTTAATCAGATTTAATTATCTTGGATGCTACCATTTTTCATATACTGTCGAGTCAGAAAGTGGGCATAGTGGAATAAGTTTTGCCAGGGGTACAACGTCTTAAATATTATAGATTTACCCTAAATCATTCTACCTCTGTTTAAAAGCCCTGTTCTAAGTCATGGAATATGACTTAATCTATTATTGTTGGATCTATTCCATGAATATCCATGACTTTCTTGGTCTCTGTATCATGAATATTTTATTGCATAGTAGAACACTCTCTACATATTAGAGAGCTCATTTTTGTGACTGAATTTGGCAGATGATTGTGCTTTTGCTGTTTCATTACTGTTATTTTTACTAGTGTTACAATAATGCTCAGAACCCTCCTATGGGTTGAACCCCCTTGGTGGCAGATATTTTAGCAGAACTAGAAGACTCTTTTCTTCCTGGAACCACTGGTGNTTTTGGACTTCAGCAAAGCTTTTGATACTACCTCTCACAGTATCTTCCTGGACAAAAGGTCTGGCACACAGCTGAATAACCATGGCAGCATCTTCATTAATGACTTGGATGCAAGACTCAAAGGGATAATATGTGAGTTTGCCTGTGACACTAAACTGGGAAGAGTGATTTACTCTCTCAAAGGCAGGGAGTCCCTGCA